>JAHXMQ010012342.1:29093996-29182493 GCA_020466415.1 Ammodramus savannarum pratensis
GAGGAAGAGGGGTGAATGAAAAGTGGAGACTCAAAAATACAGCAGATCAGTGTTATATGATATGAAGCTGCATATCAAATAATTGTAGCTGGCCTAGAAATTATGGTCAGGACCAGCTGGACTGTGTGAATCCCTCTGTTTTTTAGTGTCCACCTGTTGAGTTAATAGAAGGATTTGAATTGCAACCTGTCCCATATCCACTGTCTGAGCTGGCTCTTTTCTTCTAGCCCACCTTGTTGGGACTCTTAAACCAAGCACATTTGGATATCTTGGTGTGCATCCCAGCTGAGCCAAACAGGTGGTTTCACTGACTGCAGCACCACTGGGCTGGGTTTTACACTCAGTTCAATAAATGCTAATTTGGGTCAAATTCTCCTTTGATGGAATCAGTGGCAGATGTAATTTGGCTGTGATCTTGTCTGCACTCAGGCCACTTTGTGCTCTTCTGGCATGATAAAGGAGGAATGAATGACATGGTGACTCATTTTACAGCCCCTCTGAGCTGCCAGGGTGATATTATGGCTTTAGAATAAATGAAATTTCAGGCTAATTTGCTTTAGTGTAAATGAGCACCAGGTCCATGAGGTTGTCTGGACTGAGTCAATGATGAGATGTTATGAGAATGAGTTCCCAACAGGGTTTAGTTGATCTGTGGCTGAAGGGGACCCTCTGCAAGGATGCAGGAAGATAACAGAGCACTGTGCAGGTGAGGGGGAGCCAGGGATGAGCCCTCCTGGAGGCTGCAAACCAGCAGGCAAGTGACTGAAATCTGATGGGAATAATATCCATGACATAGTGCTGGGGATGAAATTGGAAAGAAGTGACATCCCTTGGGACAGATTGAGAGGCAGAAAAAAATTTACCCTGCTTTCCAGGTAATACATGAATGATTTGCTGAAGTGTGGCTTATGTCACTTTGGGCTGATGTGATCTGAAGTTCTCTCCAGGCTTGTTAAGTGACTTTCCCTCTCCTTCCTGAAATAATAGCAGCAAAGTCCCTCAGAAGTTTCTTATTACAGAGGATTTATTCAAGATTTTGCATTTCCATCTGCAGTCTGAACCTCTTTAGTGGTTCACTGCCTGGTGTGGTGTGTGAGGTACTTCAGAAGTGAGGTACTAAATCAAATAAACCATTTTATAGCTGTATTGCAGAGTTAAATGGGAGCGGCTTGCTGAGACATAACGCATATTTTGTAAAAATAGCCAGAAACCTATTTCCTTTCAGTGGTTACAATTAAGATTTTCTTTCAGAAGAAAGGTGGAAGAAAGGCTGCTCAATTATACAGAGGGCTGCAGAAATGCCATTGAATGAATCATTTAATCCTTTTAAGTACACTCCTTTTCCAATTTTCCCTGTTTCGGATATTTCCTGTCTTACGTGACACATCCAAGCATAAAAGGGAAAGGTTGGTTAGAGCTTCTCTTGTGCTCCTTGTCAGTCTGTTCTTGAGAAATACTTGAACATTGAAGTGAACCCCCCATGTACTTGTATTTGCCTAATTCACATAGATGTGAATGGTAATTTATTTACTATCTGGTCATTATTTAATTTATGGTTGTAATAATTCGGGTTTGTGATGCACATTTTTGTCATGGGATTGCACTGTTGATTCCCTGTGCTTTGCATTTAGGGTTTAGTCAACCATGGCCAGCATAGCTCTCTGAAAAGTAATACTAGAGGGTGCCTAGTATTCTCCATTCTAGCAGAAGAAGATTTTAGACCTCAGTTCCATGAAGAGGTAGTGGCTGACAGGTTAGGTTTTAACTATGAAGTAAAAATGTTTTCCAAGCTGCAAACTAACCTGAGAGATGTGGCTGCTGTCCAAAGGGAAGGAATAAATGAATTTTCCTCATAGACGGCTGACTACACCAGCTGCCATGTTTGAAAATTGTGTACATTTAGAAATGGAATTTATATCCAAGGGTGGCTTGCCCCTTTTGCTAAACAGTGTCTGCTGTAGTTGTGGAGTTTTTTTTCGGAAAGTGAGTACATAAACATCATAACATGAATTGCTTGCAGAAAGAAAATTGGTTGCTGTTTTCCTACAAAATAGTCATCTGTTTTGTTTATTATTCCTGTCACTGTCTATATTTAGCATTATAAAGTCTGCCTTTTGCATTACAGTAAATACTGAAGCCCTTATCTTTTTATGTAATTTGCATATGTTACTATGGAGTTTGTATCTGTTTAGTGACTCCATCTTAGTAGGTGTGCAGGGACTCTTGCTCATCTGATTATGTTTAAATCCTCTTTATTGACAGTTTTTAAATTTCAAAGAAAATGTAAATCATGTCTTAGCATAGTTAAGCTAAATTGGAATTTAATAACAAAGTTTTAAAATGTGTTTATTTTGTGCTTCAATGTGTGTGCCCCAGTGCTAAATTTTAGCAGGTACTTGCATGCCTTTCTAGAGGGAGGAGTGTTTTATGTGCTGCATGAATTGAAGATTAGTGAAAAATTATATTCTGTGGAAGTGTTCCTGTAAAAGCAAGACCAGCATTTATGAGCCCTACATACAACATTGTCACTGGGGCTGTGTCTGGGTATCCTTTGGTGTCTTTTCAAAAATACAGCCAATATAACAGACTCATTCTGGTACTTAATGGTGAGCATCACAACACATACAGTCCCTCAGTCCAGGTCCTTCCACTGATGTAAGAAAGAAAAGGTTAAACTGGTGATCGTGGGGAAAAATGCTCTTTTTAAATCTTTTTTTGTGCTCTGCTTACCAGTGAGAGTTGCAGGAGTTGTACAGTTGTCCATCTCCTCAAAGGGGCAGCTCTTACTGGCAGACCTTTGGCCCAGGTGCCCTCATGTTTTGCAGTGTTATCTGGTATAATTCTTCTTCATCCCTCTTCATTGTAATTTGGCTTCTGGGAAATTTGTTTAGTATTGATTTAACTTCATTTCTGTTAAAAGAAAAAAGCTGAGAGCTCTGTATAGCTGTCTTTAATAATGGAATATCCTCAATATCTGATTAATACAGCTGGGAAATATATTTTTGCTCTACAGCCAAAGCAATAAATGGGGGGATCAAGTCAGACTGCAATGAGGGAGAAACTTTTCAGGGTATCTGATATATTGAACTTGGACTGATCGAAACAACTCCACAGAAAGAATTCTCTTTTATTTAACTTTCTTTTTCCAATAAAATTCTTAAAGGAAAAATACCAGGGAGTCTACATGAAATCCTAGTTTAACCTTTTGGTATTTCTTCAAGCAAGCTGATCTTTTCTTAAGTACCAAAACAAGTTGAATATTGGATTCTTTTCCAGTGCTTTTCAGCAAGATGAGCTTGGAGATGTTCTCAGGAGGCTTCAGCTGTAATCCTGACATGTGGTGTGGAGCCATTGGCCACCCTGCTCTGTACCACAGGGAAGAAAGAGAGAGAAAGAAATACCTGGATTCAAATGAAAGCTGTGAATATCCCTGCCTGAGGGATGGGAGTTGGCAGTGCGGGGTCATGGGGGAGATCCCATGGGAAAGGATTGACTTGTGTGCAGGAGCTCTGCTTCCTGGAGGTGCAGGGCCGAACTCACAGCTTGAGCCATCACCACCTCCGGCCAGGTACCCTCCTGCAAAGCCATTCCCCAGCCTGGGTAGATGGCAGACTGCACTGCTGTGTTCTCTCATGATGTTCCTTGAGGAACAGGGGCCAGAAGGCCCATGGGACACTCTAAAAGGGATCCTGAGTCTCAACTGGGTGGGACAGATGTGATTGCACATAATGTGCTAGCACAGTAATGCCAGAGCACACAACTCTCAGAGCATAAACAAGCTGCTTTTACTGCTCTCTTTTTGTTTTCAAATCTGGTTTGTGTCACACTGTCATGATGCTTACCACTCCCTTTGTGTTTTGAAGTAGATCAATGGGTTTGTTGTTGGGTCAAGACAAAGGGCTTGACAGCCCAGGAAACAAATTACTCGTATTTCCTCCCCTGTTCAAGCTTTGTCACAGAAGTTGTTAGCTGTGGAAGAAACTTTTTTGTCTTTGTCACCAAGCTATGTCAATGTCAAAATATCTGGAACAGATAAATGGATATTTTATCTCTACATAGTTCAGCAGCAGCTTTGCTGCATTCAGTTTGTTTTCCTGGTAATAATTTGGTATATTACTGGGAGGACACTGCCACCTCTTCTTATAAAAATGAAAACTAGGCATTTGAGGAAGACCTCCTTCAAAAAGAGCCTGCCTGTTTGGGAGCCGCTGTAATAATTGCAGCAATAATACTAATAACCTCTTACGTCAATGTCATAGCAGCCAGATGAGTTTTTACTGAAGCAGAATTCCTAATTTCTATAGCAGGAAACATATTTTCCATGTCTCCTTTACATGGAAAGCACAAGTGGAAGGCAATTACATCAGAAATCATCCATTTTGTCATGATACTGACTTTTATTTTCCATTGGGCCCTTTTAAGGTTTGTATTTTACAGTCTGTGTCAAAGACCAATTCTGGTCAAGACTTAGTGCACACAGATGAGCTATAAACAGAGTTATGGAAAAGGGCACTCGAGGCCTCTGTAAACATACATCACACTGTGCTTCAGAAAGGCCTGGACCCCATGAGTTTCTCAGGCTCCAGTTTCATTACTGTACCTTCTGCTCTCCTTTCAAGTAACTCCTTAAATCTCTGCTTTGGGGCCTTGTGGTGCTGCACAGTGTGTGAACATCACTACCCTTGTCTTCCTCCCAAGCCATGGCTGTGCTGAGGGGTCATGGGGCACCAAGGCTGAGCATTTATCCACCAAACAGTCCTTCACACACCAGCACTGCTTTTATGAGCAGTTGCTCTGAGCACACCTTACTGGCTTATCCTGACAAATGACAAAGCTGTTCTGGTTGGATTTGTGATTTATCTCTAGAAAGCAGGATCAGGAAAACATTAGTTGCTTTCTCTTGGTCATTTCACTTGATGTCACAATCCTCTGACTGTAATTTTTAAAAAAAATATCTTTATATGTAACATGGTAGAAGAAATGAATGCTTAGTTTTGCTTTAACTGTGAAATCATATCTAGCATTTTCAAATCAGTAAAGGTAGTGCTGGTTGAGAGAACCTCTGTCTATCAGGACATTCTTGTATTTCTGTGTCCGTCTCTCTCTTCAGTACTGGAGAAACACCCACTGTGTAAATTGAAAGTGTGTGAGGGCTCTTGCTGAGTGGCACAGCTGACTCTGAGCAGGGTCAAGGCTGATGGCTGGGCAAGGAGGGCTCAGCATGTGGCCACTTCTGTCTCTGACCTTGTTCTGAAGTGTCTTGGTCAAAATTCTGTATTTGTGTGTAAGGAAGCCCAGGGCTTGGAGAGAAGGGGGATAGATGGAATAACATGGTCATGATTAAAAGTCTGCTATTAAAGGTCACTTGTGGGAGGAGAGATGTCTGGTCCCTCAGTCTGGCTCACCAGTTGCTGATTCTAATTTGGTGATGCTTCTCAGGATGAGTCCCCCAATGAGGCTTAAATTTGAGCTCAGTGTCTGTGCTGTGAAGTTTAAGCTCCTGTTTTCACTTGGAGGTGGGGTTGCTAGATTTCACCCAGGAACTACTTTTCCCAGCGCCTCAAGATGGGAAAACAAATATGGTAATGATGCATTACTTATTAGGATTAATGATATATATTGCCATTATGCATGATCACTGATCTTTCCTGTGTTTTGTGCCCTTTCATGTGAGAAGTACATGGCAAAATTCCCCTTTTATTCCCTAGTGTGTCTAGTTGGGACATCTTTGACATTTAGGCTTCTCTGTAGGACTATTTTTACTCATATGGAATATAAATCACTCTATTTTTTCCCCCAAGACTGTACAAGTATAAAAAAAATAGATTGAAATCCTGTTAAAAGACAAGCTGTAGTTTTTTATGATTCTCAGTGCTGCATTTCCACATGTGATTTTTTTTTTTCCTATCCTGGTACATCACATTTATTACCCCCTGCTCATCCTTTCTGTTTTATGAACCATGAAAACTCTGAGGAGCACAGTGAGGGTTTGGTAGCTGTCAAGCAATGCTCTGTGGTATTTCACATGGTGAGGGGCATCAGCATCATGCTTGGAAGATCAGCCTGATAAAGGGGACACAGAGTAGAAAGGTTGCACAGATGTTCTGGGACCTCAATTCTTGAATTTTGTCAACCAGGAGTTTGATTATATTCTGAATTCACTGAAGCAAAGAGTAAATATGAAGCTCTGTGGCCAGAAATCCCTGCAGCAGATATATTCTGTGTGCTAAATCTTACAATTAAACCATGGTGGAGCAAAATCTGCCTCCAAAGCCTGGTCTGCAGGAGCTGATGCTCACTCCTGCAATGCCCCAGCACCTCAGGCAGGAAGGTGGGATTGCTGCTCTGTGTCTGTAGCAGGAGAGCATCCCCTTCTCCTGCCACAGCTGCAGACACACTTTGTTGGCTCTGGATAACCTCTGCTGCTGTGCTTAATGTTGAGCATGGCACACACTGAATTTCTATGACTCAAGTGTGTCTGGTTTTTGTATATTTGAAATTGTTGCTCATTTAACCATGACTAATAGATAGCTTGAGCAGAGATCTCTGAAGAGAGGCTATTCAAGTTGAGAGCACACAAAAAGCCTCATCTAATCAACCTACAATATATACACATCATCTACATTTGCAGTTGCATCTCCCCACACAGTCACTGCTTGTTTGACAAAAATATGTATTTGGGTTAAATTTTGGATTAAACAAATTGAAAAAAAGGAGTGCTGTACTCAATAGGATCCAAACAAGAAGAGTGAAAATGATTGAGGGCTGTGTATCAAATGCATGCTGCAACAGAGAAGAGTAAACATTAATTTTCATTTGGCTTTTTATGCCAATACTGTCTGAGAAGTGAAGTATTAAAAAAGGTTGCTGTGATTTATTAATGCTGTGAGATACCTGACACTTGAAATTAACCTTGCCAGCTCAAGATAATGCTGAGATTAAATGGTACTAATGCTTTCTCCTCTATCTGTCCAGTTTGCTGGTTGGCATTCCTGCTTTCCTGGACAAGAATATGGCAAATCAAATTTATACTGAAGTTTGTAAGGCTTAGAAGCATCTCTGTAGTGGGGAAAAATATTGACAACTTCCTGCAGCTAATGTTTAATCGATTTATTGTCTTTCCTCCTTCAAGAACCAGCAAACACCACAGGTGTTCTTGATTATATTTTTGTTTTGTTAAATAATTTTTAAAATGGAGCTTGAGAGTAAATGTCACTTTTTGAATAATTGGGAAAATTAGTTCTTGGGTGCTTGGATATGTTCCTGTATCTGATGGTGTCATGAAGCCTTTATCAGCTGTCTTCATCTGAGTGGAGGGGCAGAGCTTGCTTTAAAAGGATTTGTTCCCTTCTACCTAAGGGACAAATAGGTGGCCACTTCATCTTCCTGTGTTCCTGTGCTCACTGGTTGTTGCTCTTTTTGGGTTTACTCTCTCTGGTTGAAGGTTACAGCTGCTCTACAGAGTAGGATTGGTTTTACCCATCATGGCTCTGCAAATTCTGAAATGCTCCCTGGGTGCAGCACTTGTTCATTTCTGCAACAGTGGAAACAGGCTAAAATTCCAGTTTCATGTGGAGCCTTTCACTCCCTGAAAGGATTTTCTGAAATTTTAGGCTATTTAATTGTTGTCTGGATAAAATATATTAAACTGTTCACACTCACTTGTGTCCCTTCAATCTAGGATAGGCTTATAAATGATGCTGATGTTTCATAGTAGTGAGAAACAATGAAATTTCAAAGCACATATTTCTGTGCTGTCTTCCTCAGTGATTCATCTTCATGATGGATACAGAGAAAGAAAAATTGTAAGAGAAAAGAGAGTCCTACATAATTTTTTGCAGTCTTATGTACTTTTTATTTCTTAAGACCAGATAAGAATAATCAGCATGGTTCCTGTGCTTCACTTTCATTCCCTTAAGGAGATTTCACACTGGAGTTTCTCCTGTGCTTCACAATCTACTTATTGCTTTGGATTAAAGATACCTGGCTTTATAAATATTATATACAGTTCTTGCATGTGCATTTTTTCTCTGCTTTCTGCCTTTGACAGTCAATGACACAGTACCAGTGCAATGTGTGGTTACAGTCATTGCTTTTGCTGTCTTAACAGCAAATGATCCTCATTTTAAATGTCACCCTGAAAGGCCATGATTTGTTGTGAGGTGATTTAACACTGTGCTGTCCCTCTCTGTGACCAAGTTCCCTCCATGAAGATGCCATCAGATTTCTCATGAATCTTACTTGATGTGTGAGAAAGTGCCTGGTTTAACCTTATCAATTACAGCCTTGGTGGTGTGATTTAGGGAACCATTTTAAGAGAAAAACAGTGTCAGAAGGTTTTTGGGTCTGCTAAGATGTATGTTTGAGTAAGAACAAAGCCAGGACAGCACAGCTGCAGACTGGGGAAATATTCTCCAGACCTTTTGGGAAGGTGTCAGCAGTGAAAGCCAAGGTCCTTTGGAAGCCCAATGATGGTTGCAGTGGTCTGGGCTCTGTAAAACCCGAGCCCTGCTAGGTTCACCTTGCTGAGTGGATATTCTTGCACTCTTGTGGACAAGGTGTCCTTCCTCTATATAACACATTGTTTTTGTGGACAGTAAAGGAAGTAGTATTGTGCATTTCCTACATTTTTCTATGAAAATTTTTATCCAACTTGCATTTTGGTACTTTATCAGCTTTTTATGGGCTTGTAGTGCTAATGTGAAATAAAACAATTGCAAATCTTTTGCATTGCTAGCAAACAGGAAAACCAAGAAAAAAAATGAAGTTAATTGGCATGGGACTTTAGGATTTGGATAATTTTGAATTGTTTGTGATTATGATAGATTCTTGTAACAACAAGCAATTCTAATGATCTGAAGTGTTTTTGAAAAGGAAGAGGCTCTGAGACACCAGTCACTATGTGTAATTTAGGGACAAGAATAGAGTTGGCAAATTATCAGTTTACTTGGCTTAAAGTAAAACCTTACATTATGGCATGATGTACTTGTATTCACTATGGCTTCTAATCTATGGATTATATCTATAGAACTCTTCTGCGTTTAAATTGCCTTGAAATTTGAGATGCTGTGAATGTCCTGAACTCTGAAGGAAATTGGCATGTTAGTATTTTTGTTGCTCTGAGGAAAGAGTTTTGGTTTTTTTTTTTGTTGGGTTCTTTGTTGGTTTTATTTGAGGGAAAGCTTAGAGGACACCACTGAGAAACCCTTTTTTTTACATCCCATCCCAGGCACTGCCCAAAAACCACCAGAAAATAGTATTTTTAATGTTGACTGGACAGTAGTTAGCAAGTTTGGAGCACTCATGTTGCAGTACTCAGTGTCCCCAGCAGAAGCCAAGGGACAGAGCTGGCCCGTCCCTGGGAGCAGTGGATGGTCTGGGAGGTGCCAGGGAGGGCTGAGGTTCCAAGGAACTGCTCTGTCTGGGGGATGTAAGAGAGAATCCAGAATCTGGGGATAATTAGGAGTGCTGTGAGGTTAACAGATTGAAATGGAAGACAGGGCCCATCTTTTGGGGAGGAAAGAGCAGTTTGGCAGCTGTCACTGCACATTAGACGGTTCTGCCAGTGTGTGGAATGTGAAACAGGGAGGATCTCAGGAGGAACTAATGCACTTACTCATGGAAAATTGTATTATTTCCAAACCAGACAGATCAGAGATAAGAAAATGGGCCATTGTTAAAAAATTAACTCCTGTGACTGTGCCTAATCTCCTACTTACTACTAAACTAGACTCAAATGTCGAAGATTAAATCTCAGTGTCTTTCCTGCCACTAAAATTAGTGCTTGAATATGGCTAATAAGTTTTGCCTGGATACATTTACACACTTTTCAATCTAAACTACGTAATAAATGTGTAATTAATTTGTTAATACTAAATAACCCCTTCTTTTCCAATTTCTAGTTTAGTTATTAATTTATTTCATTTTGTGAAAGCGCTGTTTGTGATGTTTGCAATAGGCTTGTTGTAAATGCATAGTTCTTTATTTTTCTTTTTGACTACTTGGTGCTGCTTTTGATGACTATTTTTTCTGCTTTTCAAGACAAAATGAAAAAAAATAGTTGCAGAGCTGTGGTGGGAATCATGAAATCAGAACCATGTAATGCCTTTAGTCTGCTGTCAATTAGTCACTGATACAAACCTGTGATGAATCCCATGGCACCATTTCCCATAATAAAATTCAGTTTGTGCAAGTCTGTGGATGCCCCTGTCGGTCTAAGGGAATAACAAAAGATGTCAAACCAAAACAGTGAGAAAGTGGGAAAAGGAAAAGAAGTAACCTGTAAATGAAACCAAAAAGCCTTGAGAAAGATGTATTTGCAGTGGAATGTAACTGACTTTAGAGGCAGGAGTTATTTAATGAGCCTGAAGTTTAGTACAAGCTCGTGGTGGTAGACTGTGTTTGCAGTTCATATATCACACACACTGAGAGGTGCTGCCTCTTGTTAAGGAGAGACAGGGAACAGCTTGGCAAGGCTGGGAAATACTGCTGAATTTTCCACGTGATTAAAAATGTATTTTTATTAAAGATATTTATAAATAAAAATATCTTTTAAAAGAAGGTGGATCCTCAAGCAAGGCAAGCCTGAGTGTTTTGCAGAAGCTCTTGGGAGGTCACAGGGGAAGTGGAGAATGTGTTTTCCAGGAGATCTGCCTTAGGGATGTGGTGCAGGGCAATGGGGAACCTTGAGTGTTCCATGGGGCTGAGAGCTCCTGGCCTGAGAGCTTTGCTGCTTCCTGGCTTTAGGTGGCACTGCCACAGATGCAGGAGTTCAGAGCAAGGAGGTAAACAAGGCCAGGGGGATAAGAGCACCAGCTCTGGCAACATTAAAAGTCAATGCTGTTTTCCCCCCAAGATAATCTATGTGGCTGTCCTCATTCCTGAGTTAGTAATCAACACAAACAATTTGAAAATAGAATTTCTGTTGGGAGTCCTTTCCTTTCACTTGTGACCCCAGAGGAGATGTTCTGGGATGTCTTTGTTTACTGCTCTGCTCCAATTGTTTTAGGCTGAAGGAACACATATCTTCTTCACATACCTCTCCTGATTATGTTCTTTTTTAAGGAGGTAGATATTTTAGATATTCCCCTAGACACAAAAATCTTACTGAAAATCACAAAGAAGAAAACCTTGGATCACTTTAAAGAATTTAAATTTAGAGTCAGTTTTATTGGGCTGGGTTAAGTGTGGAAAGGTGGCATACAGGGTGAAAGGTAAGCTTTTGTTTTTTGTGACAATAAACAAATAGGTGTGAGATTCAATACTGACTTATATGACATGAAAATTTAGAGGTATAGAGCTATCTATTTTTCCTGAAAAAAGGGTCCAATAGTCATCAAGAGTCAAATTTACAAGGCCATACCTTTGACTCAGGCAGGAGCTGGCTGACACAATATCATAACCTCAGCTATTTTGTCATTTGAAAAAATGCTGAGGGGATATTGAAAGCCTAGAATAGAATTTGGCCACAAATCACTTCAGAAATGAAGCACTGACTCTGTTTTGAAGAAAATATGTTGAATGCTGGCACCCTGTATTCTCCCTCATTTGGCCAGAAATCCTCAGTGTTTATTGAGGGTGAAATTCATCTGTGTGCTGTGAGCTCCAAAGAAAGCTTCAGCAAGTTTGTAATGTTGGGTATTTCTTATGCTGGCTTTCCTGCATAAGGATGAATTTCTCCTTAAAATGAAATGAAGACTGAGAGCACATAAGGCAAAATAATGATAGGATGAAATAAAACTGGTCTATCAGAAGAAATGGCACAGAAATCCAATTTGGGACAGTAAAATGGGCATAGATATTATTTTCCATTGTAAGCTATTTCACACAAAATATGGTTACAACAGGAAATCAATGGAAAATAAAAATTACATATAAGACAAACAGCTGAAAACCAAGAGGCTCAACTTTCTCATTCAAATTGTAAGGTAAATGCAGGAGAGGGATAATGTATGGGTTTCATATCTTTAGATAGTGCAACAGCAAATCTACAGCTATCTCCAATTTAATTCTTGTGCTTCCTTTGGTGGTGTGTTGCCTGTCCTCATTCTATGGTGAATGCAGACAAATGTTCTTCATAAATATTTTTTAATGTTATTTCTGTCTGTAATTTCTTATTCTCTGAAGGCATTTCTTTCATGGCATCATAATTTTTTCCATATCTGTTTCAACCTGATTCTTGCACCATCACTGTACTTCATTTGTGTCACCAGTGTTTGTCTTCTTTTGTTGCCCCACAGATCATGGGGCTGCCCTTAAACCAATTTGTGCCCCTGTGTCTGTTCAACTGCTCAGCTACAAATCAACAATTGCTGTGAAACAGCTGTAGAAAGACAAATCTGATTAGAGCTTCGAGTATGAGATGTACTCTTTAATTTTAAACAGAAATGGCCAAGGCACTTTAATAAATAAAAAAAAAAAAGGTGAATTTTTTGCAAATTTGAAATGGGATTGGGTCATTATTGATTGTTCCCATGAAGGGACAATAAGATTCAAATCTCAGTGGAGCCTTGCTGCTAAATCCCAAAGTTCACTGCAGATCAAAGAAGATTTAGTATCATTTTTGCACAAAAGTACAAAAAAAGTAGCAACTTTCTGGAGATTGAACCACATAAGGGAAAAACTAAAATCTGATTAATACCTAATGCTTTACTTTTGGCTCAAAGCACTCTTATGAAGAATCTCCATAGCTTTCCTTGCACCCTCTCCATCTATTTATTTGTATTTCTCTTGAATTTACAGTTCAAAAAAACCCAAACATTTCTTTTCCACCTTCTCTCTTTTCCCCCAGCTGCCTGTTTGAATCCCCAGTGGCCCATTACCTGTGGTACAGTAGCTCTCTTTAGCTGCTGGCTCTGTTTGAGGAACTTTTGTTTGTTACCTTTGAAATACTGGAAAATGGGGGAAATCAGTTAAGGGTCTCAGTCTGTGACTCCAGTGAAGATCATTCAGCCATCTGGAGATGAGGAACTACTGGAATCTGAATCAGTTCATGAATTGTTTCTCTTTGCCAGCTTTTCTATTGAAGTCAAAGGAAGTTTTGATTTTAAAGAGAACGCAACAAAGGTACAAACTTCATCCTGTTTTATTGAGCCAATTGCCTTTACTAAGCAATAATGGAATTTTTAAGGTTTTGATTATAGTGATCAAGCTGTGATTTTTGAGATAATTATTCAATAAAAACCTTTTTGAGCTTTCAAGATGCATGAAATTCTCCAAGCTGTAAACAACAACATTTACATAGAATGTGTGAAATGGAGATTTGTCATGGACAGTGACCCATACAATTATTCTCTTGGCTTATTTTGTCTCAGGAGTGCTTGGACTTGTTCAGAAAGCATTCGTTATTTAGAAATTTGATGGAATATTGGAGAGATATATTGAAAAGGTGCTCTTGTCAAGTCAAGTTTCTGGCCTAGAATTTTTCACTTGGCTATAAAACTCTGCCTGTTTATATTCAGGGGGATTTCTTTGGTCTATTCAGTCGTGTTATCTGCTTTGCTGTAGTGTTTCCACAAGCCTTGAGTCTCTCCTGGGATGGAAACCTGCCATTTTTGAGTCTCAGTTTCCTGTTATTAGCTGTGCTTGCCCAAGAAGCTGGACTTGGAAGTTTGGATGGTGTTGGGTTCGAATTTTTCTTGTTTGTGCATAAATAGGAGATCAGTAACAAATATAAGCCGTGTGTGACCCAGAAATTCTTCTCAATTCCTGTTTCCTACTCTGTGCCTTGGAAATGTCCCAGCTATAGGTTAAGAGCTGGTATATGGATTGTTCTGTTTTCCTGTGGAGAAAATACAAGCAGATGGATAAGAGTGAAAGTAAGTGTGTCCTGGGCAGCCTGAAATAACTGTGCTGTTCCTCACCTGGAGAGCAGAGCTGTGCCAACAGGCTCCTGGAAATGCTTTTATTCTTGCACAGAAGAGCTGTGACAAAGAGAAGTCCCTTTTCTGTAGCTGAGTGGGTTTCTGTGAGCTTTGGTGCAGCTTTGCCAGTTTGGTTCTGATCCAGGGACCCAAAGGATCTGCTCTGCTCCCCTGGGCTGTCACTGCTGGGTGTCCCTGCTGCTCCAGGACCTGCTGCAGCCCCTCTGCAGGATGGGATGGGTTTTGATCTGCTCTGCTCCCCTGGGCTGTCACTGCTGTGTCCCTGCTGCTCCAGGACCTTCTTGCACTGTTTCTGCAGGATGGGGCTGGGTTCTGACAGGGTTTTGTGGGGATTTCTTTGGCAGTGTGAGTCCCCAGGATGTCTGTGTTACACCTCCACTTGAATAATTTCTCAGCTGCTCCGATCAATGAGTTTAGCATCAATTGACTGGATTTGGAGAGAAGATTTTGCTCCTCAGAGCGCTTAGTGAGATGATATTCTTTTATCTGGCTTCTGAAACAGTGTTGGCCTTCTGCTGCTGGCTTTGAGGATGGGCTGGGCAAAGGCACCATTATCACCTCCTTTCTTTCTGACACTGTAGCTTCTCCCTCCTCTCCCATTCAGTAGTTATGATTCATTTTACTGTAGTTATATTGGACAGGATTTTCCTTATGTTTCCTTTATTCTTTTAAATTCCACATTTGTGGGCCATTACCCCTTTACAGTGCTGGATGACTTGAGTGGGGTTTTTTTCTGCTGTTCCTGCCCTCTCCAGGGAATTAGTGAAGTCATGAAATGTAAGCAGTGATTAAGAGTCCTTGAGTTAGGATAGTTGTCTATGGCAATAACTCAAACCATGCTGAGTCTGGAGGAGTGCAGAGCCAAACTGAGCTGCTTTGGTATTCTGCAGTCAGAAAGAACTTTTTCAAACACAATGTTTCCTACACCTTGCAAGCAGCAGGTTTGATCCGAACTAGCAGCCTGTGATTGCAGAAAACCCATCTCCAGTACCAGTTATTTTGTGAGGGAGCAAGTCTATTAACACTGGGTCTGTCCTAGATATACCAAGGGATTTGGCTGGTGGAACTTTATTTTGTTTCAGAAAATGCAGTGGAAATAGATCATCCACAGGAAAGAATGTGCTTTCACATTGGATGTAGTAGTATTTTTTTTTTTTCTATTGTAAGGGGAAAAAAAGGAGAACTGCTGTTAAGTATCTGGTTGTGTCCTGTTGCTTGATTTAGATTTTTTTAGCACTTCTGATTTTATTTACCTTAAAGTTAACAGTGATATTACTTCTTTAGTGTGGATTCTACTTTGCTCACAGCAGCAGAAGTTCTTGTGAGCAATTTCTCAAGGCAGCAGTTAATTATGGATGCTTATTGGCCTGAGTAATGGAAATCCTAATAATTCAGGTGTCTTGTGTATGCAGCTTTATGGAGTATTACTAAGCAGCATACCTTGTTCAGGGATATTTTTTTTCCTGATACCCATGGGAGATGTCATTATAATTGAATCCAGGTCTGTACATCATTGGGAGGGGAAAAACATGTTTCATCACTGGTGCATGTGTCTCCAGCAGCACCTGCAGCCTTAAGTAGAAAATGTGCATTTGAGTGGGGAATAAGAGATAATTCAATGGGAGTCTTTAGATTTCTCTTCCTCATGGCCATGGCAGGTTTGGAGAAGCTTTTGCTCACTTATAGCACTGAAGCACTGTGATCTCCACACTTGTGGAGAGATGCTTGGGGATGGGAATTGAGGAGTTTTCTTTTTCCTTATCCTTCTTAAGAATTTATCCAATGACAGGTGAGAGACTGAAGGATTATTCTTGAGCTCTGCTGAGAGCTCTTGATGGAAGTGTTGGAGCTGAGTTTTGAGTACTCCTGTACTGTCACCCTTGCTATGATAAACTTTATGTGCAGGTTGTTTCTCCCAGCTATTTGCTCTGTAGAGGCTAAACGACTCTTTATGCTAAGAAAGATGTGCTGAAATGTCATAAATCCTTCTGAAAACAGTGTGTACTTCTGCAAGACCACAGCAACTGTCCAAGATCACTATAAATCTGTTCCCATTTGAATTCTCAATATGAGCTTCATAAGAATTTTTTTCTGCTCTAATGATCCCATCAAACAGGTTTGTTTTTGTTGGCCTCGTGAGGAACCAAAGGTGATGTTAATGTGGCTATTAACTGTATCAGATATGTGTCTGCTGTCTCCCAGCAGGAATTTTCATGTCAATATCCCTGACTTTAAAGGGATTACAGTTTGCTGAGGTCTCCTCCCATGGATTTTACTAAAAATCCTCTCATTTTCCTGCCTAGCATTTTTTGTCTGTGCCATATTTGTTTATAGTTACAAGAGCTCTCCCCCTTTACTTCATTTTTAAAATAATCCTTTTCCTCACCCTATGGAAGTTCTGTGGAGGTACCACTGAGATCCTGAACGTTCACCCAGTCTGGGCAGTGACACCAGTCCCAGTGGGACAGAGGGGAGCCCTGCCTTGTCCCCCAGTCTCCCTCAGCAGCTGGAGCAGCAGATGCTTCAGGGGAAATTGTGGGGATAAATCAAACCTGCAGCTCTGAATGTGCTCTTCCAGCGTCTGGCAATCTGCAGTTCAGGGACTTCCAGAGCTGGAGATTCTATTCTATCTTTGCGTTTACTAGCCCTTGATGGCCTTTTCTTTCATGCAGGGCTTCCCACTGCTGTATTGGAGGGAGCCAGAGTGGTGATATGAACACTGAGCAGCTGATGTGTCTAAAATGCATTTACATTTGCAGATGGGATTCAATCCCAGCACTACATTTCACTGCATTTTATTGTCAGTTTGTTAGGATAACACAGCTAAATGTGTGACTTGGCAATGTGTGTTTCCCTGTATTACCACCAATACTCAGAAATGGCTTCTGCTTGTTATTTCTGCCACTTTCTTTTTCTTTTCTGCAAAACCCCTGGGAGCAGGGAATGGTGAAAGCTGTTATGAATTGCAGCAGGTTGCTTCTCTGACCTCTTTAGTTCTGAGACTGTATCTTCTCAAATGTTGCATTTGTCAATTTTCTTCCTCTTGCAAGCCTGACTCCTTTCATAGATTAAAAAGGAGCTACAATAGCTGCATTTGACGCATAAATGTGGGTAAATATGGGTGTTTTATCAGTCCTTTAATTGATATCTAAAGATGTCATGATTTGCTAGAAAATAGGAATGAAAGCCCTAAATTATTTCAGAATTAAAAGTAAATAAACACTGCTCAGTAGACAGTTTCTTGCCTGTTTTTAACGTGGTGTTTTCCTTGATGAATTGAAGATCCATTGTGCCCCGTATTTGTGGGCCAGTGGCCAGTTGATTTATTTTGCCCCCCTCCTTTGTCTTGCTGTGCATAAAAGCAGGTTGCCTGTCACCAGGTGACAGGACAATGTCTCACAAAGCTGAGAGCAGCAAGTCCCCAGCTGGGACACAGCCCTTGGCTCTGTCAGCTCCTTCCCCCTGGTTTTATGCTCTTTGGCTTGAGAGTGGGCAATGTTTGTTCAGCCTGGATCCCAAGACAGGCAGCAGTTCATACATAGCAGACTGCAGCAGTAGACTAGCAAATAATTTGGTCTTAAAGATCTATCTGCCTGTCTCTTCAAGAAGTACAATATTGTTCTTGATATCCTCACAATTCTTTTATTTTCCTGCAGATTTTTACAGCTGTGTAGCTATGAAATTGCAGGTTGTTTTGATTATCTTCTATATCTGTGATAAAAGTGCCCTGAGGGACATTCCTGGAACATCATAGATGGACAATTTTTCATCCAAGGACAAATGTAAGACAGTGGGTGCATGAAACCATGGGGGTCTTTTGGAGCATTGTGCAAATGCAGTGCCCACTCTAGGAGTGCAGGGCATTCCCTTGGATTCCTGTTAATGCCTCTGCTGGCACTGATCACTTTTGCAGCAGACAAGAATAAATATAAATACCCCCTGTCACCTTTAGGGTATTGCTGAGAAGGGTTGTATTTGGAGACCTCCAGGAGAAATTGTGGATAATTCTGTTGTTGGGCCTGGAGGCACTGCCTGGCTGGACTCTGAGCTGCTTGGGGGTGGTGGAGAAGCTCAGGCAATGGAGGTGCTTGATTGCCATGGGCTTCAATCTGTTTTCAATCAAATGCTTCCATCATTTTGTTCCTAATAAACTTAAATGAAGCACTCAATACCCACAGATATTGAACACTGTGGTGTTCCTCAACAGAGCAGCTTGTGGAACATCACAACAGAAGTGCAGGGCAAGGGGAAGGACTCTGGCTGCTTACAGGAGAGGAATTGCAGCTCTAATAATCATCCATTCAGAAAATCTAAAACTTCTCTGCTGTCCAGCTGCTAACAGCTCCTCATTAAGCAGCAGCACTTGCTGTCTGTTTGCTCCTGACAGAGTTTAGCTGGCTGCTGTCAGTTTGAAGCCAGGCTCTCAGATGGCATTTATTGGTTTAAATTTTGGGCAAGTCCCCTGCAGAGACAAAACTTACACTGACACAAAATCAAGATGGTTTCCAGTCAGCCTTGGCATTTGCAGCCTTTCCCTTGTGAGAAAGGGCTGTGACTGCCAAGGAAATTAAAGCAAAATGTTAATTTCAGATTGGCCTCAGCCCTCCAGGCAGTGAGAGGGAAGAGCTACCTATGGTTTGTTGTGCTGGACATCACTGAGGAGAGGGGATTTTAAATTAGTAGTGGTGAGTCCTTGGGGAAATAAACTCCCTCCAAAGAGTATGGCAAATCCTGGAATTCAGTTTGCTGGTTTTGCTTTGGATCAGGAGGTGGAATTTTGTTGCACTTGATAAGAGAGTTGGTATTTCCCATGAGCTGGGCTGGTCAAATGCAGAGTGCTGATTGCAGATTGACAGGAGAGCTCAGAGGACAGAAGGTCCCTGGGTTTGTGACACACAGCTCAGGTGCTGCGTGCTCTACTGGCAGGGCTTGATCTTGGTTCTGGGAGAACATCTGAAAGGCTTGCTATAGTCTGGGTGTCAAAGGGACACTGCCTGCAAACCAGGAGAGGCATGTTATTTTTTTGTTGGCAGGAATGAAAACCACTCATGAAAAGGCTTTCTCCCCTCTTTTTTCTTTAATTTGGGTCATTTACAGGCTGTGGATGAAATGAAATATGTTCTTGTTTCATCATCCCACCCTGTTGGGGAAACCACTTAGCAAGTATTCTATGAAAATACAGATGAGTTTTGGATCAGCTGGCTTCATTTCAGTAGACTAACACCAATAATTAATTTGAAAGAGCTGCAAGATCCTTGGCTTTAAGGAAAAACAAAAACAAAATGCTTTTGTTTGGGTGCATTTCTTCTGGAGCTCCCATTGTAGTGAAAGATTAATTGTAGTGTCAAATTTTTATTCCAGCCTTAAAAGAAAACTAACTGTACCCTATTGAGAGTCTGAGTGCACTTAGATTTCTCCCACCCAACAAACTCCAGTTTGAGCTCTGACATGTGGCTGGAGTCTAGAGACTCAGGACTGATTAAAGCAGCAGCACTGGAGCTATTTCTGTTCCTTGTTTAAACCTCAAAGGCCTTTGTGCATAACTAAAGGAGATCTGCAGCTGAGAATCCCCAATACTTCAGAATATTTATTACACTGAAACTACCTGCTTCTTGATTTTTAATCACATCCAGAGTGTAGTTCCGCTAATAGAAAAGTTGGATGGTAAGATGGCCGTATGTAATGTGTGGAGTAAATTGGAGTGAAAAGCCAAAAGATTATTTCCTGGTTTGGTTCTGGAGTGTTTTTTTGGCGCTTTTTTTTTTTTTTTTTTTTTTTTTTAGATTTTATATTTTTGGGGTTTTTTTGTTTTGATTTTTTTTTTGTAGGTGACTTGTTATATTGAGGAGTGAAGATAATTGTATAGCTGCCATTCTGAGAAGTTCTTTGTTCTTCCTTAATATCTGACAGCGTATTCAAAGGAGCTGAAACTTCTAACAGCTAAAGAGGGGTGTGTGGAGACTGTGTGTTTCCACTGGGACTATCCTGGTGTTGAGCTCTTGGCTGGGGGGACAAGGACAGTGCAGGGGACTCTGGCTGAAGCCACAGCTGGATCACTGTTGGGCTGAATAAATAGAAGAATTTAATAGGTGATAGCTGTTTGCTATTTTACCACATAGAGCATTTCAGAACTGCTGACTTGACACAGCTATTTGGTGGAACTTCCAGGCAGTGTTTTGTTTCTGAACATCCTAAAACTCCTCTGAAATGCTGTTGACCACAGCAGTGAGTTTTTTACTGACATTAAAGATAGATTTACTGCTCTTAAAGTTGTTCTTCCTTCCAGCTTATGGGGTCTTCGAGAGCTGAGATTCAATAATTCCTTGTAAATGGCTACTTCAGCTTTTGATTGAACTTCTTAAATATGATCTATTGCTAGCAGTAAGTGCAGGCATATCCCTCCTGTTGTTTCAGAGAAGTGCTGTGTGGGTTATCTTGCTGACAGGAAATTGAAGAACCATAAAGGTATCAAAATCTAGTAAGATTATAGCAGGACTTAAGTGTTGGAAATTCCCCTTCCCTTAACAGAGGATCATTCTTTTGGGAGTGAAGGTGTAGATAAGAAGCAATATTACTATAACACCTTTTTTAGGCTGCTATTAATGTAATAAAGCTGTTGTTAAGGCAAAAATCTCCTTGCATGTAACATTGACCTTCATGTTCAGCCTGCTTGTGGCAACAACTTGCAGCTCCTCGGCCATTTGCTCAAATATATTTATTTTCCTTTACTCCAGTAGTGAATTCTTGTACTTTGTGCAGGCATTTGCCCACTTTGTCCTGGGCATTATGATCTAAGTGAGTGCTAAGTGGTGGCCTTGTCCAGATTTTGTGAGTTTTGGTGTTCTGAGTTTCAGTACAGGGCAGCCTGTTCCAGAGCAGAGTAAAGAAATTCTCCCTCATGCTCAGGTGGAATTTTCTGAAAGTTATTATTGAAAAATATTTCTCAAGGAGTAGTTTGTCTGTGAGGCTGTGTGGAACTTGGAGAATAATTTTGTAAGAGAAAAGAGGGAGGAATCTACTTTGTTTCCATGTCAACGTTTTCAGCTCAGGACTTTGAGAACACCATATCCCTGGTTTCAGGACAGGCTGCCTTCCTTCCCCAGAGGTCTCTGTATCCCTGCTCAGTTATTCTGCACAGAAAAGTAAGTTTCAAATGCTGGCCTATTAACTCATACAGGTAAAACCCAGCATTTCATTGCCTCCTGTTTGCCACACTTAATCTTTTTTCTCTTTAGCAAAAAATTTGGTGAGTTTTTGTGTTTTTTTTTTCTTTAAGTCTCTAGCCATCAGTGTAGCTTGCTCCAGCCCAATCCTTGTTTCTCTTGCTGTGCTGCCTCAATCAAGGCTTCTTTTATGCGTCTGAAAGTTTGAATTTTGTTCTGCTTTTTCTTTTTAAGGTATAATATTTGAAAAGATAAGAGGAAAGAAACATTCTGTTTTGTATGCTATTTTGTTATAAAGCAGGGAAAATGTGGAAATGAAGCCCTGGATAGTTGCAAGGCAAGTTTAAAGGGAATGTGCCCTTTTATTTTTAAATCCATTTTGTTTTCACAGAAAAACTAGGTCTAGTCTGTGTAGACAATTATAGTAAATGTGTTTCCAGAAGCAGAGGAATATTTTGTATGCCTCCAGCCTTTTCCATTTTTCATTACAATCACTGCATTTTCTTCTTAAAATGCAAGCAAGTCAAGGGAGGCTCGGCTGGCAAGATAAAATGATTATGGGATAATTTGTGTTTTCCAGACCAAACAAAATCAATCATTATTGTTTAGGGATGAGGTGCATTAAATAGCTGAGAGATGTTTCTGGACTTTTACAAAATGTTTTTATCAGGACAGATAAGGGAGAAGGCTGTTGAATACCCTGAAGTGGTCCTTGAAGTTTTCAAATTTACACACTAATTTGAACAATATTTATAAAGGGAGTCATCTGTGCTGAGTTTGTGCTTAAAAAATAAAAAAATCAAACCTGGCGATATTGAAATTCACTCTAGTTTTTACTATGTAATCTTGTCAGACAAGAAGTCTTCATGCTTGCGTATATGAAATATGAATAATGTTTAATGGAAATATATTTGTAGCAGAAAAGAAATCCCCACTCAGTTTCCATGAAGAGAGGGCTGGATTGAAATGGAGATCAACCAGTTTCACTGATTTACCTTGGCATGTGTGTTGAGGTTGGGAGAAAGAAGCAGAAGTTGGGATAATTGGGAATCTCTCATGTGTGTCCTTGGGAACAAGGATATAGTATGAGAACCAGTACTGAAGCTATTGAATCTACCAAAAGAGAAACAACAAGTTGTAATTTTTATTTTGAAAAGGGAGGATGGAAGACTGCTACCCATATTACTGAGGGCTGAGATGTGATGAGGTACAGGTGGAGATTTCCAAGCTGACTGGTGGAAGTGGCCAACAAGTGCTTTTAGGATTAGTAATTCTTTAAAAACAAAATCCCTTTAATACAGTTAATCTCATTGGGGAGTGATTCCAAGCCTCACAGTTATGTGGAAATACTGTATTTTGCCAATCCAAAGTAAAACCATCAGACAATAACACTTCCTGAGATTGGAGTTTTCTGCTTTGGTACATGGAGTTGATTTCTCATTTTTCTATTTTGATTATAGTTATTTTTTTCTTTCTTCTTTTCTTATATTTTCTTTCTACAGTTATTTCTTCTATTCTTTTTCTACAGTAGCCTTGCTGACTGTACAACCCTCTTCTTTCCAAAAGCAGCTCCTGTGATTATTTTCATCCAAGATAATCTTTTTCAGATTAAAATCTATGTACCTGAATGTGCACTAAGACAATTAAAGAAGACTTTTTACCACCCTGAAGAACAGTGACTCCAGATGAGGATAATAAAAATTATTTAAGGAAAAAAGGAAACCCATACTTGAGAGCAAGTATAGGTGTTATCAGATATAAACTTCTTTCTAGCTAAAACTGCTAATAATGAATTCTCTCAAAAGATGATTTACCCATATATTTTGCAGGCTGTCCATCCTACCTTTGCCTCTCACAGGTAACACAGGGCCTGGAGAGCAGCAAGGCCACCAAAAGTTGAATTTTTCTTGGAGATTGGCAGGATGACACCAGGAATTCGCCTTGGTGGTTTAGCCTGAGTGAAGCCTTGAAAGATAAATTGATGCCTTTCCCTGTTGCCACCCTGGGGATGTGCAAAGTTTGAGGGCAAGTTGTAGAAGAACAACCAGAAAGATTAAGTGACTAGAGGAATCTGATTTATCAGGTAAAATTCAGAGTGCAATATATTTAGACTGGATATGCAAATAGAGCAGGGGACATGATAACTGTCTTGAAATACTTGCTCAGTAAAGACTAATGGTGGTGAAAAATTACTGTGGAGAGGAACAGAGGGGTATAACAGAGAATAATGGGTTGAAATTAAGAAAAATAAAATGTGGGCTCAATTCCATGATAAAGCTTCGTGACACTAAATTGAGAATGCAGGAGAGGAAGAAGTGGTGAAAGACCCATCACTTAAGACAGTTTAAATTTAGACATGAAAAAGCAATAGAAAGAGTACTCTGGAGGGCAATCCTTCACTGGCAGGGGGAGAGAGTGGATGTTCTCTTCCATCCCTAATTTTTCCTACTCAGTTGTGCTGTGATTAGATGATAATTTTTTTTCCTTGTACTGACCCAAGATGCTACTTAATATTTTAAGGGAGCTTTTAAAATAATCTGTAGCAGCACTGAGAGTTAGCTTTATCAAATAAATTGAAATATCGCATTGTGAACGCTAGGTCCATCCCAGGGAACACTGAAGGATTTGAAATATAAAATAATAAGAAAAATTGTATGACAAAATACTTCATGTAGCTTCCTCCCAGGCATTCTGAAACTTGTGTCAGCTCTAAAGAAATGGGATAAGCTCTGTTGACATCTCTTCCTTTGTGAGCTCTGGTAAAGTTAACTGAGTGCCCTTCATACCCTCACCAGAGGAGCAAAATGTCAAAAATATGTTAAATGGAAACTTGAGCCCATACAGTTGCTCTCTCTGGTGCACCATTCAAAAGAAGCAAAGAAGAAAGTTGAACAGATTTTAGAAAAGGTCCTTTCTGACCTTTACAAAAGTACTGAATTTAATCCCTTTAGCCCAAAAGATCCTGCTGGTGAAAGGATTAGTAAGAGAGAGGAATAAAAATTTCTGTGTGTGTGTCAGAATTGGTCAAGTTTTTGTGACCCAGCATTTGTAGTGCATTTGTTCAGTCTCTTTTTCTTCAGAGGGTTTCATTTTGTGGTATGTTTTAGACTGATATCTGAAAATTGCAGGTCACTGTTTTGTGTAAGAAGCAAAACCTTTTAAAGGGCTGGAGACAAAGAAAAAAGCCAACAAAACCACAACAAATGTCCCTCCACAGTCTGTCCCCATATTGGTCTGCCTGAATTTGAGCTGTATAATTATCTAGGCATGTATTAAAACCCTTTTCTGGTGGGTTTTCTTTTGTTTGTTTTTTGTTTTGTTTTTTTTTTTTTTACTGGTTAAAAGTAAAAATGAGCCTCAAGGACTCCTTCTCCATAGGAATCCAATGTAAACTGAAGAGTTTTTATGAAGGAGCAGATGTCATGTCAAAACAAAATGTTTCCACCTACAGCTTTCAACAACCACGTGGAAATTTTGCAACTGATCCAGTTCCCAGAGCTCTGCTCAAATTCATATACCTCACTTTCAGAGAGGCTAATTTGTAGGTTGAAGGGTTAATATTTACTATACTTTTGGTTCCCAAACTTGATTATTGGCACTATCTTGGGCATCTCTATTTTTTTGCAACATATCCTGCAAGAATGCACAGTGTTGTTTGAGATGAGTTGATAGTCTCTGTCCTTTTTTCCTAGGGAAACATATTTTTATCCAGCTGGGGGCTGCAGCCTGGAATTGCATTTAGAAATTTGCACAGACTCACACTAAGTGGCACTCTGAGGAGAGGAACTAATAGTTAGATGGAATTGTAAGGATGCAAACTCATTTTGAGAGGTTGGAGAAGGCTGGAAATCCTAGTGATGTTGTGTTCACTCAGACCATTATTGCAACAAATGGAATTGCCTTGGCACCTCTGAAGTCAGCAAGGGTTTTGCCATTAATTTCCTTTTGGATGAATGCAACTCATAAGGAATGACACATGTGCTCCTAGAGGTATTTATTTGTATGTTTTTGTTGGAAAAAAACACAGAGCATAGTGAGGTAGCAAAAGGAGGGGAGTGTAAATGAAAAAACAGGAGGGGAACAATAAGTTAGGTTTGTTTGCATGTCTGTGGCAGCTGTGGAGATAGCCCTGTGATTTAATAACCCTACAGTGAGCCATGTGCTGCTCCCCTATTGCACACTGATGTAATAATGCAAGGGGAACTTGAATTATTTGCTGTGTCATATATTGTAGGAACGAGCTGCTCAGAAGTAAACAGCTGAAAATTGTCTCAATAACAAATTGTGAGGCAAGAAAACAGGGAGGGGAAAAAAGCAGAAAGGAATGGCTGCTATCCTGTTGTCTTGCTGAGCTGACAGACATTATTCTGAGTAACTGCACTGTGAAACCCAGAGTGTCCAGTGATGACAATGTGGAGCACAACTGAGTCCTGTTATCTGTAATGGTTTGCTATAAACCATAAAACCATCCTGCACTTCAAGGCAACCAACAGTGGGGTAATGTCACGTTCTCAGATTGTTTAAAATAGGCTTGGAATTATTCTGTTGAAGCTGCAAAGTGGCACAGATTTACATAAGGGTTTTGCCTAATTTAAATGCAGCTCAGGTTGTATAAAATGCCCACAGTCCCCTTTATAATCTCTAATTTGTTTCCTACTGGGTCATCACTAAGTTTAGCCTGATCAAATCTATTTCTCGGTGACATCTGCAGCTGCACAACCACCTGCCCCTCTGCATGTTTTCATTTGTTTGTTCAAGGTGATGGCTGCAAATAAAAGAATTATAAGTTTGGGCATAGACATCTCATTGTAGCCATTGATGAGGAACTGCAGGTTTTTTTGATGAGGAAATGCAGATTTCTAGAATCAGAATTTTTCTCCCATTTATAGGTTGAGATCACATTGCCTTCTCCTTTACTTTTGTCTCTAGTGGGTTGGATTGCCACATGAGTTATACAAAAGATAACCCCAACCAAATGCAGAACTTGATGTTATAGTAACATTTACAGTGCTGAGTGAGAAGGAGGTAACAGAAGTGCTGCAGCTGGGTGCATTTGCAGGCAGGAGTTCCTGAGTCCACTCTAAAGCTTGGGCACTTACTGCTTTTGAGATGCAAAGTGGTTTAGGGTGAAAACCCATTGAGATATTCTGAAGAGGGAAGGAATTCAGCTGCAGGATATTTTATTGCATTTTAAGAAAGGAGTTCTGAGTGCTCATGAAGTGGCCACTTTTGAGGGGTGAAGTGGGTGCCCATTGATGCTGCAATAGGCAGCCCCCGTGTGCCTTCCAGACAGATTTGGGGTGTGTGTGGGGGTTCCCAGGACCTCATACTGAATATTTCCAACTGTCTCCTGGCTGTAAGCTAAGTGACATATGTGCTTTATAACAGTTAACTTTCAGTAGGAGTCATGTTCAGTAGAAATGGGAAGATGTGTTGCTCTGAACTGGGAGGGAATAAATACTGGGAGGAGAGGCAGAAATCAGTGCCTGAACGGGGTGGGTGTGTTAAGGGAAGCAGCAATTATGAGATGTGCCTGCTTCTGGATTTGTGCTTTAAAACTCTTGCACCTAATAGGTTCAAATAATGTTCTTGCATTTTTTTCCCTAATGCTTTAAATTTTTAGCTTTATTTTTAACTTAGTGAAACTTCAGTCCTAGGCTTCTAGCAATAGGACAGCCAAAGTCAGATACTTCAGTGTCAGTGTACCTGGAACCTAACTGAAAGTTATATATATTTTAGGCTATTTTAATTAATTTTTAATAGAACTTTGTAACTCTACTTTTCCTCTGTTACTGAACATCAAATAGACGCTTTAATTGGATTGTCTGCAATGACATATGATCAAATTGTTCCTTCACTACACTTCTGTGTGTTGAGAAACCACTGACATTAGCATAATTTCAAGGAATACTTATTTAAGAAAGTAATTTCCTGGATCATGATTCTATTATGGATTTGATGAATTTGATGTAAGCCACTTGATGTGTATATCTGTGAGACTTCACCAGTCTCCTGGATCTGCTCTTAGGAAACCTTGTCAACTTACTGTGCACATCCTCAGTTTTACAAAGTTGAATTTACTTGTCTTTTATTATTTCTGCAAGCTTAATTCACATCTCCAGTTTTTAAAACAAGAGTCCCATAGAGGCAGAAACTTGTATTTCTTGTTTTCTCTTGCATCAATCCATATCTGATTCATTGATAGAATTGTGCTTTTTGTGTTTTAGATTTAATTTATTGTTGTCAGCCTATCCCTACTGCCCTGTGTCTTGGTGAGGTTAACTTCAAAATGTCTATGCTTTTATGTTTATTTCTTTTTGTAATGGCTGAAGATCATCTAACAAATGAAGTGTGGTGGTTGATGCACATGACATTTGATGTTAGAAAGGAATGATTGAATTCATTCTGAAATAGGGTGGGCTTTGCATGCCCATGAAATTCTGGTTAATTAAATATTATATAGCTTAGGTGCAGCTTTTCCCAGAATAATTTTCATTATTATCCTTTTTTTGTAAAGTATGTTGTAGCTATCTTTAGAAGACTGTGTACCAGCTTGGTTCAGACAAGAGATGTAGGGTGAAATGTGTTATTAAAAGAAAACCAAAACCAGAAACCTCATGACAAACAGAAGTTAGGAGAAAATAGTGCAGCAAAAGAGAAACCTCCAGAGTGAGTGAGGGCACACTGCACTGCAATCTCATAAAAGACTTAAAGAACAAGAAGCATTGACCCTAGATAGCAAGTTAGAAAAGACAGATGGTTCAGGCTCTTAAGAGAATAGATCTAGCTGACATAAAAAATGGGAATCAGATTTGCCAGTTTTAATAGGATGATCAAACTGAGAATTGATTAAAAGGTTGTAACAGAAGTGTTGATGAATGGTAAAGAACCCAATTTTTCAAGCGTTGGTGCTGATAAATTAGGAAAAGGAGCAGAGTAGATAGAAGAGCTATAGAAAACTCTGACTGGATTATTTAATTGAATTGTTTCACTACCCTTGTTTTCATGCCAGCACTTCAGTAAAGTAATTTTAAAACTTTAGAGATCTGAGATAAATCAAAAATGTTAGGGCAGCAACAGCACAGTGAACACCTAAGAATTGTGCAGAAGTCTGTGGTATGCAGCAAATTCAGTGGATAACACTGACTTGTCTCTCTCTGGAGTGCAAGCTCATCCCAGAGTGTCCTTCCCTCTGCCCCTGCCACATTATAATGTCCCCACTCTACTGCACTCCTGTCCATATGTATGGATTTGCTGCTTAAAGTGAGCTACAGCCCTTTCACATCAATAGATGGAATAATATGAGCACATATAAGAATTAATGGATGTCTGCCATAAATCAGTGGGAATTATGTGTGTATAATTTACTTGTGAAAGGTTTGACTCTATGTGCCATGGAATAATAATTGCAGAGGTTGTAAATAATGGAATGCACTGGGAAATTGTACCAAGGTTTAACTATTACATCACGGAGGCAAAATACTAATTTTCAGGATGTTGAAGCTAAAGAGTTAAGTCTATGTGCTCTTTTTTGGTACAGAGATCCAGGTCCTTTGTGACTTAGATTTAAAAAAAATATTTTTCTAATCAATTCCCATAATTGGAGTGTTAAATAAGATAGTTTTGTGAAAAGGAGTAAGGAGGTTGGCACAGCTGCATGCTGGGTAGCAGGTTCATAGACAGGGAGTTCAAGCATTTGGGTCATGAAACCTGTTGGATCTTATAAGGAAAATAAACACAAAAAAAGTTAAAATATGGGCCCCCAAATCTATCTTTATAATGAGCTCCTCCAATACCACCTCTGATACAGTCCTTGAAAAGAAGATTAAAACCTTAGCATTTACTTTCCCAGTGGAAGACCAATTTTCCTCTGTCTCTGGAGGACATTAAAGAGTTATTGAGCTGGGTTTGTTATGGAGCTAAAAGCTGACTAGAAAATGTAGTCACCATGAGGAAAATGGAGCAGCAATGCCAGATATAATGTGGTATTGACAAAAAGCCTGGATGTGGCTCACAGCACAGACTTCCCTGGGTTTGTTTCAGTGAAGTTACTCCCACTCAGTGTAGTGTCCACAACTCTTTTTTCTTTAAATGCATACACCAGAGTTTAATTTATCAATAATCACTTTGAGTTATAACACAAGAGCTGTTAATGTCCTTTTCCCTATGCCTTTCTACACCAGTGTATGAACAATGTCTTTTACACTCTCACTGCCAATTTTTGTTGAGTTTGCTTTTTCTTTTCCCTAAAAAACCTTTTTTTTAATGGATATTTATTTTCACTCAAGTCTTCCATTTGGATGTCTTTGCTGGACTTTATCTTCAGCCTTTGTTATCATGCATTCCGTTTTCTTATGGTCTTCTCATTTGTAGCCTATCACTCCATTTTATTTCCTTTCAGCCTCCTGTTCATGGTGAGTAATGTGTTTTTTCTCTGCCTCTATAAGAAGAGGGTGCATGAGACTTTGTTTATGTGAAAATGAAATCCTTAGCTCAACTACCTCCATCTATCTCAGATTTCTTCTTCATTATCACAGTACAGTGGCAAGTAATACCTCAAATATGATAGTCAGCCTCTGGAGACCAAGAGTATGGTGCAAGCCATGTTTTTATATTAGAACCATTCCCCTTAATCCCTCACTTATATCAACCTTTTTAAAGGAAATTAATTTCACATGATTATGCTAATATTTTCCTAATGAATTAGAAAAGAAACCTGTGCAGAACATTAATGAATCATTTTAACCATCCCTGCTGTGAGATTTCAAGATCATTCTTTCTGTAAAAATGTATGAATATTAATATCTACCCTGGTAATTGGTACAAAGTTAATTACTGTAATTCTGCTGTAGTAGAAAAAATAAATCTATGTAGTGTGCAGTAATAGCTAGTTATTAAGATGGAAATCTTGAAGATAAAATACTGACCCATATATATGAAGTGAGGTCAAAAAACAATTTTGCTGTAATAATAAAATATTTTAAAGAAAATATAATTTGGCCATTAATTTCATTCAGTTCATGCAAACAAATAGTCTGTGTAATTTAGCCACTGTATTTATTTCAGTGAGATTTGCCTCAGATTTGATATCAATAGGATTGTCTAGGGAAATAATGTGTACACTTGACAGCATCTGGCTGTGGAAATGAGAACAAGCAAACAAATATATAATATAAAATTTTAATACAAGTTTGTTTGTTATTGTTTGGGTCTAGAGAGGAGATCTTAAATTGCCAGTGTTTTTGAAAAAAAATGAGGAGTCGATGCCTTCTAAGGGCAGTGAAGTAATTTCTGACTTTGCACTCATATAAATGTGCACTTTAATTGATTGCTGATTTTTCTGTGGTTCCTAGAAAAAGGATGACTTCTCATCTCAGTGGAACTCCAACCCAAATGGTCATTTCTGTCTTCTGTGCTATAGAAATTCACCCTCCTTTGCTGGTGTGGGCAGGGGAGAAGCTGTTATCCTGATGTTATCCAAATTCTGTCAGCAGCTTAGGGCAGAGCCATGAAACCCCACTCACCTGCTCTGTTTCTATACCTGCTCTTTGGTTTCAGGAGTTTCAAATGTGCCTTCACTGCCCTTGTGAAAATTGTATTTCTAAGGATATTTTAAAGAGTGTTTTTATCTCACATGGAAAGATATGTGAAACACTTTTGCAACAGACATTATGAGCCTTAGTTTAGTTGTTCATATTGCTGTTCTTAGGTGTACAATTACTTGACATAATCTCTGTGCATCTCACAAAAAACTTGATCCTTACAACGATATGACTCTGCACTCATTTCATTTTATTTCCAGCTAATAAGGCAATCTCCTTCTGGTGAAAGAGGAGCAACCTGCAGTCATACACACAATCAGAAATTATGTACAAAATTGCTATCCAGCCTTGTAAGAGGCTCATTTTTTCCCCTAATGTTTATTATGCTGCTGTCTAACCTAATGTTGGTGCAGATCTTCAGTGGGAGTTTGTCTTGAGAGTGCATTAGATATATAATTATTAACCAGTCCAAATTGATGAAGATGCTTCCTTTTCATCTAAAGATTGTGTATTATCTGCTCCCACTATGGTAATACTTAGCCTTCTTTTACTGAAGGCCTTTTCATTGTGCCAAGTCTACAATTTTCACATTACTGTATAGTCTGTAATTGAAAAGGAATAATCCTTTATTAATTTTCTATTACAGAAAAATCAACACATAAGAAAATCAACACAAAAGAATATGAATACCAAGAGGGAAATAAAAGCTTTCTAAAAGCCCTGTTCAGCATACTGAGAATAAATTGGAATAATATCCCCTAAGCAACTTCAATATTGAATTGTCAGGTAGTAATAAAATGGTGGCTTAAGTTATTTAAAAATGTCATTTAATAAAGATTTTTTTTTGCTATATACTTACCACAGAAAGTGGACAAATGTTATTTTCCTTCGTATGACGAAAATATCTGGCTGAGTGCTAGAAATATGAATTAATGGAAATATCTTTTTTTTTTTTCCTCCCAGTGATTGTATGCTATCTGCTAATACTATGCTTTTTGTACAAATGTGTTCTGCTTTTATTGGCCATCATTTACTTGTAAGGGTTTTAGATCTGATTAACATGAAATCAGGAGAACCTGTGATGTACTTGAGACAGAGTACCTGTCCCTGCAGGTGAGTTACCCTGGCTTATCAGGGTAATGTCAGGAGTTCACCACTCAGAAGCCAACAAAGGGAAATGTGGAAATGGCTTTGATTCTCTAGCCTGAATAACTTGTTCATTCTTTACTTGCCCTCTTGGGGAAGCCCTTCCCACACTCCCTTTGTGAGTGAAACAGGAATTTCTCTCTGGCCTAGCTTAATATGAAATTGTTGCCACTTTCCCACAGTGATAGAACTTTGTCCCAAACTTCACGTTGCAAAAATCTAGGCACTTTTTAATGTTCATATCCCCTTTAGGAACTATTGGTCCAATTGAAATATCAATATTTGAGTGTAATTGAGTTACCCTACCTTTGCATGAAGCATAATGGCAGGGATTTCATGGTGATTTTATGGGTCTGTTGAGGGACACAGACAAGATCAGATTGGAAGAGGACAAAGCACCTTGTGCCTCTTTCTGACAGTGAGGAGTGGGAGTTTTCTGTTTTCTGTTGGAGGGGGGAAAAATGTCACCTTTTGCCACAAGGTCTAGCAGCTGTATCTTAAATTCAGATGTGCTTCAGATTTCTTCCTTTTGGATAGAACTGCTATTTGGGTTCTTAGCATTTTAGCTCTTACAATAACTTTAGCCTATGAAGGCATTTTATGAGAAGCTCAGCTTTTATGAAGAGCAAATAGCTTAATTATGGAAATCACTTTTTTTGAGGTATGTGACAGAAATAAATCTACCTGATTTTAGCAAAAAATATGTTAGCTGAGAAAAAAGAAATTGGCTTGGCTGAGGGAACTGTGAAATCTGGATTAAAAATCTTTCTAAGAACTCCAAGAGAGGGAAATGGAGTATCTGTTTAATGCAGTCATTAATCATCCAGGAGGAATAAAAGCAGTTTAATGAAATGAATTACATATTAATCACATACTTGTTCATTGAAAACAAAGGTGAGAGGCAGCACAGGATAGAAGTAAAAATATGCATTTGAACTTTAGGATGACTTAGTCCTGGTTAAGTTCCTTGGTTAATCCTGGAAGATAATTCCTATGAGAATGTGGAAACTGCAAGAAAAAGATTAGCAAAAATACACTATTGATCTCAAAACCTGAAATATGTTCTGAAATGGAGAGAATTCTGAGCTGTGAATTTTAATTTTGATGTTCAAGTGCATGATTCAGAGTTTATGTTCATGGCTGAATGCATTGTTTTCAAATTAGAGGATGTTGGGTGTACAATACTGAACAGACCCAATGAAAGAGTAGAGTTGGTACAACATAAATTTTAACACTAACAGCAGACCAGGAGTGTGCAACTACAAAGTGAAACATTTGCAGGCAGCTTGTAAGTACAAATAATTACTCTATGAAAAATTGTCAATATTTTTGAGTTATCCATTGGAGGTTTCTGCAATTTGTTCACAGGCAATTTGCAAACAGAAAAGGGGCTGAAATCCCATTGGTGCAATTTTCATTATAAATGATTTGTTCAATCCTGCTGTAGAAAAATTACACAGAACACACAAAAGTATTTTGAAATCCATGCAAGAAGAAATGCAAAGGTTCAGCAAAGAGAAAGTGGTGCCAGGTTTCAGGGTGGGGTGATGAGCAGCTGAAATGAGGGCATACAGAGCCCCCACAGCCAGCATCAGTGTCTCATCTGGGGCAAATCCTTGTTGGTAAGACCAAATAGAGAATGCTTGGTGCGGCTTTTAAATTCAGAATACCCTTTCCCTATCTCTATGAAGAACAGACTATGAACTATATGAAACAGCCAGAGATGATGTTTTTAGCAAAAACTATGTGTACTCTGCAGAACATCACAAGTAGAGCACAAGGCCATGTGAAAACTTGTTTTGTGTAAACTGTGGTTTGTCTTGATGTCAGACAGGTGTGTTTTGATTGTTGTCAAGATAATTCTCCTTTTGATTTTAAGCTGTGGTTGTATCCAGCACATCACAGCCACAGGTTGGTAGTTTGTCTGTGAAACTCTGTTACAGCAAATTGTCCCTCTGCCTGCTCTGGGGCTCTGACAGACTTATTAACAAAACTCAACACCACAACCCAGAAACAAACCCCTAAAGGTGAGTGTGAATCTTAAAGGAAATCAAATACATGTGTCTCAAACTCTCAAAAGAGAGGCAGGAACACAGAGCCAGAGATTCTGGTAATAGGATCCATGGCAGACCTAAGTAACCAACTGAGGTAAATGCTGCTGCAGCCTGTCAGCTCATACAGAGATAGTTATGGTTATTGTCCTGAGCACAGAGAATAAAATCAGACAGAGGAATCTTTCCTGTCATGGAGAGATGCTTTTCCTATGCTGAATTGACACTGGGGTTGCATAAGCACAATAATATTCCTATTTCCTATTTCTTCCAGATACACAGGGGTTCTGTTTTGTGTGGAAATAGATCTTTCTCAATAGAATTGACTATAAAAGACAAATAACATCTTCAGCTTAGATGAAAAGGGTAGCAAATGTCTTGTATAGCTTGTAAAGTCCTGTGGCTTGAAATATAATTTAGTTGTACTTTTCTGTTGGTGGGTATCTCTTTATGCGAAAAGGCCTTCTAGAGGTGAGAGCTTTTTACCAGATTTATTTAAAAATGGGAAAAAATCCCTGAGGAGGTCAAATGGGAAGTCAGTTGCATGTAGCTGCATTGGAGTATTTCAATCTTGAAATCTGTTCTATTTCAAAAGGCGTGATTAAGAAAATGACATTTTTTTTGCCTACCAGAGTGGGTCATCCCATGCATCAAGGCAGGCTGAGGTGATGGGGTTTGTGTTTGCAATGGATGCTTGGGAAGATCTTGGCCTGCAGTTCCCACTTCCCAGAAGAAAGCAGAGCCCCCAGAAAGGGATGGCAAACACAAAATGAGAAATATCCATAGAAAGAAATTTTCTCTGCCTTGAGAATACCTACCAGATATGTTTATCATAAGCTTTTCCTACTAGAGGATCTAAAAATTTTACTGTAAGGTTTAGCAAAAGGAAGATAAACCTGATACTGTGAATATTTGAAAATACCAGTTAATAGGCAGTAAGAAGCTTTATATATGTGGACTTGAAACTAAATATATTAAGTAATTCTAGTTTGTATTAGGTTTGGAAATGTTTGTAGCACTACTTCATCATTATAAATATTCTTGATATTTTTGGCTGCATTTTTTCCTCTTCCTTCTGACTGTCTTGTTATCAAACTGCAGCTAACAGTATCAGTCAACAATCAATTACCTCTTGAATTTTTCTTTCATTGGCTGTATTCCAAATTTTTCTTCTTTCTCTGTATGTGTTGTAGTGACCAGTCCTAACAGGTTGTCTTTTTTCTTTTTAAGAAGAGATACTCTTAATGGAGCATGATAAAGGCCAAGAAAATTCTGAACTAGCAGAAATTGATGCAGTTACTTTTAAAGCCAATGGAGTTCTGCCAGCTGACACCATCTGATGAAGTGACTTTGTTTCTTTTAACCTCTATTTTTTTTTTTTTTACTGTTTAAATAAATTTTTCATGTTTAGCTAGCTCAGCAGTTTCATTCTCCCTCAATAAGAAATCATCTTTTAAAGGATCTTTTAGATCCTTTAAATAGCTTTCACATTTATGTTCTGCAGAGGCTGTGAGGTTTTGTTATCAGATGGTGCCAAGCCAGGAACAGTGTGGTGTGTGTGCAGGATGCCAAGAATCAGAGATGTGCTTCTCTCCCACTGTTAAAAACACAGAAACTCCTACAAAACTGCCACAGGATGTTTCTCTGCCCATTGTTACATGACTTTTCAAACCCTTTTTGGGTAGGGTATGGGCAAATTGGTTGTTTGCTTCTAAATTAATTAGCACTGAACTGAGCTCTCCTTCCGAGTTCTCCTTCTCCTTCTGTTGGGGCATTTACTGAGGCACTTAGAATCTCTTTTCTCTCAGCATTTTATCTATGATGTTCAGTAGTGTGTGCAGATTTGGGATGAGCTCTCCAGCACTGAGGATTGTGCCTTCTAACTCTGCTTGTTGTGACAGCTTTAATTTTTCCTTGGTAACTTCAGTCAAACTTGGTTTCATATTTATGGAATAGCAAAGGTCCTAGCAATAACTACTGTGGAACTCACACAAATCCTGTTGATCCAGGTGCAGTATATGCGCCACGATTAAACTCAAGGGTTTCCTAGATTAGAGAGTTTGTCTTCCCAAGTTCTGTGAGTCAGAAAAGAGACAGAGCCTTTTTGGAATGCATTTCAGAGTAAAAGCTTCAAAAAGCTCTTACCCATCCCCTGTGCAGAAGCCTTTTTCTGTTTTTCTCCACTGTTTGTATATGAGGAAGAGGAAGAGCAGCTTTCCTGTGCAGGTTGTGTGAGTTCTCTGCCTTACTCAGAGAAAGTGGGTTCATTGGGAAGATATTTTCTATAATTTATTTTTTCCTCTTAAATCCTGGCTGAAGAACCATGCATTGCACTGATGTTGAGAGTGTATTTCAGACTATTGATTCTCATGTCCCAGTTACACTGTCCATTTTCCTGAGAGCCAGCCTGAATCTTTTCCTTCTGTGGCTGGGGCTGTTGCTTCCATGTGATCGGTAATGAAGATGTAGAGCATGCTCCTGTAATGCTTTATTTTACAGTGGCCTGGTGTCAGTGCTGTTTATCAACCATGATTAGTCCTTTTCCAAAACACTGGGAGCAAGCAGCTCTTCCCCATCCACTTTTTGTAGAGGTATATTTCTCTGAAGTCATGTGTTTGAAATTTTTGGTGAACTGTGTAGTTTATTTTTGATCACTTCTCTAATATATCAATTTTCTGGTTTTTGTCCTCTTCAGCCTTTTATGCTTACAGTGCATATCAGCTCATGCCAAATCTTTGGCACTTTAGATGGTGTGATCTGTTAGGGTTTTTATTATTATTAATTTCCAGACTTTTCAAGTGATTCCTGTACTTAACACAGTTCTTCTGAATTGCAAATGCATGAATTCCTGCTCTTGAGACATTGCCTGTCAAGAAAATTGTCCTAATTAACCTGGTGGTTCCCAATTTGCTAAGCAATCTTAAGTCATAGAGTCTCATCAAGTACCCTTTGGAAATCTGAATATGCTTATATTTCTACTTAATTTCCTTTATCTAACATGGTGGTAGTATAAAGCTTCAGCAGATTGGTTCATTAAGTATAACCTCCAGTGCTTTAATCCACTCTCAGACTCTGTATTTATCAGGAAGATCTAACAGATGGAATATAGATATAGCACCAGCTGAGGACCTGGGAAACTTTAAATGATAGTTTCTTACTAAAACACTGAATATTCTCTCATCTTGTGTCATTTAATTTCTTCATTGTATAAATTATCTCTTTGTAATTTAAGAGCATGTTCCTGTTTTTATATTTGTTCTCTGTTCCAGTGGCAAGGACTTTATTTTCTAAGGCATTTAAAAATGTAAGTAAAAGTCTGTCAAGCAGATTAAGTGTTTTTCTCAATTTAGGTGTTTTCAGTTTTTTGTGTTACAATTTTTCCTATTCACTTAAATAATATAAAAAGATATGCAGGGAAGAGTCATTGAACAGCCTATCTTGTCAGTCAAGCCCCCAAAGAAAAACCCAGAATTTTTATTGTTAACACTACAGAGATAACAAACAGATGGACTGAAAGGAGCAAAAATGATGGAATTTGATGGCTGTGAGCAGTTTTTGCCTTCAAAGCACCCAATCATGTTTTCTGACATTGAAGTAGGATGTTTCCAGCTGCTTTTAAATGAATTCCAAAATAACTTTGAAGATAGACGTTTTGCTATGTGCTCAAGAGTTGTGTGGGTTTGGCTGTAATATCTGGTGTTTTGAAAGTAATGACCTTAACATCAGGGTTTCCAGTTAAGACTCAGTCTGTAACTCAGTTCCTTCTATTGAACAGAAGAAATCAATAATAATATGCTTCAGGACTTACCTGATATAGGCACAAAATACATTTCTATGCAATGCTGCATTTCAGTTTACTCTGTGGGGATTATATTGGAAAACTGGACTGAAAATGTATTTGTTTTAGCAAGCAGGTCTCATAGACATTTGAACTATAGAACTGAATGCATTTTTCTGGTGAAGCTGAGACTTTCAGTGATGATTATCAAATCTGAAATGCAAAGAGCAAGTGCTGTGTTGGGTGCTTATTCACAGTGCATAGTAATTTTTCCTTGGTGAGTTATCTTGGGGTGTTTTACAATTCAGGACAGTATGTAAGAGCTTATAGCTTTTCTCATCAGCTACTCCTGCTGCTTATAAATTCTTTGTAAGCTGCCTAATCATAGGAAGATACCTTTATTAAAACAAGTTACTGGGTAAATGAAGTTTTCCAGTTCTAATCACAAATACATGTGTCATTAAACACACTGCAAAGGCTGAGCACCTAGCAGCTGTCTGTAGATGCATTCTGTGTAATTCTGACTTGTGATAACTGAAACTTTCTGGTATGAACAGTCAGGCTAGACTATGCAATATCATGGTGATGATGGAGTATTTTATTAAACTCTGCACTTGGATCTGGGTTCTGCCTTTAAAACCAGTCCCTGAGGTGTTCTCTGGGTGATGGGAAGTCATTGTGAAAGTATTAATCTAGGAAGACCATGCTTGTTTTCTGTAGGGGTTACCTGGAAAGTGCTGTGTCCCCTTTCAGCTGTTGTGTCTGATATCTGGGTCTCAGACCTGATGACTGTTTTATACAACTCTCTGAACTTTGGATGTGGCTCCCATCCAGCTCAGGATATTCTGTGATTCCGTAACTGATCCCATTTTGCTTCAAATGCTTCAATGTTAGAGACTGCACGCCTTGTAGGAGTTGGCTTGTTTTCTGAAACTGTTCCCATCTTGAGAGGAAATAAAGAATCCATTCATTTTCATACCTTTCATTTGGACTATTTCAGATATTTAAATCAAGATTTTGCCATGTTCTTCTACCTTTGTTTGCATCAAGCATTGTATTTTGTGGTCGCTTGTCTCAAAATGAACTCAGACTTGATTCCAGGATTAAACCTATGCTTTAGCTGAGGAGATAGCTGTATATAGAGCTAAAAATTATTCTGTTAGGTCATTTCAATGTCTGTTCTCAAGAGTAACTTGAATTGACTCACACAAATTTTACACTACAATGCATGGGTAGCTTTTGTGTGGTTCTCAAACCACACAACCTTCTAACCCTGTGTTAAAGCTTTCTCCTGTGTAGGTAGGTGCTGGAGAAGGTGCCCATCCTGTTCCCCAGCTGCATTTGCTGCATCTGTGCCTCTTTTGGGAACTTGCTGCTGGAAACTGCTGCATATTCAACCCAGGCACTCCACAGTAATCAGTAACCATAAAACAAGTAATGATGTCTTTAATATACACTTCCACCTCTATCACCCATTCTGCCCTGAAGCAGATTATATAAAAGGATTTTTAGCATTTCATTGATGCTGCAAACTGTCCCATCTGGCTTCACTAATGCTAATTGTATGAAATTTCTCCCCACTGGTGATTTTCCGATTCCTTTTCCTTTGTTTTGCAGATTCCTGTCATTAATACAGTGATAACTGAAGCGTTTCTTGACTTTCTTTCCTAATTCAGCTGAACTCTCATGAAATCTTGGACTTTTCTGTTAATTTTTTCCTTTATTAACTTGCCTTTGTACTGTTCAAAATCGCCCTTGATTCTCCAGTTATTCCCTAGCAGAGATTAACTGCTCTTCTGGTTTTAAAGGCCCATCAATACTTTTCTTTCTCTGAAAAATGGGCTGATTTTTGTACAGTCAAAAATTCCAGCTTTTAGTCTCAGAAATCTCATAAAGCTTCATATGAATGGAGACAGAGAAAAAACAAAATAATGTTTTTTCACAATGTCCAGTGTAGACCCTGTTGTACACCTCGTGCAATATTGAGGTCCTGTGACATTGATAACCCAGGTGTTTTATCTTGGAGATCTATGAGAACTGTCTCCAAATGCTGCTCAAGTCCATTTAAACAAATTAATATAAAGACTGAGTAAAAAGTAATGATTACTATGAGTAATTTGTTTTACTTACTATGAGTAATTTGTTTTACTCACAATTGCACATACTTATGATGGTTCAAAACTTGTAATTATTTTCCCTATGATTGTACTCTGTTACAGGTCAGCAAGTCTGGTCTATCTCTGTAGTTGTAATTTTACATGCTGACTCTTTTATTAAAGAAAAATAGAACTCTTGATGGCACAGGTTATTTTCATAAATAAGCAATAATGGAGAGTGTATCACAAATACAAGATAAAAACCAGCATCAATATAAGTTATGGGTGGCAGTAAATAAATAGCCTGGCATTATAAATGTTGAGTTTCTTTAGAGTATAAATGTCATACTCTCTGCAGACATAAGTGTTCAAATCTGACTGAGTGCAGTGGGAGTGGTACAGAAATATTTCAGACCCAGGGATAGACCTTCTGGAAGGATTTTTGAAAAGTTCTGGTGAACAATTTATGGGATGTGGCTACATGTAAATTTTGAGTGACTTGATTAAAGAGATGTATATTCCAGTGCAGATTGAAAATGCACTTAATGAGCCATGCCCTCAGATTTTATTTTATTTATTTTTTTAAAAGATATTTGAGTCAGCAGTTTCCAAGCAGAATGAGCCTTGCTCAAATAGCAGGGCAGGTGTGACACTTCTCTGGCTGAACTCTGTGGCCACAGCTCACAGCCACCTCTGGTGAATGTGCCACATCTCTTAAATCAGGGGTTGGGAGGACAGAGCAGGGCTGGAACAACCAGTCATAGCCTGATAAATCTTCCACCTCTCAAGGATGATGTCTACTCACTTCCAGGGCAACCTCCAGATTCACATTGCTGTATACTGAGATTAGCAGCTGGATTTTCATTATGTGCTTGGTGTGCCAAAGGAAATAAGCTGAAGGGGGCAAAACCAGGGAAAAGTAGCAGATCTTGGTTTCCTGCTGCATGTCAAGCCAACAAGGAAATCACATCAGCTTGTCTTGAGTACTTAAATCACTGTGTTTTTCAGATTTGTGTATTCCATAAAGCTAATACAAGATAATAAAAGATTCGTCACTAAAATTTGAGTTTTTTACTAGTTATAGTATATTTATTATTACTGCTGTAAAAACAAAGTATTGATAATTTTCTATTTCAGGCTTCCATTTTAAATTTTTCCCCCCTCAAAAGTAATAATTGGGTGTGACCATGGTCACAGGGGTTTTTGGATGAGGCAAGAGATGAGAATGTTGACTTCATGTTCAGAAGGGCTTGATTTATTATTTTATGATTTATATATATATTACATTATAACTATACTAAAAAGAAATGTAAGGAAAAGGTTTCCTCAGAAGCTACCTAAGCTAAGAATAGAATAGAAAAGAATGATAACAAAGGCAGCTCTCTCAGACTCTGTCCTTGATTGGCCATTAATTATAAACATTCAAGATGGCCCGATCAAAAATCCACCTGTTGCATTCCACAGCAGCAGACAACCATTGTTTACATTCTTTTTCTGGGGTTTCAGCTTCCCAGAAGGGAAAATCCTAAAGAAAGGATTTTTAGTGAAAAAGACGTCTGCGACAATCGGGATTTTTTTGTTTATTATGAAATAGACATTGTTTTAAAATGCAGCAGCAATGAAATATTTTTTTTGTCTTGGCGAGTCTGTTTGAAATAGATTTGCTCTGCCAATTTACAGAAAACTGGCAGAGATAAGCAAATGGAGAAAAATATTTCTGGGGGACACTCCAAATTTAAATCAGCACTGCTAATGTAAAAAAATCCCAAAGGTTAAATACTAAGGAGAGAAATTTCTAATACATGTAACAGGAATTTTGGTCACATGGCCTGTCTCATTAAAGCCATTGAAGTGGAACCTCTCCTCAGAGGAAGGCTGCTGGAGTGTGTAATTATTTGCAGGGCAAACTTTGAGTCTGTGGCACACTGGATTTTGTTGGTGTACTGTAAAAAAGCATAAGAATGAGCATACAATAATTCTGTAATTAGAATTACATCAGGCATAATGTTTTTCCATTAGACAGTACTTTAGCTGGTTATAATAATGATTTGGAAGTCTGTGTTCCCAAACTGCCTAATGGGCATCTCCTAGCCTTGAACAAAAGGAATCAAATATTCACTCCTAGGCATGACTTAAACTGTTGCATCATTTTTTTTAATAGTAATTAACATTTAATATCATTTTCTCCTCTGATCAGCCACCTTCTCATTTAAATCAAAACTTGTCTGGTTTTGACTTATCAGCAAACAGATTAGCAGATTGATTCACCTTAGAATTTTAAATGTCTGATAAGTATTGGCCCTGAGTCAAAGTAGCAAATGAACTTTGGCAATTTATAGCTGTGAGCCTTATTAATTACCTAAAGAGAAAACTTGCTCATAGACAGTTGATCAAGCACAAGGAGGATTTCTAGTGTGTCTTTAAAAATAAATAGTATTATCTTATGTGTGTCTACTTGTATACACATATCTCCTGTAGCGTCATGTTCAGTTCTTGGACACAAGAATTGCAGATCTGGGGCTGTAGATTTTTTTTTTTTTTTCTGATGTTGATCTGCTGCCCAGAAAATAGCTTATTCTGTATTAGATTGTAATATAATTAACCCTCTTGTTTAGCTCTTGAAATCATCTTCCATTTTAGTTTTTGTAAGAGACTTTCAAGCAGAAGTTCTTGGTTTAGTCTTTCTTATCTACAAGCTCTAGGTTAGTACTTTAGTGCTGATGATCTGTAAGGAACAAAAAGAAAAAAGGTCATTGTAATTTTACCTGGATTTATTATTTAAATTGGAAAATGCTGAGGAAAAAAAAATTAGAAGTTGTTTTTAAGGGAAATGGGCCAGGAAGACATGATTTGAAATGTCCCAGAAGTGTCTCTATAGGATGGAAGAAGCAAAAGGAATGAAGGAGCCAGGCAGGATACTATTGAAACAGCAGAGAAGGAGTTAATTCTAAATACAAAATGGTACTATTTTGCTTTTTAATTAACTTATCTATACTGATTAATAAATTACTGGATGGTATGGATGTAAATGAAGTAAGTAGAAATTATCTATTTGTCTTAGTCCAACTAGAAAATAGATCCTTGTATTAGAGAATTTTCTCTCCAAAACCTGGATAATGTGCAAAAAAATATGATTTAGTCACAACCACATCTATTTAGTGTTACCCTTCACAATTCTTTCTCTCAAAGCTGAAGCTATCTGGGAGTGACAGAGGGAAATATCAGTCCATGGAAACATGAACAGAGTTCTTGCTTTTCCCTGGTAGCAGGAAGAGCAGTGAGAAGGTTACAGCAGGAGCAGGAAGGAGCTGCTCACCTGACCATGGAAATGTGCCCTTTATTCCCTGCACTGCTGCACTGAGAGCACAGTGCCCCAGTTATTGCATTGTATTCCAGGAACAAAGCAATGGTTCCTGCTTCAGTGAGCTTGTGAAATGCACACTATTAACATAATGTTAATTACAATAAATTGTGCTTTTTTTCTGTGTCTCCTCTTCTCACCTCAGCTGAGTTTCCATAATGCTGTAATTGTTTCATGATGCCAGTAAAAATTGGATGTCTCAGAGGTAATGTCCATGAAATCTTATTTTCTATTGTAGTCCATTAAGAAGATGCTGATATTAACCTGAGAATCTGAGGTCAGTGTACAGACCATGAATTTGTTCAAGCACACTTGTTTTGTTGTACACATAAATCTTTGTTTATAGAAGCTTTCACTGTATTTTCTCACAATGGCTCAACTTTAAGATCTTGATTGTAATCACAGATTGCATGAAAACCAAGTAACAGCATAGTGTTACTACAAAATGCATGTCTTGAACATTTTGGGAAAATATTACTCATTTTATGATTCCTAAAGTACATTAGGAAGATGCAAAATGAAAATGTAGCTGAGAATCAATATAGCTCTTAATTTATTTAATTATTGATGGCAGTACAAAACAGTCAGCTTTGCATTGATTGAAAATATGAGAAAGGAAACTAAAATAATGGCTGTGCTGTGGGAGTTCTTTTTGGTGGATTTTTTTTTTTGTGAAACTTTCTGCAGTTCATTTTTGCAGTAAAATGGGAAACAGAGCAGTTCTATACCTTCTGCTGGAAGAAATGCAAGGCAATTGTACAAAGCAGATTGTTTCCTCATTCCCTCAGCCTCTTGAATAACAACATTTAGAATTTCAAAATGTTGGTTGGTTCCCATTATCTTTGATTCAGTGCTTTTTGTCAAATCCCACCCAACAGAAGCAGAATTGTTTCATGTACCTAAAAGTATTGGTACAAACCTATTCTTGGTGCAAGTTCCTTGTCTGAAGACCCCTAAATTAAGAGATTAACTTGTCTCAGTTCTGTTGGCTGCAGTGAATCTGCACAGCTCAAAATACTCTGAATGTGTCCATGCTACTTCCTGTTCCTATATAACTATTTTGTTCTGTACATGTCCAGGGAGGTGGTAGATTGTGTGAAATCAGCATAAACACTGAATAGAAGCACATCACAGTGCTCTGGCTGCCAGGTGGCATCACCTGCTTCACTAAGGAACAGAGAGACTGAAAGAGGTTCTGAAAGCAGCTTCTGACAGCCACTTGCTTCCAATGTTGCATTGCTGCCTTGGTTGTTGCTGAAATTGTGGTTCCTGTTCCATTTTGTCAGTAATGCTTCTGTGACTATTAATAGCACAGTCAATTTATGGGGAATCACAACCTTGAGCATGCCAAATTCAGAATAAAACCTTACAATGGTATTTTCTGTATGTCTGCTCAGGTCACTTGGCAGCCCTTGATTTTATCAATCAGCCTGACTCCTTAAAGTACTTTTGCAGTTTAGTTGAGTGATTTTACTTAGCTTTGCAAGACCTGTCTCAGAAGAAATATTAGTCATGTCTTTCATAAAGGACAGTTTCATCAGAAATTGTATGGCACCTTCTTGGAACTGATGTTGCCCTTCTTTATGATGACCAAATACATTCACTGCAATGTATCTTGGCTGAGTTTTATGCTTCACTTTTCATTGCTTTGTGTTTGAGTTCTATTTTACTCTGGATACAAAGAGTAGAAGTTAAAATACTATTTTTTAAAAAAAGCTCTGTGATGTCAGGAATGCTGTTTCTAAGCCCGCAGTAATCTTAATTTAGGGATGGATGTGGCACACTTTGGCCTGCCTGGACAGGGAACTGCTCTAGGAATGATCTTTTTACCCACCTGTGTCATTCAAAGTCCCTCTTGGGCTTTCTGGTCACTTGATTCAAAAAAGACTGTGTAATTTGACTTAAGTAAATAAGTGCAACTTTCATGGAGCTACCATGCAAATTGATTGTAGAGCAGAGGAAAAGCATGAACTGATGAATATATTTATATGTATCTATGTATGTAAAATAAAAAAAAAAAGAAACCTACTTGGTTTTTTTGGATAGTTACTTTTTGAGGTAGCAGCAGAAGTCACTTTCCTGACTATATAGAAATGGTCATGAGTTATTAAACAGCTTCCAGCACTGAAAGGAACTAAAGACTTGCTGTCTATAGTCTCACTTGCTGCTTGTTTTCTTCATGTCAGCCTCTTTGGCAACTGATTTTGTAGGAACTTCATGAGCATGGGTTTCCATCTTGTGTTTGAAGGATGCCTCGCTCACTAGAGCCCTGGTAGGGGATCTTATGTGATACCATAACAGAAAAAATAATTGGGTTTTGTTTGTTTTCATTCTGAGTGCTTAAAAATGAACTGTGATGAGGGTGAGTATTCCTCCATAAAAGATCTGATTTTTGATCTAGTGAATGTGAGCATTTTGAGCAGCCTGGTATCATTGTGAGATGATAATAATTGTAAGCTTTACCTTATGCTGCTGTTCATGTGCTTCTTGCTCACTTTACAGGCATGAGGCTCATTGCTAAAGAACTTTTTTCCCCTGCTGCATTTGTGACTGAAGCTTTACAAAGAAAGAAAGCTCTACCTTTCTTTAGACATCAGTCAGTTTATGACAAAATACTCCCTAATTTTCCATTCACAAAAGTCCTGCCTTAGCAGTTACAATGCACCCATGTGAATTTTTGTGCCCTTAGGACTTGACTCGAATTCATTCCTGAGGGTAGCTTTCATATTGACCTTTTAAGAAATGGAATTCAAATTTTACACCAATGTAACTGATGTAGGGAACTGGAGGAGCATTACTGTCCTGGAGCACTGTCAGATTGCTCAGGGGTATCTGCTACTGCTCTTTAACAAACAAGAGGTCCAGAAAAACTGAAGGTGCCAGATACACAGATCTGAAAACAATTTTGAGGCATGGATTTGCAGTTGGAAGGACCCAAAGGAAATTATTAAGTTACAGATGAAGGACCAACAATAGGAAGTAATTTTTTTTTTTCCTTAGGAAAACTGATAATTAAACTGTTAAGTTTATTTTGCCACAAAGTCTTCTGAAGGTCAAAATTAGTTATGTTTAAGAAGAGGTCTGCATAAATGCATGAGGGATAAGTCCATTAATGGTTATTTAAAATCATGAGTCTTATTTACATTTCTAATTCAGCAAATCAATTAACTGGTTCTTGGCAGAGGAGATGAGGGGATGCTGGTATTATTTGTGCTCTCCTGCTTATTACAGACTCATGGAATGGTTTGGTTTAGAAGGGAATCTTACAGATCACTTTGTTCCAAGCCCCTTGCCATGGGTTTGAGGGCACCTTCTACCAGAGCTGAGGTTGCTCAGGGCCCCATCTAGCCTGGCCTTAGACTCTTTCCTTAAGCAGTTTGTGTTTGTTCCCTGTCAAAAGCAGGATTCTGGGTTCAGCTCCCTCTGGCTGTATCCAGGACAGCAGTCCTTAGTGGGCAAGAGCACCAAACCCTCTCTGGCTTTGCCCAGCCCCCTGTTAGGGAGCCTAACTTGCACCAGCCTTCACTGGCTGGCCATTCTATTACCCCAGTTTCTTGAGGTCCAGCAAGATGCTCACTATACACCCTGCTCCACCATGGAGCTCTGGTTCCAGCATCCCTGGTCACCCTGATCTCAGCATTTCTTTCCAACCCACTTCTCAACCTTGCAGTCCAGGTTGTTGTACTACATTCCCCATTTTTCCAATGTCCTTGATGCACCACAAATAAAGCCAGTCACAAACAGCTGACTTGATTTACTGACACTTCAGAAGTGATTTGACCATGATAAAAGAAGAAAAAAAACCAACATCTTGGCTCATTCCCGGGCAATGCTGAAACATGCAAGCTGTTTGTCATGTTTAAACCCAAACAGTGCTCCTTCTGCTTTAATTGGTGCATGCAATTGGCTAGCAACAATAATAATGATTTAAAAGGTAGATTTGCCTTTTGTTTTAATGTGTATAAACAAGTTATAGCCAGGAAAATATGATCCTGATCTCACAAATTCTTCTTTGCATGCAAAAATAGGAATAACATAGGGATGAAAATTATCTTTGGGGAGAGTCAGGGTGACATTAATAATTGATTTAAAAATAAAGCAACTTTATCTCCTATGGGACTCAGCCCAGCTTGGAAGGAGCTGGTAGCAGAAGGAATAGACGGGAGGAGGAAGGTGGCAACAAGGAGGAGCAGGGGACCTCTGCAGAAGGAACTGTCAGAAATATATATATATATCATATTGACATGAAATGGAATTTTTATATTTTTAATTTTAATTTATTTTTAAATTTTTTTCTTTAATTTTTAATATTTATTTTAATATTTTTATTTTATTATTGTATTATTTTGTTATTCTTATTTTATTATTGTATTATTTTATGGTATTATATATTATTATATATTGGTTTTTATTTTATGTTGTATATTTATTGTATATATTTATAGGGGAATGCCAATAGCTAAAAGCAACAGACCTAGAAGTGTTTCTGTTGAGAGTTTTGAGAATTGTGTGTGAAAGAACAAATTTATTGGTTTGCAGCTCTGCTAAGCAACTTTACCAAATGAAATGCGTTGGTTCTTATTGTCACATATTAACTTCAGGGATTTTAGTGTTCTTCTCTTGCAGACTGTAAAATGGAAAAAAAAAATATATAAGGTCTGAAAAGCTGCTTCTGAGTATTTTGCAGTAATATTTTTTAAAAGAAATTATAATTATAACCTTTATGTGTATCCACCTTTATAGTCGACATACATCTCTTAATGCATTAATTGCTTGGAGTCCAGATTTACCTCTTAATGCTGTAAGGGAAATTCCAAAATCTTTGTTGAAAGTCTGCTCCTAATGGTGCCTAAGATGGTGGAACAAAGAAATAAAATTACTCCATTTTAATGTCAGAAGCTAATGTATGCTTTTAATCCAGCTTCACCCAATATTAAAAGCACTTTGTTTTTAATAAACTTGAGGGTGAATGAGAAATCATTTTGCTGCTGTGACTAATATGGAAATGGGTTTCTGTCCTATGAAATGTATAGTCTATGTACAAAGGAAAATGAATTTTCAACGTGGAAACAGCTTTATTGATGTTTTTAAATGAAGTGAGAATGGCACAGTTCCTTAAATTGAACGTGGAGCAACAAAGATGCACTATTAGTTTTATAAGTCATTTCATTGTCAGTAACCTAATAATTACAGTAAATTGTATATGTAACAATAACCCCTGAGTGTTACTCATTACAAGCAGATAGTCAATGATGTGATAAGGCAAAAGTGCAAGGTGATAAGGAAGGTGGTTAATTACAGTAATGACTGATTTTCCTGAAGCATGGCATTGCAATTTATTTGCTCTGCAGCAGTTAGAATGGCAATAACTCTGCAAATGCTGACTGCATCCAATGGCTCTTTCCCTAATGGAAAGCAATTGCTATGCACAAATCTAGAGTGTTACACAATGTTACAATATTCTAGAATATTTGGGATTAAACTTATCTTGAAACCATCAATGTCTATTAGTAAATAAAACCCATCCATTATCAAGAATGCAACAGAATGAAAAGGAATAATACTACTGAATTCCTTAGATGCTCAAAAAGAAATTCTTGGTCTGTACAGCCTATCCTGGAGTTTACCAGTATAGCTAACCTGTCATAGATACAGCTTGGAACTGCACAGATGCAAACTCAAAAGCTGTTTGGATTTGCTTTTGTATTTTTATGAGCCTTAGGTGTTCTTTCAAATATTTCCCTTGACTTCCATCAGTAATTTTGCACATGGGTATCCATATGTGCTGTACCACAGAACCACTTGGGGTGTGAATTGAGTTCCATGTGAAATATCCTTTCTGCATTATTTTTGTTGATTGCCTGCTGTGATTGTGGTAAATCCCAGTCAGCTCTGCTGCCTGGCAGGATTTGGTTCATTTTTCCTCTACAGGGCTGAAATTAGCAGCAAAAAGAGATCCTCTCTAATTCTCCACTGTGGTGAGCCAGTGCTATTGCACTCCATGCCAAATGACTGCAAACCAAGAGTAGGTCACCACTGAATCCAATTGTCACAAGGCCTTGTAAAATAACCATGTAAACATCTCAGAGAATCACCTGAATTTTTTTAGGGTGGTTGCTCTTTTAGGCAGCAGCATATGTAGGGAGAACAGGTCTGAGATGGGGACAGTGGTGTCAGGACCCGTTGCCCAGGTCCTGGGGCTGTGTGATCACATTGCATTGGCTTCAGCAGAGCAGAGCAAACCTTGGAGCTGTGTCCTTCTGGATTTGCATCCCTAGGAGTGCAAAATGCCAAAAGGAAGGGCTGCCAGATGTTCTCACAGCACTGGTTACCTTGGCAGTATAGTGCTGTAAAATGCATGTTCATTTGGCTGGCACTCTAGCATTTTAGCTGCTCAGTGGAGGAGGTTACAGATTGATTTTGGGTTATCTTGAATCTGATTTGAGTCTCTGCTCAGTGTCCTGAGTGACAGAGTTGGCCCAGGAGCAGCTTTGGGCACAGAGCTGTGCATAGGAGTGAACAGATATCAGTGTCCTGGTGACACCCAGCAGCTGTGACACCCTCTGGGGAGGATCTCTGGTCCCATATCCCAGCCACACTAAACACATGGAGTTATACATGCTGGGAGTTGTAATTATAGTGCAGGAACATATCCCTTTCATTCCTCTGTCTCCTGCAAAACCCCCTTTTAATCACTCACCAAAGCTATGCAGGAAGAACAGCGGCCAGGATTAAAACCTGTCAGCTCTCTTGGGCCATTTCTTAAACACCCAAACTCCCAGCCTAACCCAGGCTTTCTCATTTGATGGTCTAACTAGGTATAATTAAATTTAGTATTATATATAGAAGCTACTGGCTCCTGTCTGAACTTTGTCTAAAGATTTATCTTGGTAATAAGATTATACTAATAATTGCATTGGGTTTGTCTTAGCTCAAAATGTTTTTGCTAATCAGAGCACTCTTTGCCAACTTGTTGAGTTATCTTCTACTTGTGTTAAATGGAAAAACTATGTAAACTGAAAGCACAGGGTAATAGCTGTAAAGAACAATTATTTCAATGACTTGAAAAGAGATGGCCAATTACTTAATAACCTCTTAATATGAAGGGAGATTATTTTTCTAGGGTTCTGTTTGTGCTCAGATTTAAACAGCTTAAATTCTGTCTTCTTCAAACTCAACATAGCAGGTGAAGAAGATTATTATGACTAAATGAGAGTAGTATGTATAGGAAAGACTATATGTTATAACTCTCTAAAATGGAAAACTGAGATCTGGTGTTTAGCTAAAGCTGTCTTTGTCTTGGACATAATGTATCCATAATGTATGTTTAATCAAGCAAGTGAAAATGTTGGTTTTGAGGGTTTGGTTTTTTTGGAGCTTTTTTTGTTTGCCTCTTTTTTTTGGATAAAAGCACTTCAAAATTAAGAACTTTACAGAAGTTTGATTTCAGCAGGTTATTTAATGAAGACACCAATCTTTTTCTAACAAGAGTTAGATCAAGGGTAATATTTTCAAATGCGCCCAAGTGACTTGAAGAACTAAATTGAATTTTTGAAACTAACACAGACATTTCACATGTTTCCAAAGAAGTAGATATCTAAGGCACCTGAGTGATTTTTCATTTCAAAAAAAACACCCACACATTCATTTTTATGTTAAATAGGAAAGTATCAGGAAAATTTTTTCTCAGATCAGATACTTAACCTAATCTCATATTCATTGCTAGTCACAAAATTTAAATTTTTAAAGAACAAGCATAAAGAAAAATAGCTTCCACTTTTTTCTGAAGCTAGGTTAATTTAAATAAGAATGTGGTGAACCTGAAAAGGCTAGATACATCATTGGGATCCTGGTATCACAGACATTATTGAATCCTTCAGGCTCCTGGGAGAGGGGACTCTGTCTTCTCCCTGGCCCAGAGGTTGTGGTGTGCAGGTAAGGGTTATATCCTCACTCCTGATTTTCAGTCTGGCTATTCTCAGGGTATCTGCACTGCAATGGACCAGCCCTTGGTGCTGTTAGCTGTTACTGAAAGGGTAAAACTGCTCTGTGTGACCCTGTATTTCATCACCATTGATGCTTTCTCCCACTCCTGAACAGTTTCTCAGGTCTGAGAAGTTTTATCCTCCCTCCCTCTGGATGTGTGGGTTTCTGCATCCATTATTAAACTGTGTTTGCCTTGAGAAGTCCCTGAAATAATCCCACACAAGAATTTTTCAAGGCAGCTAGGATTTATATAGCCATGGAAAAATATTCTGGTTACTTATTTCTTTCTCCCTGCTTCAGTGTAAAAGTGGAAAGGAGTAATAACACACTATTATCTTCATGTTTTGTTGGCATGTGACCTTTAGGCAAAGAACAGTGGAATAAAGAACAAACATTTGTGCATGTAAACATAGCCACAGGCACTGTTAGCTATTCTAAGGGAAAAGAGACCAACTTTGCTTTTAAGAACTGTCTTAGGAAACTGTTTTAGACATGTTAGATAATGTCAGCTGCTTCCCTCAGCCTGAAATTGTATTTTCATCCTCATAAAAATAGTGAAACAATTGTTTCCATTCTAGTAATGATCTGTATATGATGAAGCACATAAATTTTATGAGAAGGAGGGAAAAAAGCAAAAATTGATATGAAGCAGTGACAGGACTACAGGACTAGGCACGTGGTCAAGTGGAGTCTCTAGAAGTCCTTGAGAAAGGAGACAACTGGAATTCTTTCTCAATTATAAAACTTTTGTAGGATTTGGGTTCTGTCTTCATACATGTGAAATCTGTCTCAATTTTGTGTTATATGTTCAGGGCATCTCCTTCAGGGGCCAGTTGTGTATCAGACCGGGAGGAAAGGACAGCACTATATCACCTCCCTGTTGCATGCAGGAGAAATTTTAGTGCAAATCTAACTTTTAGAGGAAGATGGTGACTTCTGGAACTTTTAGTATCTTTTTACCAACTGTGAAAAATTCTGTGCTGTGCTTGGTACTGATGGTATCCTTCATGTTCCCAAGGATCAAACTTTACCATCCCAGTGGCTGCTGAGATCCCACGGGTGGTGTTCCACATTCAGAGATGGAACAGGGTGGATTAGGACTGGACACCAAATCAGTGAGTCTCTAAATAATGGATCAGAGGAAGAACTTGTGGAGGAAGGAGGAGGGGCAGAAAGAAGAAGTATTGATGTAGGTCAGCCAGACATTCAAGTGTGTCTTTAGTAGGATGTTGTGGTAGTGAAGTTAAAGGCAAACTAGACATTTTAGCAATAAACCAGAAACAAGATAAGATGTCTAGACATCAATAGCATTTATTGCATGAAAGAGCTATCAAAGAAATGCAGCAGACTAACAATGAAAAGGCAAAGATGCTTTTAGTTGTGCAGTGTTTTTTTCCTTTTAGCTTGCACAGTTTGTACTCAGTGACCTTCTGTCTCATCTCTGTGTGTGGCAGGAATCTCATCTGAAAAAGAAATTTAGTTTAAACTTGCAGTCTCCATTGGTGAATCAAAGAATTTCTGCAGAATAACTAGCAGTGCCCTTTAAAGAAAAGCTTAAAAATTAGATCAGTTATTGAAGAGGAGTTACTGGAATTTAGATCATGATTCTTATGACTGAAAAATGAAAACGTATTAAATTGTAGTGTCACCCACATGCAATGTCACAGTGATTATTGCAATTAAATGCAATATTGCTAATGTATAATATAATTATAAAATGTGAGAATGTTAATTAGTATACCTTTTAATATAATGCATACCTAGGAATTAATCAGCTCTGCATATGAGAAAGGTGAAGTACCTCTTGATAGAGAACCTCCAATTAACACTGTAACATTAAACAATTAACACTATGGTGTTAGACAAACACAACAAGCATTCCATAAAACACAAAAAGGAAATGAGAAAACACAATGTTGTGGGCCAATTTCAGTGAGAGTTCCTCTGTGGATGGTAAAACCCCTGCAAAGCCTGACAATGTGTTATTTCTCCTCTGTTCAAACACTCACAAACCACTGAATAAGCATCCTTCCGAAAGATTCCCTTTTCTAGAGGTGTCATTTTTTTTTAATTTGGGAAATAGTTCATTGTAAATGATCTTGGGGTTTCAGTAGAGCAAGTAATCATGTTTGACCATATTCCTTCATCATGTCCTTGGTTGTAGGATTTAGCCCCTGCGATCCCCATCCTTTGCATTAGTCTGCATGTACTTCCCACTGTGGGTAGAGAAACAGGAGTCTGGAAGTCAATGAAGAACCACCAAGTGAAGGAATGATAAACCATCTTCACAGCAGAAAGTCTTGAGTGGAATTTTAACTCAGGAAGTTAAAATAAATAAAGCACAGTCCAGGTGTGCAGCTGAATATTCTTGGGGAAACGAGGGCATTGTTTTGTAATTAAACTCCTACTGCTTGTGCATCCCTAAGGAAAATCATTAACTCTGTGGTGGTGGTGGCTTTCCTCCCCTTAGCCATGATGTTCTACAGCCTCTGCCATTCATGGCAAAGGGTCAAACCCTGAGCTGGGCTTGCACAGACCTCAGTGCTCAGATGAGGCCATGCCATGTAAATGTTCTGTCATGCAGACCTTTTGTACAGGGCCATTGTCACAACTTGAGCACTTGCACATGGAATTTTGCAAGAGGTCGGGTTTTGCAGATGCATAAGTGATAGTATTTTATTATATGGACCAAAGAGCAATGGATTTTCAGGCAGGACTTATGAGCTTCAGACAGCTGTTGAGATAAAGATGATAGCAGGGGGCACCAGTCATATTTAAGACAGTTTTAGGAATGTGTTTGTAAAGCAATTAGGATAAAATCACTACTCCCTGTATCCACAGTGCATATTGATTTTTAAAGCTGCATTTATTCAATATTTATTTGTCTTGCTCATACATGAAATGTTTCTGTTCTTTAGAAAAATGGGCCCAGGTACCAACCCTGAGCAGTCCAGAGGTGAAAATCATGCTGCTGCTACCTGAGCTGGCAGCAGCATTTAATTGTAACAGAACTTCACACTGTCTTCTGCTTTTTACAGCTTATGGGCTCATGTAATTAATCTTGTTCTGCTAATACAGCAGGAGTGGAAGCTTTCCCCTGCCTAGACCATTTGATGTCCTTTTAAACAATATTTCCTGGTTAATTCAGTTCCTCTCTCTGTGTTTATATTAGTGTACTGGGAAGTTTCTTCTCAGCACATCACTGCAAGAATTGAGCCTGAGATAAAATTGTCATTAGCAGTCAAAGTATTGCTTAGAATGTTCTAAAAAGTGCCCATTTTGGAGAAGTGGCAGAACTGGAGCTGCAGGAAGGGATTTTTCATTGCACACTGTTATTATCTGAACATTTACACCAAATTGCTCTTCAGCAGGTGCCTGAAACAGAAGACTTGTGATCAGCCTCAGCTATTGCAGTTTCAAAATGAATAGATGAAAAAATTCTTGGGTTGTTAAAACCCAAAAAATGAGGTTTCCTTATGTCAAAGACAGAAGATGGACTGCAAAAATTTCCCCTAACTGCTAAGTAGATAGGGATACTCTACCACTTTATTTTTCTTTTATTTACTTCCTTTTATGATATATTTTTGGACTGTTTTTGCTGAGAGTTGCCAGGTTTTACTTTCTACTTAGAAGGTGCTGTTCCTGAAGGAGCAAGCTCTGGTGAAGTGAGTCTGTTCACTCTGATGGTCCAGAACTCTTAATCAAAGAGGTTTTAAGAGCTTTGCTCATACTTTTTTTTTAAAACATAAGTATTATATATCTAAATATTTGCATCAAATGCACTGTTTCACATTCACATAATATTGACTCCAGTTCCAAGAAAAACAAAAAATAATGATTGTATAATTCCTTTGGAGCACCTGACAGTGTCTATTTAATGTAAAAAGATTTCCAGCTGGAATGGGAATGTAGGGGCTGTCTGTCTTGCTGGGATTCAGAACTGTTATTTTTATGAATGAGCAGGAGCCATCATGGTTTGGCATGAGCTAAACATTTACCCACTTTTTAAACAATGTGCTGTTTCATTCCATGCTTGGGTAGCTTTCAGTAAATTCATGTTTCCCATGGAGTTCTAAAGAAACATGAAATTCTTTGTGCATTTGCAGGAGTTTTTAAGTTACATAAAAAAGAACCAGTTTATTATGACATCTTGTTGTGGTTAAAATGCTGAAGTTTCCCCAACTGTTTAGAAATATTTTGAATGTTATAGAAGGAACACGCTCTTTGCATCTGAGTTTAGCTTGCTAGCATGCACTTGAAGAAAAAAGAGGCAGAAGAAAAATCAAATTCTGGCATAACACTGCTAAAATACTTTAAATGTGATGTGTCAAGAACGGATTAAATACAAGTGGCTTTGGAAATTCAAACTGAATGTGGGAATGGTGAAATAAGCAGAGGTCTGCAGCTGCTGTAGGAAGGCACAGCATGTGAAATACGTGAATGCCACTGCTGGGGTGGCCATGGCCTATCTGGGAGGAGGAAAAGCTCTCCCAGTTCCCTCTATCTGCCCTTGGCCTCCCACCCTCATTTGCACAATTTCTTTCTGCAGAATCCTGACCTCATTCTGGGGACATCAGAGGTACAAGAGCTGTGATCCAGATGAGCGTGGATCTGTGTGCCCTTGGGGTCTCATGCTCATCTTTGTAATATTAATCTCAGAGACAACTTTGACACCACATCATTTTTTTTCTTTAACTTACCATCATAAATTTAATGTTCACAGAAGGGGCCTGATTGACAGATCCAGAGGATAAAATTATTCATGAGGCAGGTAGTTACAGTTTAGGATCAATCTTGTAGTTGCCATACTCTTGACTTGGAGGACTTCTCTTAGTGGGATTTCTGACTGAATGGTGCAACTGGAAACCAATTTGATTCTTCATAATTGCCCATAAGGAAAAAAAACCCAGAGATTTTAAGATGCACAGAAGGCAGAATACCAGTCTGCCATGTGCAAGGAGAGCCCTTGGGACAGCCACTGCCCAAGTGTGAGGCCAGTGGCAGCTATTTGTCCTTGGCCTGGAAAAGAGCATCCCAAGAGCTGTTTTACCTCAAAATGTGCTTAAAAAACTCCTACAGAGAGGTGAAATTGTGGCTTGAAGGCTGGAGGCACCAGGGAATCCTGGATGTGCTAAAACCTTCTCTTGGATGCACTTCTCTTTTAGCTCCACTGACAGCAAGGTGAAGGAGTGCTCCAAAACCACCTGACCCCTCTCTTCACCTCTGCTGGGCAATTTTTAACCCAATTATTCTCTGCCTGGCTGGTCAAGTTCTTTTAAGGAACAGATTAAACACAGTAGGCTCTCCTGGTAACTGCACCAGAAAAACTTGTCCTGGGTGGCACATCTCTACATCAAAGCCAAATTCCTTGACGCTGAAAGAGACTGAGGGGACAGTTCATGTTCCTGGTCTGCTTTCATTGCTGTCATTCTCACTAGAGATGCTAATAAGAATTTATGATGTTGTAAACTAAAAGGACTTCTAGAACTGCTGCTTTTCAGTGGGAGTGTTTCTGATGTGTCTGGCTATGGTGGTGTTTCTATTATGATTATTTATTATTTTTATTTGCTAATATTAAATATTATTTATTATTTTTATTTTAAGCTGTTGGGCCTTTTCTAATCTGACTTATGCAGGCACAAGGTTAAACTTCACAGGAAATGAATGCATTGAGTTCAAATGTGTCTACACATGATGCAGTGCAACACATGCCTTTGTTTTGCTCATGAAATAGTCTGGAGAGTGTAGAAAGACAAACTAAATTAGAACCTGAGTCAGTTCCCCTCACAGAGCCTGAGCTTGGCTTTCCTCAGCACATAAATTTGTAAAAGGGTTTGTTCAGTGGTTGATCAAGGAGCAGATTTGTGCTTTACTACTCAGGGCGTGCAGTTTGCCACAGCCATCTGCTCACATCCCCCCTCCTTTCTAGTGTGGCAAATCTGAGGCTAAAATATTGATAAACAGTTTCTGCTGCTAAATTAAGACTTAAACAGTAAAGAGGAGAAGAGATGTGAGCTTTAAATTCTCCAGCCATTCGTGCTACGTGTGCTGCTGTTAAAATTATGGTGGTAAGGAACATGAAAGGTCTGATGTGTGGTAATTGCTTTCAAGTGATTTTAGTTAGGCTAGCAGTAGAGATGATGAAAAGAGACTCCAAAATAACTCGCCTGGCTGAGTCATGTGGGTTCATGTGCTTGGGACACCACAAAGAGCATCTGAACTTAAAATACAAGATAGAGCACAGAGACATGAGAAAAATAAGAGCTGAATAAGGCCAGAATATTAACCTAAGTATTGAAAGAGGGAAAGAAGGGTTGGATTATCTCCAGATTTTTTTTTTTTTGAGAACTTATATTTACCATATGATAGACTTCCCTTTCCTTAACACTTTGGCTCAGCAGAATGATTTGGGAATTTTTTGCTGCCTTATCCTCTAAATCCAGAAGTTGTCAGTTTCAGCAGCCTTCAGAAACGCCTTTCAGAGAGAATGAGATCTGTGATAGGACATGCTATAGAATGAGAGGGATTTTCTGCAGTTATTTCCTTGTCTATAGAAGGAGCACAGGTGCACTAAAATTAAATGAAGATATGATTTTTGGGGAGTTCACTGCTGAGAAAAGCACCTGCCATCACAGCCACAGTAATGAAGAGATTTGTAAAAGCCATTTTGCTCCCTGCTTTTAAAAATGCCAGCTGCCCTGCCTCCCTTGCTGTGGGTTCCAGGCTCCTGGAGGCTCCTCAGTGCCTGCCCAGATGCTGCTGCTTCTCCCCAGCAGAACAGGAATATGGTGGATCCCTTGCTCATCTGCTGTGTGGTGTTAAATCAGTGGAAATTGCATTTCCAGCATGTCTGAGAGCTCCCAGCCCCTTCCTGCTTTGGGCAAACCCCTCTCCCAAGGCAGTGGCTGCACAGTGCTTAATTTGGATAATTTTACAGTGTCTCTTATCTCTGCTCCTTCCATGTTCAGCCATCTGAGGATATCCAATGTTTTGAGTAGTTTGACTTTCAAGAAAGTTAATTAAAGCCCCAGCCTTAATGCTACCTCAATATTTGCTGGTTCAATTTGATTTTTATATGTAGTTTTCTCCATCAAAGTGCCAAAATGTGCTGTAATTTAAACACAGTGGTGTCGGATGCTTAGATTACCAAATGACTGCAAAATCTTAGATGCTGCAATTTCCCATAACAACGAGAAATGTTTTGGTCCTTGACTCATGTAAACAGTATTAAATAAACCTGAGAAGGCAGGGAATTGCATCTTTTCACCACAAAGGAAGATGGATAGCAAATCTAGGAGCAAAAAAAGAATTATTTTTGTCCAGCCATAGGTTTTACTTTTATTTGGGGTCTCAAAACACTACTCTGAGACTGATGATAAATAATGAGTGCTAATCTGAGATCCTTGTGCATTGTATAAAGTTATAGAGATAGAAAATTGTATTTTTCATGTCTTATTTGCAGTGTAACGCCTGATTTGGAAACTGTAAAAATGTGTCTGTAGCATTTTTGCTTTCTGCCTGGCTGTGGGTTTTGTCTTTATTTAAACACTGTTTCAGCCTATTCCTGGCTAATAAGGGTGGGTGTTTTGCATTATTTTAGCAAAGTGGAATATTGGAATGATGTGACTGAAAATCTATATTGCCATTTTTCATTTTTATTATTACTTTTTCATAATTAGGCAATAAATACAAGCTGTGCTGATCTGTATGATTATGGCAAGCTTTCTTGCATACTGCAAAGAATGAGGGACTAGGTGGAAAAGGATTCCAGCTATGCATGTGAAATTAATCTTTTAGGATGTTGCCTGCTGTCGTTTTACATCAAGACTCTTTGGAGCATGTGGCAAAAAAAATAATAAAAGCTGATTGTCCACAAGTCTGTAAACTTTTCTGGTAAATTAGAGTTGGACACAATTCTTGGGCATTTTTTTGAGGGCAAAGTGCTTCTACTCACCTTTACAGAGTCACTGCAATTAAGAGCAGATGTGATGTGTTTGAATTAGTTGCCTTCCGAGATCTGGTCTCCATTTAATGAATGCAGTTACAGATATTTTTCCAAGAAATAAGGAAGAAAAGATTCTTTTACCTTTGGTGTATAGTTTCTGGATATTAGATAAAAACAACAAAATCACATGAGCAGGGCTCTGCCATCTGTAAGTCAGGCAGGGTAATAAAAAGCATATTGGAAATTGTGTGTGGAAGTGAGGTAGCAGAGTTATTTATCACATTAACTGTGCACTCTACAGCATTGTTCATGGCTACAAATGTGAATTGTCAGAGCTGCAGAAGGACTTTGCTGCTCCCTCACAGGTTCTCTGTATCCAATTTCTGCTCATCCTCTGTGTGACTGAGTGAAAATTTTTCCCATCACTATTTACACAAAAACTCCACATTACAGGCATTGCAACCACATTTTTATTCTTATTTTTTATGTATTTATATTTTTTGTTTTGTGCTGCTACAATAACTTCTAATATAATAAAAATAAGTGTGTCAGCATAATAATGTAACTCTAGGAGTAGAGGTCTATAAGTGTCTTTAAGTTCAGAAGATGAATTTTGAGATAAAAACCTCACTCGTGTTGCACTGTGAGGGTAAATCAGTCCCTTTTAACAACTTTATGACTGTTAGAAAAGTACTAGTTTTCTGCTTACATTTTGATCGGTAGGATTCAGAGCACATTTTAATTGAGAAATTGCATTTCATATTATATCTTTTTTAATTCAGTCTGTTTAGGTGGGTCTTTTCCTCCAAAGCTGTCTTACATTTCGCTGTTAATTAAATTTCCTGATGTGTTATGGTCTTTGATCTTTCAGGCTGTTGAACTGTTTCATTGAAACTCCCAAGTGGGACCAGCTCTCCTGATAATCATGATGTTTCTAATAGATCTGGCAGTAACTGAATCAACTCTGTGTTCTTGCCAGTAATAAAGATGGATTCAAAAGCATTATTTTTGAAGATCTGTTGCGAGACCTTTCCCACAGTATTTTCCCCAGATGGAAAGAATTAATAATTATGAAAACAATGCTGTTGAAGTACTAGGGTGTACCATGGCTGTACTGATTGTGTGATGGAGTTTCTTATTATATGTCCAGGTACATCATAAATTTGCAGCATAGGTATGACTCCTACAGCTTCCCAAATCAGCTGATCCCAAGGGTTGTGTGGCCCAGGTGGGAACTGCAGCTAATGACTGTTTGCATTAATTACTGATTGATTCCTTCAATCAAAGGAGTTACAGATATGTTGCAAAGTCACTGCAGACATGGGTGATTATACACAACTGAGCTCCTGGTGAACACAAGCTCTTGTTTAGAGCTCCTTGGTTGGCAATGTTGCAAAGTCTGGAGAATACCAAAGAGGGAATCTCTTAATGGGACCTGTTGCTGCAAGTTTCCAACCACGTATAAAACACACTACAAAATTGCAGAAATTTTTAGTTGTGTCTCTGTGGTGAGGGTTTTTGGTGCTTTGGTCTCTTAGGAATGTCAGAAGAGCAGTGGTGAACCTGCAGATGAATGTCCCCAGGTAAATGTGTGTGAAGCAGAGGGAATTCATCCAAAACCATCTTTAAGGACCCAAGAGAAAAGAAGGGGGAAGGAAATGCCTTTAAGGTATTCCTGTGCATGTAGAGAAAGCCTCAAGTAGAGCTTTCTCCATTGCTCAGACACCACTGATCCAGAAGGGAAGAATTTTGTCACCAGGCCTGAAGAACAAATAACTTTGTTCAGACACTTTCTGTGCTTGGGCTGACACAGTGTGAGTGTGCTGTGCTACTGAGCAGCCCCAGATTTTCTGCTCCTGGGCCATTCCAGGCACTTATTGGCTTTAAGCTTGGGAATCCAGGATGAGCTATCTTGCTTTTTTCTCCCTGACCTCTGGCCTTTCTCTCTGTCTGCTGGTACCCTGAAGCCCACAAGGGGGAAAGGACAGTGGTCTGTGGGCTGATTTCTTGAAGCACAAAGAAATGTGTGCCTGGTGACAGGAGCCTTGTCTGTGCCACACTGAGGAACTGAGCACATGCATGTGGCTGAAGTGGAGGCTCTGTATTTTATAACATAAAACTATGTTATATTAGAGAAAGGGAGGAACAATTTAGGTGGTTTAGACTAATTTAAGGCAATCTCATGGCCAGGTTTTATTACGGATGAACATAAATGTATTACTATAATCAACGACTAGTCTTGTAATTTTTCCTTCTATTTCCTAGCCTTGTTATTTAGCTCACTTATTCAGTAGTCTACAATGCACATATTTTTATTTTTTATCTTATGATTTCATTCCTTAGGTCTGCAGCTTTAGTGAACAGTGAGCTGTTATAATTGTGTTTATTCAGTTTCTATTTTGAAAACAAACCAAAGCAGCCCTTCTGTGTCTGCTGAGCTCAGAAATGCACTCACAGTGTTCTTCCCATACTGAATGTAACAAGCATAAAATTGCTTCCTTATGGATGTTTTCACCCACTCCTGTGGCAAGGAGTATTTGTGAAGTGCCACTGGACATGAATTGTTTCTCCTTCTTACTCAGCTTTGAATTCACCTGGTCTCAGACATTCTACAGCTCCTGCTGCTGTTCCAGCATGAAATAATATGGATTTTTAAGAGAAAAATTAAGGCCAGAACAATTTCAATGAAATGCCCTATTCCTGTGAAAATTCTTCTATTTGTGAACACACTTGTGGACCTGAGTGATGTGGTGTTACTGCAGTGCATGCCCTGCCCTTAAGTTAACTTAATTTTGAAAATTTGATTAATTTGATCCTTTCTTCCAACCTCACAAATATCCCTTTGGTGCAGTCTCTCAAGGTGCCAGCGCCTCATTTTGGCCTCTTAACCAGAAGCCAGGGAGGAGGACTCAACCTTCCCTGACTTTGGGTATCATCTGCACTCTGGGCAATGGGAAAATAAGTAGGCCAAGAGAAAAATAAGAACTTTTGATTCCTTCATAGAGAAAGAGAACCCATAGCATTGAAGACCTATTTCCCCCCATTATATACCAGGGAGATGCTTAAATGCAGCTATCTGCACTGCTAGTATCTAAATTAGGTGATTACACCTTGGTCCTTTCATCAGCTTTTATCCAACTTCATTAATGGCTCCCTGATTTGTTATTGGGTAATTTGAGGCTACAGTTTTCATTTTTCCTCAGTGTTATCACCTTTATTTCTTCTTTTTGAGTTATGTTTTTCATTGGAAGTGGACTGTTTTCACACAGAAATTCCCCACACAGCAGGAAGGAAGCAAAGCATAAAATGCATGGATATTCTGTTATTCAGGGAAAAAAAAAAAAAAAAGTGTTTTAATTCTCTCCATCAACAAATGGCCTTTTTCCTTGAATTGATGGATTTCCTGAGTTGTCTGTGACCTTAAAGGATAAGCAGCAACACCAACCAGTGCAGAAAGAAATAAGGAGCTGCAATCACACTTGAGATTGCAAGGGGTTTAATCTAGTTCCCTATTTCATGGTCAGATCAGGATAGTTTAGTACAGAAAACGTTACTGGGAGTTTTGAAATGAGTGGCCAAAGGCAAGTGCCAGGAAACCCCAGCCCCATCATTAGAGCTCTGCATGTCCTTAAGGCTCTGCAGTTTATCAGCAGCCCCAAAGAGTTTATTATACACATAAGAATTGGCTCATTTAGACCTTGGATCCAATTGCAGAGAAGGGCTTGGAGCTGTGCAATGAGCAGGGCTGAAATCCTTTCACTCCAAGGTGCCATTTAACAAACCAGCATCTTTAGGGACGTCAGCCCTGCTCTGTGTCCCAGTCCCTGCTGCAGCTGCTTGAGCGGGAGCTTTCATGCAGGGGATGATTCAGCTGGTGAAATTATGTTACCCTGAAATTACTTTGGTACTTAGCATTTAATATTCTTCTCTTTTGCTCTGCAATTAGCTTTTACTAATGCAATTTAATCTATTTGTAACGTTTCTTGAAAATCATAGTAGACATGATTTGAAATGAAGTTAAATCTCTTGAACTTTTCCTTACGTTAATTTGAAATGCCAACAGGGCACCAACTGCTGTGAAAATTAATGAATGAGCTACACCAGGCTGTCTTTCATTTCACTGGATGGCTTCACACTCACAGAGCATATGTGCCAAACAAACTATTCTCCAACACTGCAGATGATGCTGCAGGGAGAAGGATTTTGCTGCTCTAGGGCTGAAGGATCAGATTTGTGGGTCCCAATTTCTTTCTAGATACATTATGGAGAATATCTCATGGGAGAGGCACCTCTCCTGAGGAAGATATTTTTTTCTTTTAAAGAAAATTTATTTAAATTGTGAAGTATTGCTACACTAAACATACTGTATCTTTTCTGAGAGTGTTTGGCTCTTCATTTGAAAAGTCCCAAATTGGGCACCCTCAGTTTCCTTAAAAGTGAGGGCAATTTGTATGTGATATTTATCAGCCATTAAGCTGCAAAGAAATATGTAAAGCTACCATAGAACTAGAACTAAATTAATTATTTATATCTTGCACATTTTGTTCAGAACTTGTCTTCCCTTATCCTGAAAAACTGGGAAGTGGTTGGTTTTAACAGTTAAAAGAGAACGCCTGTGCAGGAAAATGAATTATCAGGAGAAAATAAGATTAAAAAAATATCTTAATTCAGAAATTCTTGTGGGCCAAAAGAAAATAAACAAATGCAGACAATTTTCTTTAGGTAATATTGTCATCTTGTATTCATTAAAGCCCACTTGGATAATCTCAATAATTTTATTATGGTGATCAAATGTGCTGTGTTGAGGGCATGAACATCAACTCTGCCATCATTCTCTGCTAAAATTCCCTTTGGCATTCTGGAATTTGGCTTTTTTTTTCCTTCAGACACCACAGCAGTTATTGATTGTGTTCCTGCTGACAAAGTTTTAATATATTTCTATTTAAATACATGTGTATATATTCTGGTGTAGCCTGGACTCCACATACACGCAGTGTCACTGAGGGTGGTTTGTTGACTCAGGTGGGAAATTCAGTTCTGAACTGGAAGTTGTAAATATACATTTTTTGTTCCACTGTTTGCAGTCTCTAATAGCAAATGAAAATAAAATCAAATTGTGTGATCAGTAAAACTGTGATATGACATTCTCTCCTAGATAAACGATCAAATAAGCAATTTTACTTACACTCGGATAAAAGAAACGGCACCAAACACAATCAATTTTTTTTAATACTCTGCATTGCAGTCTTATAATGAAAAGACTAATTGGATTTGGACTTGGAAAGATGCCACTGCTGTGCTCCAAAAATTGAAACATTGAGTAAACTGTGAAATAAAATCAAAAAGTGAGGCAGATGTGTTCTGGTTATTGTAATGCAAAGGCTTCACCATTTCTTCTCTGGCTTGGGTTTGATATTTAACAGGCATCATGGCAATGTTTTGTGGATAGATACAAGCTGCTCACTCTGCTTCATGGAAATGAAATCAAAGAATGTTTAAAGGCATCTTTTAGAAAGGGGACATGAAGAGACTTGTCAACAGAGAGCTGTGACAGAGGGAATCGGTGATGGGTTTGGCTGCACATGGGATTGCTGTGCCTTGGTCAAGCTGGGGCAGATCATTCCCTTTGCCAGGGCAGCATCTCTGAGCACGTCTGTGCCACCTTCAAGGGCAGAACAAGGTCACCTTTTGTGTCATTTTTCATCACTCTCCTGCTGAAGTGTCATCCTTCCTCTCTGCTTCTTGTCAGACACCAGAGTGGTTTCAGACATAATTTATGGCTCTGATTTATACATCAAAACCCCAGTCCAAGTGATGCCTGAAGAGCACATTTCATTAGAGGAGAGGGAGGTATGAGCAGCACACCTTGTGAAGAGGCTCAAGGCCTTGAGGTGCTGGCTCACAGAGGTTTCAGAGTGGTATTTGTGCCTCCTGTGCAGGGAATTGCACAGGGCAGCCTCAGGGGGATGGGGTGCATCAGCCAAGGTTCCCCAGCCCCAGAGAAACCTGGGGGACTTGGCCAAATCTGCACCAGGAATTGCTTTGAGTGCTTAAAAGCAGCATTCTGTAGGGCACAGGGGTTGCCAATTCCCACACCATGTATACCTAATATTCCTGGGTAAATTAGTGGATAATTAAATATCTTTAAAAATTCCTGTGAGTTAGATTTCGTAAGATGCTTATAATAGAAATTGTCAGGCTAAAGGAGATAAGAGATTTAAGAACTGTTAGACAATTTCACTGTTTTGGGGTTTTCATAAACATCCTAGTCTGTTTTAATTTCATCTGGATCAGGAAGGGCCTTGATTTTGGAGCACCTGACCTTACCTGTGAAGGCTGTGGTTATGCTCACTACATTCACATTCTGTTTCTCATGCTTTTCTTTCTATTTCTGCAATCTGTCACTAATCATCTTACTGATGCTCTGACTTCCCACGTGAATTGTTTCAGGCTAATACAATTTATTTTTAAAGTATGTTTTTTCCCCAATGAAAATTATTCTTTTTTTCTTTAAGATGAAAATTCAAGTATTATATCTGAAAATACCAGAATGAAATAATACAACATATCTGACCTAATTTATGAAGACCATTTTTCCAGCTGTGTGCTTTGGACATTTTCTCTCTGAAATTCCTGAATGATAAGTTTGATTTAAAACTGAATCTATATGCAATCAGTATATATACAACAATAATATTTGTTTTCTTATAATACTTAAGAAGAATTTAAACTGGTAAGCATTCCTCGTACACAAACACTATTTCAGTACTGTCTGCGTTGAAATTTATTTTTTGGTGTCTGTATAAAAAGACAGAAAAGTTACTAAGAAGGCAATTGTCACCTCTTTCTTTGAGGTGGGGAGGCAGGAGCTGTTGAGGCAGGGCAGGCACACACGACATTTCAATTGGGGTTGTAGCATTTTGTGGGTAGGAACTGTCACCATTTCCTTCATTAACCGTGGTGTTCAGGCAGACACCCTTACCAGGCTGAAATTTCATTCACAAGTGTTTGTTCTTTAACTTCTCTAAGCTCACAGACAGAGTTTAAGCAGTCTGTATCCACTTTTAGGAGCTGGAGGAAATGAAAAGTTTCTGGCTGCTACACACACTGCTTTGTGCTCCTGCTTCCAATTTATTTATCTGCTGTTTTATATAACATAATTTTCCATTTGCTGTGTTTGATACATGATATTTTGCATGAGAAAAGGGGCTGTGGTGTTTCTTTTATATCTGAGATTATCAGGGCACTTGGAAATGCTGTTAACAATTTTTCACATTGATTGATATGTTAAGTCTCATCCTCTGTTTTGTGTCTGTGTGAGACCCAAATGAACCCAAGTAAGAGCAGCATAAACATCTTTTTTGTAAGAGAGAGGCTGGCTCTTCATCTTAAATTATGAATCCAGGAGACTGAAGCAAGGAATTATTTTGGTCTTGCAGGCTATGAATAATGCATGCAGCAACATTATATGCATCCTGCATGTTGTGGAACCAGAATGAGCTGTTATGTTAATAAACATTCATAATGTTCACCATAACCATTCTGAATGCTTTATTGCCAAAAAAAATGGTGAACCCAAGGACATTCAGTGATGTCAGTCTCATTGCAATAGCCAATTATTAAACTTACAGCTGTATTATCCTGTCTCTCCATTTGATATGGGTAATTAGTCAAATCTCTGGGATTTGTAGTTGGTTTCTGTTACATTGGTAAGGGAGTTGGGTGTTTCTCACCCTCAATTAAAAAAAAATGTGCAACCTCATTTAATTAAAAAATGCAAAACCCTCTGTTTTTCTGAACATAAGGAGAGTAAGGCACAGAATAACACAATTCCCTTGTATTTCTAGGCTCTTTTTAAACTGTATTGAGCACCAAATCTTTCTCTTTCATGTCAGCTATGTTTCTGAAGCTGTGGAAGCTGCTTCCAAGCTGTCTGCATTCCCTTTCTCTCTGCTCCTGCAGTTCCTCTCATTCCCACCCAAAAAGTATCTGCTTTCATCCCAGGTTCTTGTCTGTCTCAACATTTAGGGAAAAAAGCCTCAAAGTTGCAGCAAGTTTTCCTTAGTGGGAACATGAAAATTATTAACTACCTCAGTTATTGTAACAAAACATGAGAATTTTGTTTGTTTGCCCTTAACCGTTGGTTTTGGGGCATTTAATTGTCGAATTGTTGTCAGGAATGGGAGTTGACATTAGAAAGGGCCTTTTGCATTGATTCCAAGGTTGGTTTAGACAATAAGTCTCCTCTCTTCACTGGGTATAAAAAGTGGAAAAGGAGCTTTTTATCCTTATCAATGTAGAAAAGTTATGCTTTTCTTTCATTCTGTTTCTTCAGAAATTATTTTAGTACGGAGCTATAGATTTTAAGCAGAAATTGGGATATTTGCTTACTCTGACATTGCTGTAGTAGAGGCAATGGAACTCATGTTGAAACTGTTTACTTGAGCCCCATCATGGTGTATATTCTACAGGGGTCTTCAGCCTTGACTCGAAGTCAGCTAGACATGATAAATTCATAGCTTTTTATGGCAGCATGCTCCAGAAATTACATTCATGTAAACACAAATGTGTATCTTATTTCTCAAACATATTTATGCTAACCCCCAGACTGTAGTCCCCAGTTTCACTCATTAATGAGGGAGTTCTACAGATTTCTGAAATCTGAATTTCTACCAAGCTCTCCTGAGAGGGTGTTTGCATGGAGGATTGCTGAGCTTGCAGTCCACCCCTGACAGTGAGCTATAATTGAGGGGTCAGCATTAATTTGCTTTATGGTTACATGTAATTGTTTACCCGGAACTTTGTCACCCTTGAAGGGCAACATCATTAACTTCAGTGTAGATACAAATCCTGACCAAGTTTTAGCCAGAAAGCTCATCTTGACATGGCATTATAAACATACTCTTGGGTGAAATAAAAGCTAAGTAACCTCCTAAGTTATTTTATTTTTTTAATTTTTTAAAATTTCTCTTGAATGAGATCATGGTTTTGCTTCTTGCCAGAATATCAGTTTTCAGAATAAGGGTTTTTTTAAAGCTGTTTTATTTGTTGTTTAGGTTTTTTTTGGGGAGGAGGGTTTTTGGTGGTGACTTCTGGAAATTTTTAGGGTTTTCTTTGTCATGTGTATGACAGCAGTTACCATTTGTGAAGTCTGTCAGACCAAGTGTATTCCTATGGCTTGTTAAAACTTTCACTTCTGGTGATGTTACCTTTTCTTTAAAGCTTAAAGTTTTTCTGCTTTCAAACCTTAAAGTGAAGAAATGGGAACTTGTGCAGTTTCACCTTTGGCTACATCTTGTCTGTTGTGGTTGTTGCTGAGCGTTAACATTGGCTCACACACCATCTCCCTCACGATTTCCTTTCCACGCTGCTGCGTATAATTCAAAACTAACAAGGTTCTAATTAGAAAAATAAATTTAATCCTCTCTGTAAACCGAGCTCTTCTAGCCAGGAAACAAATGCCTTCTCTCTTCTCTTCAGCCCTTTATTCTTCTTCCTTATTTCTGCTGTTTGAGAGGTTTTCTTAAATATGTGCTTTTATTTCACTGGCAATTTAGAACTGTTAATGATGGACATGAAATGGTGGTGAGTCCCATGCTCAGTGGTGATGTCAAAAGTCTTCACATGCCTATTTCCATTGAAAGTCTATTTATTGTATCATTATTAGGAAATGTGACATTGCTGACAAAGAAAATAGAAAAATGTGTACAATTTTCCTGTATCCTGACCTGTCATTAGATCAGTTTCTCCTGCCCTGCATTCCATAATTCATTCTCTTCATTCCCCATCTTCCAGGAAATGATTGTTCAAAGATGAAGCTGAAACTGTGGCCAAGTAGTTACTACTTCAAATGGAGAATCAGCAAAGCCTCATCTCCATCTCTCCATTCTTTCCTGGGTTAGGGATAAAAATTCAAAACCTGCAACAAAAGGCACATGAGAAATCACTGATTTGTGTTTTTGTATCTTTCCAGAATGGAACAGCTTTTCTTAAAAATTCAAATATTTTGTGCTCCTGGTTTCTACAGTTCCCAGCCTGACTCCTAACAGCAAGACAGACAGTGAAATGGAAGGAACATGAATAGAGTATTTATTCTGGTTTTACTGCTGTTGGTGGCAGTACTAGCTCTTGATGAAGGTTAACATTGGTATTTGTGTGAAAAGAGTTAATGCAGTAAGCTATATTTAATGATATTTTGTGAAGGTGAAGTCTTTTGCCACATGTTCAAGGCTTTTTCATATCTTTGCACAGAGATTGAAGTGGTAAAAAAAACACCAAATGAAATGACTCCCTACAAAGAATTAAACTAGAATTTACAGAATATGAGGGCTGGTTGTCCTCATGGTGTTGCCATCCTTAGTGCACAAGTGAACTGATGTTTCTTAGTCAAAAAAACAGTAGGGCAGGATCTTAAAGCGAGAAAAAAATGTTGGCTGATCATAAAAACCTATTTGCATACTTCTTTGTCAGAGTCAAAATCCTGTGTTCACCAATTAGCAAGTTCTCTGTTTATATGTTTTGGGCTTGGCCTTAGCGGCAGCAGGTGGAGTTTACAATACAATCACTGATTTCCAAATTCTGTTCTCACTTATTCAAAAGCAAGAGACACAAATTTGCTTCCTTATTCACTGAGCTGAATGTCATCCTCAGGCCATTCTTCTGGTCCTCAGTTTGAAGGAATGCTAATTACTTTCTAATTGCAGCAAGCTGGCATCAAATCAATCTCTACTCAGACAAAGTTTTCATGCCTGTTAGACAATAAAAGACTTGTATGTTGATAAGCTCCTTTGATAAGTTACACATTCAAATCTCCTTTAAAATGTGCTTTCCATTTGAGATATATTTTGTAAACCTATCTAATTATACTTGGATAGCAATCTCTAAAAAAAAACTAATTTCTTTTCCCATCAAAAGAGCAGCAGGTTTAAAGTTTGTGTTTACTTGGCAACCAAAACAAGGCTGAGAAAAGAAATATTTGAGCCTAAAAAATTCTTTCAAATTTTTCAATCTTATAATTGGGGCTTTTTTAAAGGGATAATAAAGGTGAGAAATCAAAATGGTACCTAAACAAAGACCAGGGTCCTATTATGTGTATCTTATATTTCCAGCCCTTCACCCCCATGAAACCAGAGGTCCCCAGAGGGTCCTTGTCACAGCAGTGCTGCTGTGGCTATGGGGCACAAACCTCCCTCTGCCTTTTGATTTCCCTGAATTTGCTCACCAGTCCTCATCATCCTCATTCCCAAATCCTCTTTAATTGCATTTTTCTGAACTTCTCTCTGTTTTCCCTGGTATAAAACATGGAAGATGTGGGAGAGCTCTTTGGAAGCATCACTATTGTTTGTGTGTTTTACATTAAGCTCTTAACTTTGTCTTGCTTCCTTGCGCATTTCCCAAAAGAATTTTTTAAGGTGTGAAAGGCTGTCTGGAGAGCCTGCCCTTGCATCTCTGAGTAATTGCAATATTTAAAATTGTGTAGGATGTGGAGTCATGCAGTGTGGTCTAGTGCACAATTAACATCTGTTGGGTAGTTTATTCCTCTGGCACATTTCCAGCTCGTGCTGAGAATGAGAGTGCAGAATAAGTCAAACAATTTGTCCAAGTTCTTCAACCAGGTAATGGTGGTTCATGAAGCACTTGGGCAATTATATACATTTATGCACTGGGTGTTAACAAGTGACTGGTAAAATAAGCATTTTGTGGCTACTGCAGAATATTTCTGTATTTCCTAGTAGGTTTATTGTTGAAATTACTGGACTCTGGGATGTTTACATTTGTCAGAGTGCCTAGTTCATTAGCAGGAAAGGAAAATCAATACCTTAAGAGGAGAGGGAGAAGGAAAACTGCATAATGATAACATAGATACAACTGCTCATTTAAAAATGAGGAGGAATTACCTGGGTTTAGTTTTCCCTATGCTTTAAAAACATGTATCTTGTCCATTTTGTTCTCATTGTTTTTGCACTCATTCAGCTTTATATAAAGCCATTAAATGAATTTTTATGTTCCACTTATGCTTGAAAAAATGCATGTTTTATTAGATAATAGGTGTAAAAGCTATTCAGCATTCTGTAGAGACCTGAGAGCTGTCCCAGCTGCTGCAGTAACCTGACTGTGAGCAGTAACATTCTGGACAGTGGTCATGGAATGAGTTTCCATTACATTTTCTTCTGATTGCCTCAAAGAGTTTGGAACTGAGTGGTTTGAAACTGTACAAAGAAAAAACCATTGTGCTGCTAAGCATCAATTCAGGTGCTGGAGTTGCTGCATTAATTACTTCAGTCCTTAAAAAATATTTACTGTGTCAGTGTCTTTAATGTTGCTGGAATTAGGCAGAGTGTTCTGCTGTGAAATGCAGTCTGATAGTTTATTTATGGTTTATTTCTGGGTTGGTTTTGTTTGGTTTGATTTTTTTTTCCTGTGCCTTATCACAGTCAGAATATGAACTCAGCTGTGCAGTGCCACAATATGGTAACAGAGATATCTGTGCTGTAAAATGCAGCCTCAACAGTTAAAGGATCAGATTTTCAAACACAGACTAATTCTTAATTGCTCCATTTCCTTTCATTTTGGGTAGAACACCAGTTTTTGATACAGACAGGAGCATGAAGCACCCTCTTTGTAAATCCATCCCCAGCAATCAAGAAATGCCCACTTGGGATGCCTGTAGGCATCTGACTCTACTGGGTACCCTATTCTCCAGCACCACAGCAGCTCGAAGACTCATGAATCTCCTGTTATTTCAGCAAAATAACTCTACTTGATAGGAAGTGAGGGCATCAGAAACCTTGTCTTTAAATTTCTGTGTTTATTATGACCAGAAGAAACCATTTTGGAGCTCTCTGTGCAAGGGCAGAGGAAGCAAGAGAGGCTCCATTTGCTGCTGGCAGGTCCAGCATTCAGGGATAATTTGGGATGAGGTGTGGTCTGGCTCAAATCCCTGCTCTGGGCTTGCTGGGGAGCTGGAGGCCACGTGCTGCTGTCACTTGCCCTCTAAAAGGACAATGCAGTGACTAATTATGGGCATCCTCAGGATTATTCAGAATTTATGGTTCTCAGTGACTTTGATTATCTTTGAACTGGGTCCTTGGAGAGATACTTTACATTAGAAATAGAAGTCTTAAGAGCATCACACTGGTATCTTTAAAGGATTTTAAATAGATAATTTTCGTGGCTTAATCCTTTGATCATCTCTCCCTTTTTGCAGATCTTCAGTCACTTTACATCAAATGGGTTACACATATTTTTCTTTGAGGCTTTCATAGGCTACCTTCAGACTACCAGTGATTTCTGACTTGTTACTGCTTTTTATCTTCAGGGAACTTACCAACAGTGCTGCCAGCTGTCATAGTTGTTTTAATCTGATGAATGCACTGGGTGTGTGGGGTTTTTTACTGTTGATAGAGATATTTTGTTCAAACTATAAATCCTACTCCCAATAATACTTCTTGCACGTTTATATATGCAGTCTTGAGGTTGTAACTTCCAATTTCTACTTGTAATCCCTAAACCAGTTTGAAATTAAAATATGTTAGTACATATGTGCTTCATTACAAGATGGACTTTCAGGATTTCATTAGCATCTGCTGTGCTGCTTAATGTCTTCTTGTAAAGCTAATTAAGTGTTATGCTATAACACATAATTGTATTTTATTTTTTCTTAGCAGTACAGCAGGCTGCTCCAGGAAAGAAATAAGTGAATGATCAACAGCAGCATTCTGTGTTTTATTTAGATTTTTTGCACTCTCTTTTAATAACAGTGATAATCACCACAGTAGCCAGACATGGAAACATCTAATTTACAGATGCAGTGAGCTTATTATAACTGCAGAGGAATTCAGTGGTGTCTGCAGCTGCTATGTATGTTGGGGCTCAGATCTGTAATGACTATTATTTCTTAATTTTAAAAAAAACCTAGTGAATTAGCTGTAGTTTTCAAATTGTGATGTCTATCACAATCACAGTGTTTGTCTGAGTTACCTGCCCACAGCAGTGCCCCATCTTTGAGATTTTCTCAGTTCTAAAAGGCTGCAGGGGTTGGGTCTGGGATTACCTACCCCAGCACGACTGTAGCAGGCTGTGCTGAGTTCACAAGGATGACTTTGGGATGGGTTGGGCTCCCTCTGAGATCATCCTTGGTGGGTTACAACCCCTAGATCTGGACTCTGAAGGCTCAGGGAGGATTCCAGCTTAGATCAAGGAGCCCATCCCAAGGTCAGGACGTTCACCCTTGCACAGAAGTGAAAACAAATTCATCTTTGACTTTGCTGGCCTCCCTAGACCACTGTCTGCTTGTTCTCTCTTTGAAAGCCTTTAGGATTCAGGCAGTCTCTTCCAGTACTCCATTCTTAAAGTTTGAGTTCATATGTATAACCAAATCTCTAAGAAACCTTCACTTTATTGATGTTTCCTCAAAAGCTTCATGTTACCTGGATTTCTGCTTTTTCTGCTTGATGTCTCAGAATCGTCCTACCTGAAGGTCTTGAATTAATCTGTCCAGCTTTAACACATTGACCTGCCTATACCTTGTACTATCCACAAATGTTGAAATGGAGGTAATAATCTGCCAGGATACCCTGCTGTCAAGGTCTTTTGAAGATCCTTTCATAAAATTTCCTTGTTAAATAAGGATAGATAGATAAATCTCTCTAATTATAAGAGGCTTGTAAGCACCTAAAGCAGTCAGAATGGCATGCAACCATGAAAAAAATCTCTGCAAAGGTACAGATCTGCACCTTTAAAATTGAGGATAAATGTAATTTTTTTATTTTATGAAACACAAGAAATATTCATGAATTGAGCACAATCTTACCCATGCTACATGAGGTCTCCTCAAATAGTTTCACTTATGTCAGTCATCAGATTTTATCTGATGAAGCAATGGGGTCTTTTAAAATATTTTTTAAAAAACCTTTATAATTTACCTCAAATACCAAGAAAAAAACTGGCAACTGATAAGGAGACTGAAAGACAAATAGAACAGATGAGATTACATTTATTTGTTGTCAGTTTGTGATAAAAACCCACATACATTACTGCAATGAAAGTATTGAAAGAATCTGTTCCAAGGCTTTTAGATAAATTCCCTCCCACACCTCTTCAGTGTCATCAATTTCTGGTTAATGATATATTCTGATTTGTCAGATAACAGATATTTTTGATAAATAATTCTGAGATTTCAGAAGAAAAGTGCTCACACATGGAATTTCTCACTTCTTCAGTTGCTGTGGTTTGCTGCAGTTGAAGATAAATTTGGACTTGGGATAAATGGTTGTATTTCTTTCTCAGTTTTTCTCCTCAGCCTTCCTGAAGACCCTTGTTGAACAGTGATTTCTGAAAAAGAGGAGTTCTGAGCCAAGGATTCTGAGATGATTAAATCTTTCATGTTTCTGCTGATTTCTGGAGTTATTCCTTGTTTACAAGAAATTAGTGTTTGACCCAGGGAGCAGCTTTGCTATCACATCTCCTCTGTCTCTGCAGTTTCCCAGCCTTGCCCTTTGCCAGCTGTCATGGGAAGTGAGGTGATCCCAGAGCTAGGACTGGCAGCCAGGTCGTATTCAACAACTTCTCACAGCTTCCCTTAAGGCAGATTTTCTGCACTAGTTCTGGAGGCTAATATCTGATTTCAGCTTCAAGCCCTATAGGAACACAGAGTTTAAATATCCTTTTCTAGTTCAAACCCACTTTTGAGTATCATATTTTCATACCTCTACCCTGAAAAACTATAATGTTCCTATTAATTTCTGCATACAGAACTGAACTTAGGCTTGCCATCCAGCTGCTTGCTTTGCCTACTGACATTTCCCAGCAAGCAAATCCCCAAAGGAACATCAGAGTTTTCTGTGTGGGATGCCAGACTCTCTTTGCCCTTGAGTGCAAATGGCATCACCTTGTAGAATCAGGGAATCTCAGAGCTTTTAGAAACTTGCTGCTTGGACATTTACTCTGGAAACTCATCTCTGAGCTCTTCCTCTGTCCCTGGAAGTGTGGTGACAATGCAACAGATGGGAAAAGAGTAGTAGAGCAGATTTTTGGCACCCCCACAGGCCAGGGTTTGCCCACAGTGTTGAATGTCATAAATCAGCATCATAATTTCAATGTGCTCTGCAGGAACATTGTGTTGTCTGGGGCTGGTGGATCTTCCTGATATCACAGGAATAAAGGAGAGTCAGGCTCTTAATGAGTCCCAACAGATGTCTGGGTCCATTAGCCACTGTTGGAGGAAGCTGCACTACAGAATTAACCTTTCTGTACTCTTTCTGTGGGAAATGGGGAGAGACAGGGGATTCAAAACAACTCCATTGGGCTCCCTGTTTGGATTGTCCTCTGGACAAGATGATCTCACCCCACCAGGTGAGCAGGGAGGATGCTGTGGCTCACAGGGCTGAAATTGGCTTTTATTTCTGCTGCTGGGCTCCCTCCTCAGCTCCTGCCTGCCCCAGCCTGGATCTTCCCCTGAGCAGCCCCAGTCCATGCCCTGCTCTGTGAAATTATCTGTAGGAAAATGCTGTGTTTTGGTCTACAAAACTGACACAATTAATTTGTCTTCATTTTGTGTGGGCATAATTATTTCACTAATAAAAGATAGAAGTGTTCTGGTACACGCCAAGCAGATACACTTAAGCAAAACAACCCAAGAATAGGCTTTTCAACATTTGTGGTGATGCCTGTTTGAGACATTATGATTATAAATGAGCATCTAAAGAGAAAATTAGCAAGGTGGTCTAATTGATTAAACCTGTATTTGGATTTTACATACTCACCTGGTGCTGGATCAATTCTTGCTAAGCTATGTTCACTGAACTGTAATTCAGTATATCGATTAATTCCAGTCATTTGATGTAATATGAAGCTTTTTGTGACATCTAGAGCACAGCTTAGCCTGTTGTGACCTCCTGTTAGTTACTGTATATCTAATACTACAATTTTACTAGCAGTTTAAGGACAAACTGCAGTTAGGAAGGAACACTCGTCTTCATTTCCAAGTAATTTTGAAAATAAGTAAGTTTGAAAAGTATTTAAATTACTTAGCACTAACTGCAGAAATTAATATTTTCCATTTGAGAGTATTTGATTTGTAATCAATTTGGTTTGCATATTTTTTTTTTAGTTCTCACTTTTCCATCAGTCTAGCTCAGACTTCTAAGAGAAGTTTGTTTCCTAATTACTTTTTGCATATTTTTCCAGAACACAGTAATCGGTGTGGTATTACCATTTATGTTATTTTAGTTGGCAATTTTGTGATGTAGCCCCAAAATAAAGTTGTAGTACTGCACAATTCCTCAGTTTGGTGTGAACTTAACATTATTTTAGAAGCACTGCAAACCATAAATGAATAAAGAGAGGTGCCATAAGGTCCAGCACTGTTTCTGTAAAGAGATACCTGCAGTGTCTCTGGGTGACCATCTTCCACATGCTCTGAGGAAGCCACAACCTCAGGAGAAAAAACAGGAATTCTTTTGGTGGAATGGAAAACTCTAGTGAGGAGTTGAAGTGGTGTTAACTTAGAAAATCAGAAAGTGCCCATCAAGTTGGGCTTTACTAAGTAAAATCAGCTTTTTAGAACTAATTCTGACCATGCAGGTTGTTCTGTGTTAGTCTGTATGAGTTCAGCATTTGCCTTCTCCATCATTCTGAGCACCTTCAGTCCATGCAGTGATATGTAAAACAGCAAAGGCAAATGGGAAACCTCTGGGAAATTCAACAGTAACTCCTCACAACAAAGTAGTAAATACAGGATTTTCCCCTGAATATTGGGAGATTTTCAGTAGGACTGACAAGTCTGAAAATTGGAAAGAATCTCCTGGAGTAAAGAATTCTAGAGTGAAAAAAACATAATTGAAAATGCTTAGATTTCTAATTTTCTGTATGTTTGATTGGGTTATTGCTGTCACTGCTGTGATAATCACAGTACCAGGAAGTTAGCAAGCATTTAGGAATGGTGTGTAATTTAGAAAAGCTCATTTGAAAGGGATGTACTGGTCTCCCACTGCCTGTTTTTTTCCCCTCTAACTGCAGTGGTGGATGGGAGCATCTGGTGATTTCTCTGCAAATACATTTAATATCTTTTCTGCATGAATGTGATGGGAACTTATGGAATAAAAGCCATGTATTCATTCTCTCCTGGCAAATATTGGACTGTCTGTACAATCATTTTTCTTAGTTGCAAGTCAAATATATGCTTTCCTTTTGGTAATTTATAACATTAATTTATTCTCACTATTCTCTTCTTGCATGATTCTTCAATGCTGTTTACAGAGATTGTGGCATGAACAAACTGATAGTCAGCACTTCAGGGCCAGAGGAGGAGGGTATAAAAGGGGAAAAACCCATTTAATGGTCAGAGCCTGCTAATTTAAGGAAGAGATCAGGGCTGCAGGGCCACAGGGTGGAGGAGAAAATTTTAACGCTGGTCTCTTCAGCCCTGGAGAGTTTTCCAGACAGGAAGAGAATGTAGAGAGCTTTCTACAGCACTTCTACTTGTGGCTGCTGTTCAGTCACTGCTTGGAGGTGTCTCCCTCCCTGCTGCCCCTCAGTGACTCTGTCCAAGTTCTAGATTGCAGCACTCAACTTGTGAGCACCCAATTAGACCTGTCTGTAAGTGAGAGCTGCTCTGGGTCACACAGGCAGTCTCTGACAGAGTCCTGATCTCCAGACACTCAAACCAGTGAGAGGCTGTGATGTTTGGTAGAGCTGGAAGAAGATAAACTTACCAACTACTTTTATTCAAATATCATTGAAAAGTTTTTTAATTCTTTCAGTTTTTACTGAAATAACCTGAACTGAACAGCAGTTTAACACTTGTGACCTCTGCAGATCCCTCCCAATGTGGATAATCCACCCATTCACAGGCATGCAAGGATCAGTGTCACACAGATTTGAATCCATCAACACCTTAACAAAAGCCTGGAAATCATTTTATTTTAAAACCTTATTTAATTATGGAAGAGGAATAAAAGTATTAGCCTGAGGTTATGAAAAGGTACATTTTGCATGAACTCTTATTCTTTAGCCAAATGAAAATAAGTTTCTAAATCCTGTGACAAATTCACATTGGCGAAGGTAGGAATTGGTGGTTCTGCAGGTCCTGTGCTTTTGCAGCAAGAAGTTCTCAGTAATTTCTTGCTGTTATTATTCTTGCATTTCTTGTTGCTTTAACCAGAAAGTTTACCATAACAGAACAGTGAATTCAAAAGCCTTCACTGGAACTCTCTTTCCTTCTTCCTGTGGCTGTTTGATTTCTTTCCCCTCTTAAATCTCCTCCATCATTAATCCTCTGTCTCACACGTTCACATTAAAGTGTCTCTCATGCTGTGCCTGCACAGGACAACATGCTCTGTGTAAAGTTACTCCTGGTAGCTCTGGATGAGCTGACTGCAATAATGGGGCCCAGCACTGCCCTCCCTGGGTGCCATCCCCTGTTCTGCTCCTCTGGCAGAGCCAGCTCTGCTGGTTTGCATTGAGGCAGCACTGAGCCAGCTGGAAATCCTCCCAGGAGCATTGTGCCAGTAAAATGCAGCAATTTGAGGATGTGCAAATACATCGGAAGGCACATCCCTAAAAACCCCCAAACTTTTTTCTCCCACTTTAGAACTATGTCACTTAGAGAAGAAATTAAAAAGAGTAAAGGTACAACTAACCTGATGGAGTTTGCAAAGGGGACAAAGCTGTATTTAAAACCATACTGAAATGCTGTCATAGCCATAAAATATCCATGTCTGACAGAGGCTAGAAAATGTATTTAATGAGGAAGAGAATATAGCTTAAAATAAATGTGAAATGGATATAACCATGAGGTGGTATGACATAAATTGAAGCAGGCTGAACTCAGTGGCAGAGCTGAGTTGCTAACAGCAGATGAGCAGGATTTGCTGGGCTGCACATGAGAGTGTCATAATGAGAACAGGAGCTGGGAGAGGAAGGACAGTCTTCCATGAGTCCTTTGAAAAATGTGGATCAGCTGCAAAGATTGAAACTGGGATAAATTTTGAAAGAACAAGAGATCTTTTAGATTTAAGCTGGGCTTTGCAGCATTTTGGTCTTAGCATGGTGTAAACTCTGGTCTTCAGCTTTAGGTTGTGGGTCTGTCTGAGCAACAGGTGATTTTTCTCACTGAATATGGAGTAGAGGAGGATACTCCCTGTTTGGCTGTGCTGTGCCAGTGCTAATTGATGTTTTGTGGTTCCTGGCTGTGGATGAGTTCAGTTGTACACCCCCAAGAAGGGCAGTGCCTGTTTAACCCCTGGTGTGTCTGCTGCAGCACCCCTCTCCTCATGAGCTGGGTGCCTCCCCTCTCTGTGCCTGTGTCAGGGCCATTGCTGAGCAGCAGCCAGGTGAGGTGATCTCTGCTGGAGCTGCACCTGGGCTATGTGACTCTGCAGTAGCTTCTCATCTGCAGAAAGAGCCCAATGTGGGCATCAGGGCAATTCCAGACACCTCCTCTGCTCTCAGCCCTCCCCTACCTTGGCCATTGGTCACTGGTTGTGACACAGAAACTTTCCCCTTTTATTGCATTGTATTTTTGATGGCAAATGTTTGTGTACTCCCTCCCTTCCATAAAGTCGATGTGCTTTGTTCCAACAACTGTGAGAAAAAAAAAAAAAAAGGCAATTTCTGCTCTCACCTGTTCTGTTTGTAGATAGTTATCTCCCATAGCATGTCCTGACTCCTCTCCACTCGCTCTGTCTGATTTGCCAGATGAGATAACGGGCTGATGTGGTCATGAAGCACAGTAAACTCTTTATCCTATGAGCACAGAGGGATCCTGATTTCTCCCAGATGCTCTCAATAGATTTAGTCTGAGAGGACTGGGCCATCTCTTCCTGCACCTGCCCACCTGTGTCAGCAGCTGGTGCAGGGGGCACCCTCCGTGTGATGGGATTGTCCTTATTTTCTCTGAGTGTCAAGGCATGGAAATCTCACCGTACTTTAAATTGTTTTACTACAGTCAGTGCATTTTATTGCCTCACTTGCAAGGGCCAGTGATGTGGAACACATTAATTGGTACTTGTTGGGATGCAGGGGGCTCCTCAAGTGTTGAAGGTTTAAAAAAATAATGCCATGCCCTACAATTTTTTTAAAACCATCAATGAGCTTTAAAAGGGGCCATTCCAAAGTAATACTAGGAGAGGAGGAAAAAAAGATGTTAAAAAAAAGAATGAAAATTGTTTTTCAGTTCTGTTCATTGCACAGTTACCAAAATCAATGTGTCTGCAAATGCTACTTGTCTCATAAATCATTAGGTCACAAACCTGCACAATGTCAATGTGTTGTTGCTATCCTATTAAATTAAATTACTAACCAAGGTAATACTCAACAGCAAATTTCACATGGAACAATGTTTTAATGTATTGAGGATGCCTATTAAATACAGCAGTCAGCTAGTATGACTTGAAATCTTTTAGGTGGAAGAAATACTGGAAGGAGAAAAAGAGTGGGGAAAAAGCCATTATATCTAGGGATATAATACATTGAAATACTGGGCTGCCATAATGACAGATGTTCTGCTAAATCCCTGCCCAGTAGTTATCAAAGATGGGTTGGATGGGTTATCCTTGCATTTGGCACCTTCAGACACGAGGGGATTGGTAGACTTATAGATAATTGTCTCTCTTTAAGCTTTGGGGAAAACTGAAAGGTAAACTCTGAACCTTGTTTTTACTCAATGTTCCCTGCGACTGTATTTATAAAAGGCAGGGACAGGCTGTCATCTCCTGAAGGAAACAGTGAAATGTGCTGGTTTATGCCTGTTCCACAGAAATTTTAAGGTTAGAGCACTTTTGTTGTTGCCCTGTGCATTAAAGCCTAAAGATGGCACTTGCAGTCCCACATTATGTTTGGCATAAGAATTAAAAGCCCTACTGGCCAAAATTCAGCCAAATTATGGTGTAAAAAGGTTTTACAATCAGTACATTGGCCATGAGCATTGTTTTTTGCCATTATGGGTGAATTTCTGTGGCTCTGTTTGTCTCCCCCAAGAACAACATGCAAGTCAAATGGCAAAATTTGATCTCTCAAGCTGCAGGAGAAGAAAATGTCAGAAGACAAAGGTTATGAAAGAAAAGATTATTTTTGAGTAACAGAAGCTCATGTGCTAGCATCTTCAGTTGTTTGAAAGAGGAAAGGCACCATGAGAAGGAGTTAGTGTGGAGTCACAGTCTGAGATCTGATAAAACAGATATGGAATTGAATGTAGTATTCTTTGTACACACAGAAAGCACCTTTTGTTTATTTGTTTAATGTACAATTCAAAATATTATCTAGCAATAGAATTCCTAGTGTAAATTCCATTTTTTGGTGTGTTTTGAATGTAATAGTATATGCAAATAATGAAATATGGATAACTTTTGTTTTTATAGGAGACTACAATATTTTCTCTAGCACTTATACTGTTGCATAACAGTGATGACTGTGATTAGGCTCTGAATCTTACAGCTTGAGATCATCTTTATTTTTATGAGGTATTTTATGGTCATTTTAAATTATGGCATAAAACATTTAGTGTTTTGTAAAGAAAAAGGAAGTGTCTATCTGAAAGACATTCATTATATGGAAGTTCAAGCCACTTCTTGTTAGGACATATTTCACTATTTGTTTTGCTAAGATTACTGGTGATGCAGCATTTTTTTCCCAGCACCATCACCAAGTAAATCCATGTTTATGGAGCACCTGTTCTTTGGGTAAGAACAGGACAAGAAATCCTCTATAAAATAGCAAACATTGTAAGGTTTTGGTAAATGGGTTTAGTCTGTATAGTCAGGTAAAATTCTGGCCCTAGAGAGGCATACAGGAATTTTGTGGTAAGCTTAAAATAAATGGACTAGCTATAAAAGCTCATCATAATCTGATTTTATTTATTGTGCTGGTTCCAATAGAAAGCAATTAATGCCTGTTTGCTGTTTTATTCTTATGGTGAAGATTCTTTGTTCAGCCCATGTGTTTGGGAGCCCTATTTCACGTTTCCCTTCACTGCCACTTCAAAGATAATTGTATTTTTTCCACATTTTTCTGTCCTCCTGTTTGCCAGCTGCATTGATTTTCATAGTCAAGACATATTTCCTGCTTTAAAATAGATTCCTGTCTACTTCTCCCACCTCTTAATCAATGTTTTTAATACTTCAAGAAGTCATCAGTAAGAATGGCTGTAAAATTTAGTCACTTCATCGACAGTTGATTTTTGCTTGATGCTGAAAGCCATTTGCACTCAAAGTTTCTGTCAGGTAATGCAATTTTTTTTTTTTTGACTGGAATTCAATGAGTTCAGTCTAAGGTAATTTAATTTCTGTAATTTCACTTGAGATTGAACTTGTAAAACTGCTAACATAAGGGCATTAAATGACTTGTTTTGAAAGATGTGTACTTAGTTCATTGTTGCAAAATGCATTCAAAATTTCACTGATCGCAGGGCAAGAGCCACATGATTTGAGAGTAGACACCACTCCTGTATGTTGTCCATCTGTCAGCCACTGACACTGTATTTCCAGCATTGTTTATTATGTTTTTAAAATCCAGCCATGTGAAAGCTATAGGTTTAGGTAGAAAATAATTATTTTGTTGGGTTTTTTTTAGTAGAGATCAAGAAATTAGATATTTAGATGCTGTTAAGCAGTCTCAAGCACAGCATTTATCTTGAAGGGATCATACCCGAGATGAGGCGTGGATTGTTTTCTGCCAAGTAGGTTACACTGGATTACAGCTAAAAATACTGAGATCAGTTGAAAAGCTGAATTAAATATTTAAAGAATTTTATTGCAACTTTTCCATGTAGCACTTGCATTACTTATAGGCATGGATCAGTTCAGTCTGGATGGTTTAATTTTTCTTAATAGAAGGAGGAAGACAGGAAGGATTTCATCATCAATCAAACAGCTCAATATGTCACAGTTTTCATTCATGTGCAAGGTAAACATTCATTGCCATGTGCGGCTTAATGTAATCATAATAAGAACAGCATGTAACATTATAATATGCTTAGGTTATAATTTAATATATTTCCATTATGTTGTAATTGCATATTACTACATGTAATTTGATTATGCTTGTTAAAATTTGTTATAATTCTTTGTCCTAATCTGTATACCTTGGGGAAGATCTGGGAAGGTTGAAATGAGACTGGAAAACTGTTGTGCTGTTCAGTAACAGGAGAATGAATCGCATTTCTGACCAGTGGAAGAGGCAAATGCAGTCTAGATTGCTGGCCTTTGCAATGAATTCTGAGATGGCAGGAAAATCTCCTTTTGTCCTCACTGGAATCAGAGCTGGGCAGCTCCATGGCTACCTTTGGAATGTGACTTGTGGAGGATCTCAGCTTTGGCTGGTGGTTGTTTCCAGAACCCACCCTGGGGATTGGGGAGAGCTGTGCTGGTTTGCATGGACAAGCTGTGCCTGTTTGTGGGATTCATTCAGGCAGGTTGCTGCTCCTTTGGCTGGGTCTGGCCTTGGGATCAATGTTTTGGTGAAGTAAAATGTTTCCATTTAAATCAGAAACTAAAGGGCTGCCTCTGGTGACCTTGTTTGTTGATGAGAGTGCCCATCATGGCTTGTTTTGGGAGTCCATTATGGACAGAGGTGTTTGGAATGATTTCTAGGATATTGTCCCACCCTAAATGTAGGGGATACATTGCTAATCCACAGGAGGAACAGCTTCTGCCCTACTGGTGCAGATGGGCAGAATGAGGTGTGAACAGAAATTTCCCTTTCACATACAGACAAAATACACAATAAATATCACCTTCCAGCCATACAGGAAATTTGTCTCAGACAGACAATTCAGGCAAATGAGTTGATATGGATTTTAAAAACAAACACAAGGTTTTATGGAAGGATGATTACAAGGACTGTTTCTGTGTCTGAAGAAAAGCAGTGTGGTACATTGTCATGGTGATCCTTTTGTTCAGCTCTGAGTGAGGCTTTCTTCCAGCACGAAGTGCAGTCTTTTCCAGGAACTATTCTATCTCACTGACACATTGCACTAATAAATAGTGTTAGACTGGGTGTATGAACCAATCTTTGTTCTCAACTTCATTTGCAGGCCATGGCTTCTATTATATTTAAGTACTTCTCCTTGAAGCTCTAAATCAAGGACAGCCTCAGAAGTGGGCAGCTTGTATTAAATGTAATTACTTTAATCTGGAGCTTATGCTAAAGGTGAGACTTCTAAACAAGGGTAGACACTAAATTAGAGTGGCTGCAGTTAAGAGCATGAATAGTAAAATTACCTCTATTAAATAAGGGGTAGTAACCACTCAGTGAGGGATTATAAATGAAGCTATGTGAGGGTTGTGTACTATGCTATTCCCAAAACCAGAGATCACCTCTCCATATTTCCTCTCTTGTAAATGAACAAAAAGATGCATAACATCTGTGTTTGCACCCGGGTTCAAAGCCTACTGAAGTTCAATGCAGTACTGCTACTTGTTTATATTCCCTTATTTCTCACTGAGCATGAAAAGCTTTTAAAGAGAATGCTTAGGATTTTCAGTGGTGATGTTTGACTCATGAGCACAAAGCCAAGGATTACTTTTGTAATTACATTTTGAAATGTAGAACTATTTCTTTTTCTTTCTAACCATATTTTTTGACTCTGTCAATTTGTGGTCAGTTAAATTAGCATATCCTCCCAATATTCAGGGACCAGCTTATATTATATTACCTTTTCCTCTTGGATTCTCTCTGTCATGTCAGATTTCCTAACCTGCTCTATGCTGTGATACTCTACCAGAACTCTGATCATTCCCTGACTTTCATTCCCTCCAAATGCTTCTGAGAGTTTATTTTACATATGAAATTCCAAATTTTTTATTCCTGATTCAGGAGAGGAGTGGGTGTAGTACTTATTGAATCCTTTCTATCAGATGACAGAAGTTTTCACCAAGCATTGCAGACAATATTCAGTCAACAGTCCCCCCAAATTGCAGACATGAGCTGCAGGAACTAGAGGATATTAATGTCTTGTCTAGTGCATCATCGAAGAAAAAAATATTTCCAAAAGGCTGGATAAATAAACTGTCTCTTTTAATGGAATGCTCACTTTAAGTAGGCACGATGGGAAAAAAAAATGTGTTCTTGCTGGGATAGAATAGCACCAGAAAATAGAGAACCCAACCCTGTTTTCTGTGTTGACAGTTAAAACTAACATCAGGTGAAAAAATAGTTGAAATAGGCTGAGTCTTCTTTGTGTGGTTAAAGGAGGCAGATAAGAGCAGCTTCATGCAGGGAACAGATCAGGTAAATACCATTTTTACAGTATTTATGCTTTTTGAGTAACTGGAGCAATTTCCCTTTCAGTTTTTAAGAAACCATTTTCAGCTCTAATACTGACTCAATCACCTCTATAAAATATTTCTCAGCATTCACAAGTCATCTTAAGGGGCTTATTTTCTTCACTGTTGTTTTCCTCATCTCACACATCAGCTCTTCTCTGTCACAGTTTTCAAAGACAGTCTGTCAGCATGCAGACTGCTGTATCAGAGCCTTGATTTCTGTAACTATTGTGTGGGAGAGGCTGAGCAAAGGGAAAAGAGCTTTTTGGACTCTCTCTCTGTATTAGAGTGCATCTTGGGAATTTTGCTTCAAAGCCCAGCACAGTGCAGGCAATTTTTGAGCAATTCCTTACTCTCATTTTTGTTATAAATTAAGCATCCTGTGCAAACTAAGTGTTGTAAGAGAAAACAAAACCCCTTTAATAGCCACTTTTAAATTCAGCCTAAAATACAGTGACATAACCCATAGTGGTGCTCATCCACATTATTAAATTCTTGTGCATTGGAATATATAAGGACCATAAGTTCAGTGTGTCAATTCTAACCCCACTGCTAAAACTGAAGACAAGTTTTAAACCCAGAATAACAATTTTAACTTTACCATAAAATTAATACTTTAAATTTTCCATGGCCTAACTCTTCGATGATATTTATTCCTCTTTGTTTTCCTGCTGCATTGTTTTTCTTACAGAAGTCATAAAATGTATCAGCTAACCAGCCAGCTGGTGTGTTATTCTGTGAAATACTTGCTTTCACAATGGTTGTTCAGGGGATGTTGTTGAGGCTGCAGCCAGGAATTTATTCTTGCATGTCAGTTTAGGGAAGCACAATTTGCACAGAATGCTGGAGTACACTTATTTGTCAACTGGTTCTTTTTCTTTGGCAGGAAGTTGGTATCTTGTATTCCAGCAGTTCTTCTTTCCAAGATTTATGAATCATCGCTGGTTTTCAAAGAGTTTTGCTTTTCATTAAATAACAAAGTTACTGCTACACCAGAAAAGCAGCAACAGAAATAACAATAAGAAAACGAACAGCCCTTACAAAAGTTAGAAAATGAAGAGTTAAAGTTGAACCTTGCTTAGTAAATTTGGAGGTGAGGGAAATGACCAGAAAGTCATCATTTAGATGGAATTATGGATCTTAATATAAGAAGAGCCTCCAAGTATTTTTTTTTTTCCCTAGCAGCTGGAAAGATTAGGAATTTATATTTTGAATAAGAGTTTTTCTTAGATGTTTGTTTCACTGCTGTGCGCGCTCACAAGCACTCTGACCAAGGCCACTGGGAATCTCTCTGCCATCTCAGACCCATTCCAGCTGCACCAGAGAATAATTCCAGCCACTTGCTCAATCTGCAGTAGGTATGGTTTGTGAATGCAAACGGATTCATTTTAGAATCAATTTTAATGCTTTCCTTCAGTAGGGAAAACCTCCTTCAGATAGAGAGAAAACCTCCAAATCAACACTTATTACATGATGCTGACAACGGACAGTAACTCTTTAATACACTTATCACAATAATTAGCAAGTTTACTGTAGTGAAGTTTTCCTGTTATTTTGACCCCTAGTACAGGGCAAATCTGATCATTTGTGCACAGGACTGCACTCATTGCACTCCCAGAGTACAATGGAGGTCTGGAACCTGTGATGGATCCCTTTGGATGCGCCATGCTGGCATGTTTGGGGTCTTGGTCCAAAGCAGAAGCATTTGTTTGAAACATTGGTAATCCCATCTGCCTGAACTAAAGCATGATCTTCTTGAACTGGCCTAAGAACTTGAGCCACTCTCTTGTAAGTTCTGAAGTAACAGTTTTAACTTGGTATGGGAATATACTGTTGACCCTCTCTTAGATGTTTAGTTAAAGGAAACAGGAAGCAAGATGATTCTCTCTGAAATTTACTTGGCCGTCAGGTGAAATTTCACATCTTCAATGGGAAAACTTAGATTAACAAGCAGGTAAAGAATGCTGTTAAATGACTGAGTCCTTAGTGTAGGGATGTTGTCTCAGCACAAAAGGAGCCAGAACTCCCATGGCAGCTCCTGGGGTCTTGTCACCATCTGCTTGTGACTGATGGCCATTTGCAGGATGTATCTGCACTGCCTCTGAACCCTTACCTAAAAATTAACTTTGTCAGGAAACCAGATCCACCAAAATGGATGAGAGGGAAGGATCCCATTTTTGTCTTTCTGCAGGTTTTCTAGTTCATAGCAATAAAAGAAATCCTTCAGACTGCAGCTTCTTCAGCTCCTCCAAACAACAGGCGTGCCTTAATTCAGCTGTTGCTGGCAGTTACATAATCCACATTAGAGGTGAACTGTGAAATGTTCTCAAGGCATATCTCAGGGTGACATCCAAGGAAACAAGCCTGGAACTGATGCAAGCTTGCCTTCCTAGCTGTTCCACAGTTTTAACAGAAATCAGTAAAATTCTGGCCTTGGGAATAAGAGAGAATCTGAAATCCAGAGCTATCAATATAATTTATTTAAGAATTCTCTTTTTTTTTTTTTTTTTTTTTTTTTTTAATCTGAAGCTACATATCTCTCTCAGGTTTGGTTGTGGTTTTTTTTTTTTTTTTTTTTTTTTTTTTTTTTTTTTTTTTTTTTTTTTTTTTTTTTTTTTTTTTTTTTTTTTTTTTTTTCCATGCATTCCTGACTTCTCTGTTCCTTGGGTGCAGTATTGGGACATCCTGAGATCCCACAGTGGGACCTGCTCAGTTTTCTGCAATTCTGTGTAATGCTGGATGCCTCAGCTCTGGAATGTAATGGAAAAGCAATCTCTGAACAGTGCCTACTGCACTGCACTTTGTAGAGGGAAATACAATCTCTCTTGAAATGAGTAACTGGTTTTGCCTTTTTACTCTTATACTTCCTACCCCACAAATTAAATTCCTTTGGCTTTTCTGAATTTTGGCTTATTAAAAGATAAAAGACACTCTGCACATTTGCCTGTGCTCTGTTTCATGTTCTTTAAGAACAAATATAATTAGTATTAAAAGGAGAAATTCCTCAAGCTCAGCCATTACCCAAAGTAATTTCATTTGAACTCAGTAGCTTAGCCTCATCTAAGAAATACTTTGTAGGAATTTTTTCCTTCTGTTTAGTAAGATAAGAAGAATGGCAATAAAACAGCTAGTGCTAAAAAGAGGTGAGGAGAAGGATCCAGCTGATAACTGTCTAAATTAATTGAATTATTCCTCTGAGAACCATTTCAATGTAGGTCATTACAAGGGAGTGAGTTTGAAGCCTCCCTCTAAACCCCAATGCAAGGCCAGGTGACACCAGGGATT
>JAHXMQ010012342.1:29182593-29207560 GCA_020466415.1 Ammodramus savannarum pratensis
TTTAGCAGCCACTAAAACAAGGCTGAGTGAGACCTGATGGTAGCATGGGCTGTGTTCTCCTGCTTGATCACTGGGATGAAAGAACATCCTCCAGTTTCAGATGTATTAATTGCCTTTGGAGCCTGAAATTATACAGCAACTTGTAGTGGGAGATTTCCATGCCTGTGACCTGAAGAATATTACTTGTGTCTTATCAGTAAAATTGAATAACCATGTAATTCAAGTCATGCTACTGCATCTTTTCCTCCCAGTCTGGAGGTGTGTAACAGTTAAATCCCCATCCAAATTTTACAGAAAAGATTATGTTTGAGAGGCCTGGAACATTGGTGATCCCTGAAATGCTTTACAGATTAATATTTTATATTTTTAATATTTTAATATTTGCATTCTTTGTAATTTTTTTACATATTTTTGGGATACTGACTTTCTGAGGAAAAGCTGGGGTTTGACTATTGAGAAATAATTAAAAGAAACCTCGTGTTCTGAGTTCCAGAATTAGAAAACTTGATTTAAAAAATCACGCAATTACATTTCAAGGTAATTCTTACAATGAGAAAGATGTTTTTTATAAAGAATCTAAACTAAAGATTTGTTGGAAAATGGATCCTGCTTCCCTTCCTGGAGTATCACTGCACTGTTACCAAGATGTGAGCCTCATATATCAGTGCCATCTCTTCAGAGTTCCTGCTTCATTGCAAATCTTGTATAAGCACCAAAATCTGCAAAAGCACTTCAGATGAAAGCTTCAGGATTAATCATTCACTGTAAAGGAATGTCATAAAATGTTAGTTTCTGAAAAATGTGTCATCTCTGGAGATGAGGAGGCCCTGGGAAGCTTTATGGTGACCTTTATATATTTTAAGGGTTTATAAGACTGAAAAATACTTTTTACAAGTAGTGATAGGGCAAGGGGCAATGGTTTTAAACTCCAAAGTGGGTAGACTTGGATTAGATTTTAGAAAAAAAATCTTTGCTGTGAATATGGTGAGGCACTGGAACAGCTTTCCTAGAGAAGTTGTGGGTGCTCCATCCCTGGAAATGTTCAGGGATGTGTCGGATGGGGCTCTGGTCTAGTGGAAGATGTCCCTGCCCATGGCAGGGGTTGGACCAGTAGGACTTATAAAGTTGATTCCAATCCAAAACATTTTATGATTTTATGGTATGTGTCCATATCCTGATAAAACTCCCAGCAGCACCAGTGTCCCAGTCTGTCTGTGTCACGCTGGGTCACACCTGAGTCTGATATTAAATGTGGTTCTCAGGGTGAATGTACTGCAGCTGGAGCCAGAGATGTTTTCTCTTGTAGATCAATCTGTGGAAAGGTCACTGGGGAAAGAGGGAAATGAGCTGTCTTTGTGGCTGTGTTATTTATACTTCCCATTGAAACATTCAGAAAGGTAAACAAAATCTTTTTCTTTCAAAACTTTAAAAAATAAAAAGACCTTTGGCTTTTAGAACAACTACTCAGTAGCAGAAGGTTTAGCTGTGAATTTACTTGCTTTAGGTTTTAATGGGATTTTTCCTGAAGTAAATGCCTACGTGTTACAAGAACCAGCCCTGGAATCAGGACTCCAATCAAAGCTTCTCAATCAGGGAAAGGCTCATTTCAGCATGGTGGGGATTATGTTGTGGTTCTCAGAAATACTCACATTACTTAGGTTTTGTTTGGTGTCACTAGAAAAGGCATTCCTAACTCAGCAGATGCTCCTAAATAAACAATGGAAACTTTAATTTTTCCAACTTCTAGCTGCTGAAAGAAAAAAAAACAGTGGCATATAAATATCAACTATACCTAAGGGTTTCATTTTTTTTTAAGTAAGGAACCTCACTGATACATTTACTTCTTTTTTTCTTTGCATTTTCTTTTTAAAATGCCTTTTTAAAAATTTCAAAATACCTACTGTTTTCATGTCAAGCTTAGAGATCACATTTCTATTCCTCCAGGGATCAGTTCACCTAATTCAACATATCCAAAGTAAATCTATGTGGAAAATATTGTAGTTTTCTTAAATTTTCTTCTTATTAGAAATTCTTCTTGTTAGAAATTCCAGTCCAATAATCAGTTCAGTATTTATGTGATGTGAATACATGGGAGCATTACTGCCTATTTTTGATAAGTATTGCTCAATGTTTTTTGTTATTCTTAAATTAAAATTTTGATTTTTGATGTGAGAGAGGATATTTGGTGTCACTGATTTGACACAGCATGTTTGTGGTCAAAATATCCATCCAATCTATATTGTAATAAGATGTGTAAAGCATCCCAGAGAGTCCTCCTCTCCACCTTTCTTTCCTGTTTTTGCAGCACCTCTTTATTTTTGGCATCTCTCACTCTGGGACCTGTGTACTGCTGGCACACAGCAAACCTGGACTTGTACTGACAGGCTTGTTGTGCTTTGCCAGTCAAAACTTATTAAAATTGTGTGAGGCTTCATGTAGTCACCTTGTTTCTCTTTTGGACACAGCTATGCATTCTGCAATAAATAGGAAGCAATGCATCATAAAAACCTGTCTGTATTTAATCTCTCTAGTGTTGTTATGATAACTCCAGGTTGCTGGAAGAAACAGAATCCCCTCCTCTTGGCAAACACATTTTATAAATGAGGTTATGTTTCTCTGTCTCATTATTTCCTTACTGGAGCAAAATAAAGGCAGAAATTAGGGTACTGGGGAAATAGTAGATTTATTATGATTTATCTTGTGCTTTTGGGTCTCTTGTTTCTTTTGGCAAGTGGACAGAAATGGATTGAGTAGCAGAGTCAGTAAAAAATAGGCTGATTGGGGGGAAGGGTTGGAGTTTTCTTGGCTCTCCTTCACAGCAGAATTTTCAGTCACAGAATGATTGGGATTGGGGTTGGGATTGGGGTTGGAAGGAACCTCTGGAGATCAGCTGGCCCAGCCCTTCTGCTAACGTGGGCTGGGCAGGATTTCATCCAGGTGGGTTTGGAATTCCTCCAGAAATGAGACTCCACAAACTCTCTGGGTAACTCAGTGCCTGAAGATGCTTTGTACATTATTTAGCTCAAAAATGCCTTCTGCATTTGTTGGATTCATCCTTCATGTAATGATGCTGAGAAGTGACCAACACCAGTCAGAGGCATCCCTCCCCCTATTGCCTAATCTGCAGAGCGTGGCTGGCTTGGATCAGCCCAGACCTGAGCAGGGAGATGCTGTGGGGTCTCCTTGGCTCTGCTCAGTGTCTTTCTGGCAGTTCTGAGCCACCTCCATGTCAAGTGGCCTAAACTTGTGTGCCAAGCCCATCAGCCATTCACTCATATCATATTTGAACCCTGCTGTGAAGTAGGGGGAAGGAGGATGCCAGGAAACCTGCCAGGACTAAGGCAGATCCAATCCTCCCAGAATGGAGGATATTTCACTCCACCTCCTCCCAGGGGTGCTATTTCACCCCACTTGGCACAAATCCCAATCTGCAAAGGAGCCCCAGCTCCATGGGGAGCCCTTGGTGCTCTGTCCAACACCACCCACAGCAGCTGGCTCAGCTGGGCTGATGGCAGTGAGCTCCAGCCCCTTGCATCCCAGTGCTGAAGTTCAAAACAATCTCCTTCATCAAGGCAAAAAATTACTGGCTCAGGTAAAAAATATCTTTTAAAAATATCTTTTTAAAAAAGGGCTACAAATATGTTCTTGTTTTTACCTTCTATTATTAATGGAAGATGTACCACCGTGCCGGACAAAAAAAAGAAGCTGTGAGGAAGAGTTGAACTCCTGTTAGTGACTTATAGACCTCTTGTTCTCTTCATTTTGTTTAGATTTATTTTAAAGTGTGAGAATTTATTTTGTACTTACATGAAACAAAAGGATGAAATCAGCCCTCACAGTTCTGCTACATTCCTGCCTCTCTGAAGTCTGCTGTGTCTTTATTGGAAGGATGTAGGGAAGAATGAGATGGAGCTTAAAATTTGATCTTTTTGCTGGGTGCCTTGCTGATTCCTAGAAAATTACTCCTTCCACCTAATTTTCACCAGAAAAAAAAAAAAAGGCTAACACAATGGGTTCTGAAAATTTTGAAATTAATTAATTGCCTGTTCCAATTTCCAAATGACTTAAAAATTATTTGAATGCTAGATGAAATTGTAAGGCTAATGTAGCCATTTTCCTACTTTGGTTGAATTCTGTATCTTGGACCCTAAAGCTGCACTTGCTTTGATTGCCTGCTGTCCCTTGGTGTCTGCTTTGGTCGCCTGCAGTCTTGCGCAGGCTTTGCATAATGCCAAAGGAACAAGATATTTCAAGAAAATATCACTTTGTTTCCCAAATCCCATTTGTTTTCCCCACGTGCCTAAGACCCCCAAGGCAAAGCAGCTGATGTCATTTTTGTGGGCAACAGGAAAAGCTCTGACTATGAAGTCTGAATCCTTTATGTAACCTATGGAAATAGGGGAAAAAGTTGTTTTCTAAAAATAAGACCAAATTACCCAGATGATGAGAGATTTGGTGCACTGTATTGGGGTAACAGACATGAAAGCATGCAAACAATATTAAAACATAAAGGTGTGGCCTTATTATTCCATCCTAATTCTGATGGAAGAGATGCTTTGGGTGGGAGATTGCCATATTAAACAATGTACTATCTATAATGTAAACATGTCTAACTCTAATTTAATCCCTTATCTAGGCTGTAAAAAAGCCTTGTGGGTTAATGAAGGCAGAGAAGCTTGGGGAAAAGGAGGAAAAAGGTTGATCATAAGCATAACTCTGGTGGTCATTTGGAAATCCTTAGGAAGAGGAGTAGCCTTTGCAATGATTTTATCCTGAAATTCATTATTAGCCCTGTGCATCTTGGCCATGTGAGAGTAGAGGATTGCATGTGTGATTCAAGGAAAGGAACATTTCTGTCTTTTGCAGAGGGTAGCAGTCTTTCATCAGGATCATGACTTTGCCCCAGTTTACTCAGATCACCTGCATCACTGCCAAAAGTGAGATGTGATACACCATGTCTAACATCTTCTCTCTTTGCAAGACCTGTTCCCCTTTGCATAGTCAAATAAAAGCTGGCTGAATTTTGAACTCACCTCTTCTTTTTGGACAGGTCCATCTTGATCAATGCATCACCAAGGGCTTTCATTTGGATGGTGCATTGTCCCAACCTGTTCTGAGATACAATTCCTGCAGCGACAGACAGCAAAGGCAGCACTGCCAACTGCCAGGGAGGGCTTTTGTGCTTCTCATTAGCAGTTACACCATTATTTAAGGTCAATGAATTATTTTTTGAAAGCCAGGGTACTGGGTTTAGAAAGGGAAAAATTGCATGCACAGCAAAGCCACTGAGAGCTAACCCAGCCTGTGTGTTTGGAGTTTTAAATGATTGATGGAAACTTTGTCTTTATTTTCACGAGTGAACAAGCATCTGCTGTTCCAACTGCTGGTTAACAGGCTCTTCTCTCCATATGAAGTGGATCCAATTATATGCTCCATGCCATCCCAAGAGAAGCACAGAAGTAGCTCAAAGCAGGACTATTTAATAAAGGGGAGGCATAGGATTATGGAGAGTGTAATCTTTGCTGTACTTAAATAGGCTGCACTGAAAGGGAATTTGCCTTTCTTTCTCTTCTGAAAACAGCTGTTGTAAGGGCAGAGAAAAACTAACCCAGTGAATTTCATTTTCCCCTGTCTTTGTTCTTGTAATTGTCTGTTGAACTTTGTTTATTCTATATATTAAAATATGCACAGAGTTTATTTTTGTTTTTTCCAAATCCCTATGAAAGAAATGCAGCTCTTCCTACTGACTTCAGTGACCTTTGGATCAAACTGGTAGTGCTGTTTCTATGACAGTTTTGGCAATAGATTCAAAGATGCTGCAGACAAAACAAAGTTTTCTTGACATTTATAAAAAGTGACAAATTATCTTTAAAAACTTCTGGAGGAAAAGCTGCACACTATGAAGGCATTTCTTGGTGTTCCAGTTTTTTAAATTACATTTTGGTGTAATTTTGTCATCCTGGAGATCTGTGTACCCTGCTTAAACTCAGTTTGCAGTATTAGATAAGGCTGTATTTTTCAGTGGTTGTTTCTTCTTCCATCCAATACACTTTTTCCAGCTTGAGGACACAACATCTGCTGGTGGCAACTGGGAAAATTCAGTGTAACAGTTATGACAGATTGTAATTTGGTCCCCTGTCACTTTTTAACTTTTCCATCAACAACCCAACTAAATTTTCCTTCCCTATCTTTCCCACCACCTTTGAAATTTGCCCTTCCCTTGCCACCCCTGTAACAAACACTTCTGCAATCAGACAGGTTTGATTTACGCTCTGTAGCTCCTTCTCTGGGTGTATGTGGGTTCCTTCTACACCTAGTATGCTCCTCTGTTCCTTCTCAGTGCCTCAGTTGCATCCTGTTTGACTTAAAAACTCACAAAGGAAATATTTTCTTACTCTCTACAGAACAGTTTTTTAATTTTGGCTTAGCCTTTTGATCTCCTTTCTTGCCCTGCAGTGATGCCCACGAGGGGTTTTGCTGAGCCCTGGGCACTGAGTGCTGCAGAGGATGAGCAGCTTGGGTTTGAGGGATCAGCAATGAGCAATTCTGCACCAGAGATCTGACAGGGCTGCCTGCTAATTGGTAGGAAGGGAAAGTGCTGGAAATATTTACGCTGATAAACACTTGCAGAAATATTCCTGCTGGAAATGTCGGAAACATTCTCTGTAGTTCAGCTTGTGGTGGGTACTGACTTTTGCTTTCAAAACTTTGTGTTGTACTGCTCTTTCTAATTTTGGCAATTTGCTTGCTTTCTAACAGACTTTCCTGAATCTTGTCTGTTTGTGAGCTCCTGGTCATTGTCCAGGATTGATTCTCTTAGGCTGGATCATTCCTGGTCCCTGAATAGCGACTTACGACTTCACCTGGATGGGAGCATGAATTGTACAATTTTTTTCCCAGCCTGAAGATTCTGGAAAAGCATATTTGCATGAGTACTGTAGATGTTTACAGCTTGAGTACTTATGTGAATGCATTTCCATTCAGAACTTAAGCATTTCTTGAGAATCTGAAATGTGTGTTTTGTCTTATTTCTGTTCAACATGTTTCCTTTTCTATCCTAAATATTACAGAAAAGAGAGTTAGCTGATGATCCTCTTTTGTTTTCCACCAATTTTTCTTTTTCTTCTCTTCACTGAGGGGGCTTTCAGCTTTTCATTCACCAAAATGATTCACTCTTCATTTATTCCAATATGCTCTTGCTGAGACTCTGCAGGTCTCTTTATAGCCCACTGTGCAAGCAGTTAACTGAAATTCTTAGGACTCTTTTTCTAAACCAGCTATTTCCTCCAAATTGATGGTGTAATCCAGTGTAGTTTAAAGCCATTTCTGCTAGTAACTGTTCATAGTTTACAGGTTTAACCTCACATGCTCAATAACACTGTAGTGTCCTTCATGGTAGTGACCCATTTTTTGGCTTCCACTTCTGTGCTCTCTCCCTCTCTGGGCTCAGACTTTGCTAAATGAGCAAACCCCAAAGTTTACCATAGTTTTCTGTGTGATAGTAATGGAAACTGTGGGTCCTTGTTCTTCAGAGCATTCTTTCCTGGTGGTTATATTTGGAACTCCCTCCTGGTCCCCTTGGGGAGCGATTAAACATCGCTGTGGAAAGGGGGTGCACTGATCCACAGGTGAAGAAGCCCCAGGGTGCCTTTCTGGAACATTATCAAAAGGCCTTTAAAGGAGTTAAAATAAATTGTCTCAGTGTGGGTTTTTTTTATCCTTCAGCCTGTATGAAGCACTTCACTCCTTCCTTTCTTCACCGTGGGTGACAAATGGAAAATTTTAAAGGCTGCTGAATGCTGTGCATTTTCACAGTAGGTCAGGTGTTTAGCAGAGGTGTTTCTGAACTAGCATTGCATTGGTAAAGTGCACTGTGCTTGATCACTTTACAATTTCAACTTCTGTCCATGTGAAGTAGGAGCCTTCCATATGCAGCACAGCTGCAATTTGAGTTTGTGAAAATGATGGTTAGCTCAAGAGTAGAGAGGGTAGGCTTGGATCTCACTCACAAAGCAGAATCAGCTGGTGAAGCTGCCAGAGATCTGGCAGGCTCAAAAAAACCTGTGGATCTGAAAAGGTACCCTGGTGAATTTAGTCCTTTTGGGTTCTAGAGATCAGTTACACTGGATTTCTGATTTAATTTTCATTGTTATTCCTAAATATTTTTCAAATTATTTCAGTAAAGGATGGATTAACAAATTATTCTTTTTCCCCTATTCAATATTTACTAAAAACAGTGTAATTGTATTAAATTTTCCTTTATTTATATTCAGATTATCAATATTTTTAAAGCAGAAAAAAAATCTGTGTCATATAATAAGTATAGCAGTCCCAATGATTACTTTTACTAAAACTCATGAAACTTACAAGTTAAATGAACTTTTTTGCATGGAATTCTCAAAAGACTGGGCTATAATTCAGTACAATGCAGAAAAGAAAAGAATCATGCAGCTTCAGAAATAACAGTGAGAAGAATTCAATGCTTTAATTTATGACTGTATTTGCACATTAATTTTGTATTTGTGTAGTCAAGGATGCATGCTTTGTTTATCTTCCATGTCTACTTTTCTGTTGGCAATATTCTGTTGTTATTTTCATTGCTATTATTATTAGGTTTTATTATTTTTTGGTTTGTATTATCCTAGAACTGCAGAGCCAGATAATAAACAAGGCTTTCTTGTAGAAGCTGCTTTGTTATCATATAAAAAAGAAATAGTATCTATTCTTAACATGGTATTGGGGGCAAAGAAAGGAGCACAGACAAAGGCTGGGAAAACACAGAACTTGAATGAATAAACCTTGCCTAATGGTGGATATGTCAGATTATATAATGCCACACATTTGTGCTTAGAGTCTAAAAGAAAATGCATAGAAATACAACCTCATTTTTGCATTGCAATGGTGTGACAGGACAGAATTTCTGATGTTTCTCACCACTAGTTGTAGCTGCAAAGGAATTCAGAGAGGGTGGGATAGTCCCACCTGCACCCCTGAACATGATGGAAAATGTAAGCCAAACACTCTTTGCTTCAGCATGGAAGGATTTAATGAGATCTGATGGATGCAGGGTGGATTTAATGAGATCTGATGGATGCAGGGTGCTCCAAGTGCATCCTCAGTCAGGACATTCAGAGATAAGGGCAGAGGCAGAAGACAAACACATGTACAGGACTCCTAGCTGACACTCTCTTAGATGTCTTTTCACCAAAATTACCCCAAATTGTCCTCCTGGCAGAGCAGAGGACCCAGTACATCAGTGGTGCCATTTACCATATCTATAGCAATCTGTTCAAGTAGGTGATGGTACAATTTGTGTGCAGATCCTGCAAATATTTATACCACAGTCAAGAATTTCAAATCTCTTTTCCTGCTTTTGGCAGGGAATCTAATGCAGAAGCTGCTGCTCTGGGGCTTTTAGATTTTTATTCATGCACAAGAGCGAATTTTAAAATGGTCCTTTTTCTCCATATTCCATAGCACCTGCCATCACCTGAAGCCCTCTTTGGATAATTTTAGATTTTTCTCTGCTTTTAACATCCAGCCTAGCATTTGAGCCAAGACCTACTTTCCCTTTGTGGGATTGTCATGCCCTTGACCTCGTGCCCAGCTCTTTTGTGGAAAACAAGCAACAAAGAAAGTCACATTCAGAGTCATATCCTGATAGAGGGATCCTCTGTTGAATGTTATCTCATATTTCAGCAGCTTTGCTGGCTCCAGTTCTTGGAAACATTTAAATTCCCCTTTGGATGGGATGAATCCTTTTTTTTTTTTTTAGTATTCTTCCAGCTTGTCCTTAAATATGTGCTTAACCTGATCATTCAGAGTCACTTTCTGAGAATGAGCTTGGCAGACAGAGTGAGGCTCCCATGAGGGAATACAGCCTGTTAATTCCATTTTGAGGAGGTATCCACTTTTTCAAACACAGCAAAGATACCAAAAATGTGGAACATTTTGGAGAATGCTGTATGACTTAGAGAATCTTTTCATAACACACAAAAAAAACCCCTCAACCCATTTTCATGTTTTAATGTTAATTCAAAATCCATTTATTTTCTTTTCATCCTTCCTACCTATTGATGAAAATGTTTCATCTCTCTTCTACCAACAGTGCTCTATCAGTGCAGTTAAGGTGAAAGAATACATTGTGGAAAGAAATACCTTGTAAAATGAGTGAAAGCAAGAAATCATTAATTTTTGTAGTCATACAGTTTGAGAGAAAAACAGAATAACTGTGCTGTAGGTACAGATGTTAAGGTCACTTGCTAAGTAAGGCAAGAGAATAGGTCTGATTCTTACCCTGAGGTTATTAAGAGATAATATTTATTTTGATATTTTAATGTTTATATTGTATAGATACATTCCAATGGGAAGTTGAGGAAATATCCAATGTACTTATGGCTGACCTCCAGTGTACCATGATCCCTGTTCTGACCATGGGATTACTTGGTTTGCATGGGAATATCCAATCTTACAGCAAGGCCCTCTGGGGGCTGATGTGCCTTTATTGAGCATGCAGGGCTTTCCCAGAAATGAGAATTCCAGAGTCCATGGCAGGAACCATCTGCAGTGCAGAAATGTGGTTCTGCCAGCCCTGCTGAGCCCTGTGCAAAGGGATCAGGTTTAGGTGGCACCACAGTGCTGGAGAGGGAGGGTTCACAATTTTGTTTTTGCAGTTTATAACTAAAAAATTATCTGAGGATAAAAACACACCTAAACTACACATAAATTCTCTTTAAGGCTTGCAGATTGGCAGTGTGATGTAGAAGGTTCAAGGGTATTAAGATATGATCTAATATGGAAGTTCTCTTCTAATTTGGACAAAATGTTTCCTGTAGCCATTTCTTTAGGAACATGAAAGAGTGTATGTAATCTATGCCTCACAAAAATATATTTACTTTATTCCAGGCCCAATTTCACCAGAGAAATGAAAACTTCTTGTGAAAATGAAGTTTTCAAAATCATACATTCCATGTGCATGGACTGCCTTTGGTTTTTCCATTCCTATGAAACTTTCCACTCAATTTTGTAAAATTACTCATGAGGTCACTTTCAATGAAACAAAATCAAGTGCTGTGAGAAAACCAAACTAATACACAACAGTCCAGTATTGTGTATTGATCCAATATTGATCTGTTTAATTACTCTGCCTGGCTCTCATTGGAAAGGGGAATTTGGGATGACAGATTTGCTGTCTCTGGCTGACTTAGCTATGTGCTTGCTGGGTTGGTTGTTCCAGACCAAGGACATGGCCAGAGGACACTGATCTGTGGACTGGGTTTCTTTTCAGTGGGAATCAGAGCAGGATGGCTGTTGCATGCAAAAATCTCTCTCAGTAATGGAGCCATGGTGTTCAAGGGCACAGACCTATATTTAATATCTTGGAAGTGTTTCTGGGTCCATTGATTTAAACATAGCCATGATCCTCTTTCATCATCAACTGAAATTTATGAAAATGTTACAGCTCGTGACTCGCTGGGACTCCAATGAATCTTGGGGGCTTTCACTGTCTCATGGTGTCCTTGATAAAGTTTGATTGCTCACTAGTTTTGCCTGGACCTCATCCAAAAGGTCCAAGCAAAACCAGTGAGCTTGATAATCATACCCCAAAGTGCCAGAGTTGTCATCCTTTATATTTCCATTTCTTCCCAGCGATATTAAAATGAGGGATGTCAGAGTTCTGACCACATCTTCTCTTATAATTCTTTCTCAAGAGTATATTGGGTGCAATCCTTCAAGTATGACTCTTTAAGTTTTTCCCTCAGACAAAATTAACCCTAAAAATGTGGCTAATTCTAACATTAGTCCCTCATACTCCTCTAACAACTGTTTTTGAATTTGTTGCCTGTGGTGTGTTAGGTAGGATCATTCAAACCTTTCCAGGAGCAAATGTTTGAAGAACAAAGAAAATGCACACCTGGACTCTTGGAAAGTACCACAGTGAGGGTGGTACAATATTGGTTTAATTTTCACTTCCTGGTGATGCTCTGCCATAGTACAAAATGCTCAGGAACAAAGTCCACTGCATTTATGTTGCAGTCAAATCTTGTACTGTCTCTTAGAACTCTGAGAAACAGCTGTTTGGAGGAGCATTCCTAGCCAGAAATATAGTGGGCTTCATTTGAGACTAAAGAAACCCTAAAAAAAAAAATCCTTGTTTATTCTCCTCTCAGTGAGCACAAGAGCAAATATTTAGCTTTTTACAATCTAACAATGCAAACCAGTGCAGAAGTGCTGTCACCTAAGGTTTTCAACTGCCTGGGACCCCCATTTGCAGCTGGTCATATATAACTTCAGATACTTGTTACTCAGCAACTCAGGCATTGGGCAGCACTAAATGGTCTCAGTTACCTGAATTGTGGCAGCTTAGAGCAGTACCAATCTGCTGTTTGCATGGTCAGATTAATATTTAAGTGACTACAGTTAAAGGCCCCAGTTTGATTATTCAGCTACTGGACCATAACTGTAATAATTTTAGTCAAAAAATGTAATAATATTAGTCAATAACTGTAATAATATTAGTCAATAGCAGTAATAATATTAGTCAATTTGCTGTATGGTTTTGCCAGAGGGGATATTGCCTTTCTGTCCTATTACTGTTCTTTAAAAAGCTGTGATACAGAATAACCCACCCAAGGACAGTGTTTGTGAGCCTGTCCAGAAATGGAGGGTTTATAAATCAAGGTATTACTTCATCAGGAATTTGATCAGCCTCTCAGTTTGATTTCAGAAATTAGTGGAATACTTCTTTGACTTTAGTGGGCTTTGGACCAAGTCCTGTAAGGCACCATGCAAAAAAAGAGAGAAGTTACCTGTTCTTTTCCAATAGTGTTTCTGATTTTTTTTCTCCCTTCTAGATCCTCCTTTAAGGCTTCACCTGTTAAAACTAAACCAGTCAGCTCCTGAAATTTGGATAATAGGTCAGCTGAAGCACACACATGCAGCAGAGGGTGAGTTTGCCCTGTGGCTTCCAGCTCCTTTCCCATGTGGTGTGTGATATTTGTGTTGACTCACAGCACAGCTTCTGATTTTTTTTTTTTTTTTAACGAAAGAATCATGAAATAATAATCAAATATCCAAATTGTTCTGATGTTTCAAAATTATATGGCTATTAGATATTTTCCCTTGTGCTTTTCTATTCCATTTTATTATTTTGTGAGTGTGTAGGGTGAAATATTGACTATATTTGAATCTGACCCATTGATTTACTTCGCTGTTTACAGTGACTATCCACTGAATCTTAGATATTCATGTTTCAAATTATGATGTTGCAAATTCAATTAGATAATCTTGCAAATCTACCCACATAAACATAAAATATTAAAAGGAGTGTAGGATCTGTCAAATATCATCTCACTGTTTTGCATATTTATTTTGTCTGAGTTTTAAGTATATTAATTATTCAGTGATAACTTTGAAATTAATCATCTCTGATGTTTTGATCAGTGGCACTGCTGGTCTCTCAAAAGAATGACCTTTAAATATAAATCATCAAGGTTTCTTTGCCTACACTGTGACAAAGCACTGACAAAGAAACATCACACTCTTTTCCCATGTCATATGCAGATAAGGTTTGATTTTCTTTCATCTTCTGTAGTAATATAAAGTTAAGAAGATGTTAAATAGCCAAATCATGCTGCATTTTTACATAATTAAGCAAAATCATGTCATTAAGAAAAATGGGTTGAGATTGCTAAACAATCCTCAGATATGGAGGCATGATTTAGACACATAACTTGTATTAAAATTAATGAGGATGACAGTAATTCCTCAACATAATTTTGAATATCTCAGCAAAAAGCTGCAACTTGAGACTTTTTACAGTTAAATGATTATTGATGTACATTATCCTTCATAGTGAAATTAATGGCCAGACAAATGTGGTAACCAAATGTATTTCATATAATTTCTCATTTTCTTTACACCACACAAGCAAACAATACAATGTAGAGAGAGAAACAGGCTAAAAATAACTCACAGCCATGGGACCATTAATCTTGTTTCCTACCTATTCAATAACAAAACCTGAGCTTATTTTGACAGGAGGAAATGAAGGCTCTCTACATTAAATATTCAACCGCATGTAGTCTCAGGGCTATTATTCATAGGCTATTAAAGATATATATGCATTATATTTAAGGGTATGGCTTTGTTAATTTTTAATGGCTTGCTTGTAACTGTGGATATTGATACAAAAAAAACCCCTTTATTCCATGGAAGAAATAGATTCCAAGGTTCATGTCTATTTTAGGCAACAGTTCCATCTGTAAATTTCAGATTAAAGACATGTTTTGCCTGTTGCTGCTGCCACCTCTCTTGTGACAATGCTGAGGGACTGGGAAAGAGGGTCAGACTGGGAGTCCCAGTCTATATTATAAAATACTGTTGAGTTTGGGCATAAAAATATTACTGTTTTCTGCCTGTTGGTATTATCAATTTCCCTTTGAAGCCTGTGCTTGTACTTGTGCTGTGAGTTCTTGCTTCTGATGTAGGAAGACGTCATTCCAGTATGTCCAAAGTGCCATAACTTGCTTTCAAAAACACAGAGAAATTACTAGTAGGCATTAAAGGTCACATCATCCTTCTGTATTTTAAGGTCAAACTGGGGAAAATGGTCCCCTTATATTTTGTGTATGCATAAAGCAACTCTTGAGCTCTTGTAGCATTAAGAAAAGCTCATATTTCAGTGCTTTTTGATTTGTTGGAGTTTTTTTACAGATAGTAACTGAGTAAACTGTTTGATAAAAAGATCAAAAAAGCTTGCCAAGGGGGAGGTGGGCAGCCCAGGTGTGAAGGTCTGAATGTGTGATGTAGAAGGTTCAAGGTGATGTATGTGGACGGTTTAGTGTCCACAGGGAGCTGTGCAATGAAGGGCTCACTCACTGAGTGCTTCAGGCTGAGCCTCACCCTCAGAGTCCTTGGAGAGGTTTGTGGCAGGAACTCAGATATTTGCCCTCAGATTTCAAATGAAATATCAATATTTTAGCACATTAATTATGTTTCTTCATGTCTTTCTAGGAAGCCAGGAAAAGCTCTGTCAGTTAATGTCAGTAGAAAACTACAGATTTTAGTTGAGTTATAACAGAAACACTCAGGCATAAAATGAGCCTTAATTTTTGATAGGTGGGTTTCTTGTTCCCCTCAGTGCCAGCTGAATGAAAACTAGGATTGCACTGTTCTTTAAATGTCTGGCTATTAACTGTGTGCAAATGTAACATTCAGGATGCAAGAAGCACTGGAGAGTTGGCTTTTCACATACCACTTTATAGAGGACTATTCCTATTTTTCTCAGAGGCTGTAAATGATTAAAAAAGCAAGCAAAGAAGATATAAAAGTATCACTGAGATCTAAATGAAAGAACATGGGGAATATATGTATTCCATTTGTTCAAATAAAGACATTCGAACATCTACCCATGAGCTTCCTTGCAATGCACAGAGTGATTTGCTTTAGGCATTTTAGCAGTTATAAAAAAGACATTTCCAGGAAACATTTCTACAGAAATGTGCTTCTACAGGCTTCCCTGTGAGTCCTGTGGGGAGAAGTTAAGGATCACTTGGTGGGCTACACTCTGGAGTCTAGAAAAAGCAATTTGTAGTAATTATTAAAATATTATTATTTGATTATTTATTTTATTTGATTATTTTTTGTATCTGGATGGACAAAATATTTAATATGTCATCTGAAATGCTTAACACAATACTATCACAGATGACTTTCTCTCTAGCAAGTCACACACAGGAGCTGGACAGTGCACACACCCCTGGAGGCTCAGGTTTGTGACTTTACACAATTAAAATGGCATTGTAGGAAAAGGCAGAACCTCTTCTGCCTTTTTTTACAATGCCATTTGGAGTTTCTATTTGAAATAAGTAGATTTTTGGACTTTTTTTTCCCTATGGTCAGAAAAAAAGTGACAAAGTCATAATTACAATGGGACATTCAAATTCACTCAAAAAAGCACATTTTCCCTACCCTGCCCCACTGTTTTATTTTTCAGTTTATTTGACTGAAGTAATTTTCTTAATAAGAAAAGGAGCACACAATCCTCTGGATGGATTTTTTCCTATGGATATTGATTCTGGCTCAAGTTCCATGGATAATTGTTTATCCATTCAGTATTAAGCACATGAGAAAATATTTGACTAAAGAAAAGAAAACAAGAATATGTAAAAGGCCCCTTGGAAGTGTGATTTAAATCAGGAAGGAGGCATATTGGTCTGAAAAATGGCATTACTTTTATTGGCAATTGACAATTATAGTACTGAGATTTATTAATTTATCTGTAATGCTGTTCCTGGGTAGCAAAACATCTCTGGGTTATCAACACTCTCTCCAGCAAAAATCCAAAATACAGACACAAAGTAGACCCAAACCCAAGTCTGTTATAATCAAAGTAAGAGCAAAAAAGTTTAAAATGAATATGTAATTTGGAAGATGAAATGCTTTGGTGAGAGCATAAAACTGAATTTCTGAACAGACTTCAAGCCACTCCATGTAATATAATTTCATGTGGTTGTCATTTCTGCTTTTATTGCTCAGTGAGTGGTGAGACATTGTGTGACTAGACAAGTTTTATCTTGCTGGAGGATTTCTTAAGAAGATTCTTTTATACATTTTTCTGAAATGTCACTTATTTTCCAGTTAAATCAAGTTTCCAAGGAGCTTTTTTAAGGAAACTTCCACCAGTCTCTTTCATCCCCTCAAAACTTCAGAGCGAGGTTCAAATCTTACCTTGAACGCTCCCTCAATACCTCTTTAGGTTTTCTGTGATGTTTATAGAAAAGTGAATTTGGAAATACAAAGCTGTAGTTAGAAGGACACGAGGGCTCAGGTAAAAAGCACCATCAAAGGAGGCCCCTGGTGGGACAGGACCTTGCCATGTGTACTCTGATTTTCTAGCAGGCCACATTTGAAAAGGATTTAACCAGGTATCCTGGAGTGCCGAAACCCTAGGAAAAAAAAAAAAAAAAGTATAATATTTGCTTTTATGTGCTTCTTTTATCACTTACCTCAGGTTGAACCACAACATTAGTGTTTTCTTGGTGCTGTTTTAGAGTGTGATTTAGACTTTATTTTCTGTTCCTCATGGTACATAGCTTGACAGAAGACTGTAAGCTGTGATTGCAGCCTCTGGCTAATTTGGAATTGTTAGGAGAAATATGTCAGTACCTTATTTTTTTCTTAGCTATTAACAGACTTTTGGCAAAATTTTGGGTTGTTCCAGTGATAGAGAACTGTGTACTTTCCAATTTATTTATTCCCAGATCCACAGGAGGGTCTGGATGCAGCAAGGGCTGGTTAAGGTGCTGAACTGCAGAAAGGTGGTGATAAAGGGCTAAAGGATAAATGATGAAGGAGATGAAGGGCTGCATTTCTTTACACTGTGTCCCATGGGATCCTTTTAGGAGCACCCTATGGGACTTGAAGAACTTGGAGGAATCAAGATAACATCAAGAATTTAATTTCTTTTGGATCCATGCTGGTTTGTTAAGGGTTTTGGAATCCATCAGGCTGGAAGTCACTATAAATATGCCTAATTTATCCTCTCAGAAATTGTGTTTCCCCACAGCCTGCTGAAATAAGCAGATGCCACTAAGGATAATCAGGCATAGCATCTTCTACTCATTTTTTAATATAAACTAGCTTATCAGCTGATAAGAAAAAAGACGCGTGTCATATAATCAAGAAAAATGAGATAAATATTATCATATTAAATCACCTCTACCCATAAAAATTATTCTGAGAGTTCAACACTTAAAGGTGAGAATGCCCTTTGTGAAGAGAAGGAAGCTTCTGTGTACATAAAAAGAAAATTAGCTCAACAAGCAATATTCTATAGTCCTTTTGTAATTAACTTTGATACTGAGCAAGAATTCTGTGTTTCAGAATCTAACTTTTATCTACCACTCTGTCCTTGGATTAAAACACTCTTTATGGCATCCCATTTGTTGCCATGGAAATGGATGTAATGATAGATTCAACATTGTGGATTCTCTGGAAGAAACAGTATGGGGGAAAGAACTGGGAGAAAAAGAAAAGGCAAATATTTATTTTGAATAGGTTTCTTTTGGAATTAGAACTTGTGAGAAAAAATGGATATTGGCTGAAAAAAGAATGGCTTGGAATCTAATGTGAGCACAAAGTTTTGAGTCTGTAAGGTTTTGTTTTGTTATTTGTATTTTGTTTGCTTTTTTATTTGGCATTTTTCTTTCTGTGATGAGCAGCTGTTCATGCCATGGAATCAATTGAAGTCAGTTCTTCATGCTTTACTTGAGAAACAATATTAATTTGCTGCTCTGGACATAGTTAGTTCCTGGAAGTCTAAGAAAATTTTACATTTTCCTTCTCAGCTAAGGGAAAGTTTGGATCTGTACATTGTCCCTCATTTCTCCAGGAGAATACGTGGTGCAGCTGTAATTGTTTCCTTGGGATGCTTTAGGATCATGTCATCCACCATCAGGAGAGGAGAGGGGCTTTCCTGCAGCTGTAAAAGCTCTCACTTTCCCAATAAATTCAGGTTATTTCCCTGCAGTAGTAAATGTGTAACAGGTAACTAATGAAAAATGGATAGGTCAGTGTGTTTTCTGCAGTGTAGATAACTGGAGATGGCCATTGCTCACTTTTCAGGAATGGAGTGAGATTATCCTTTTTATGATAATTTCATGTTGTCGTGTCCTTTACATGCCCTCAGGGATCAGTGTTGTGATCCAGACCTGTGAGCAGCAAAGAATGGAGCTGTGCCCCTTGCTACCTTGCTAACATCAGCATGTTTTAGCCAGAGCAAAACACATTTAGCACATTTGGCTTCTGATGCAAAAGTTTAGTTCCATTCAGCAGTGGGACAATTTAATTAAGTGGGTAAATATTATAGCATAAGCAATGGAAATGCATTGAATCAGAGCTTCACATGAAACTTGCTCCTACACAGAAACTGGACAGTCCATTAATATTTCTGGAGAGTGATTCTGATCATCTGGGGAATTAAGGACTGTTGTTTCAGCTGTAGTTTATATTTTTCATAGCTCCATCAGCTTCCTTGTGGTTTGACATTGGAAGGCAACACCACATATATGTTTACATAGAGGAAGAATGTAGCAAAATATACCTGGGCTTTACTGAATATATCAGAATAAAATCTTCAAATCATGTTTCAGCATGCTCTGGGATCAGATTAAAACACAGCAAAACCTGGGCTATGCTCTGCAGTGGCAGAGATTCCCAAATTTACAAAAGCATCACTCTGTCAGGGCTCTGGAGGGTTTATCTCCAGGATACAGTAGGACTTGTTTCCAAACTTGACTGACACCTCTAATTGACTATTGATAGAAATGCTGCATTCTCCTAAAGTGCAGCCACACTGAAACACCTGAGGATAATGAAGGAGGTAAGGAAAAAACAAAGAGAGCTTGCTTATGTCTGATGATGTTGGGTTGGTTTTCTCTGTGGTACCCGGAAAATGCAGTAGCATGGTAGGCTGCTGTAGCAGCCAGAAAGAAATGCCAAGGGTGTTCCAGCCATGGAACAAGATTTACATTTGGGTTGAGTAGCTCTGTGCCTCCCTGCAACTACAGATGCAAAATTAGATGAGGAATAACAGTACTTGTTTAGAATTCCTGTATATCCATAAGGGAGAAGAGTGCTCTATAGGTTACCATTCATTTATAATATGAGTGAGTGAATGGAGTTTGAGTGAGCTTCTGGATAATTTATCAGAAATGAATAATGCAAAATGATTCTTTAAAAAAAAATCAAGTAAATCAGTGTGTAACAACAGTCCTGCACTAAACAAACTGGTGGTTCTGGAAGAGAAACTTCCTGTAATTGTAAATCCTTCTCCAAAAAGAAAAATCACACTTCTTATAGGCACAAAGATGCCAGAGCAGGCTCTGATGACATCCTGTAAAGCAGAAGACAGAGAGGATTCTCTGTAAAATGAAAGATAGAAAAAGAGAGAGCACAATGGGGGATTCATATACTTACAAAGCAGAAATGGGTCACATTGCAGGGGAAAAAATTAACCTCAGGACAACAGAAGCCAGATAAAATGCAATATACTGAAAAAGAGGGACAAGATCTGTGTGTGGAGGAGGGAGGGTGCTCTGTGTGGTGAGCAGTGAAGCTGACAGATGAAGGGCACAGTGCAGCCAAACACGGGGACAAACCTGCAAGTGATTAAATACACTATTCAAAAGACATTAAGTGCCTGTGGAAGACAGATGGAGTTGACATTAGGAGAAGAAAGCTGCAAATAGAAATGGGAGGAGCAACTGAACTTTAGGTTCCTCTCTAGAGGTAAATTTTATGGGGTTTTTTTGGTTTGGTTTGTTTTTTTAACAAAATTGGCAAAGCAGATAACAGACTCATAAAGGAGTGATGGCTTTTCTTTTATTCACTTTCAGTAGATCTTGTTTGCATACAGGTCTGATCCCCACCCTCCTGTCAATCACAAGTGTCTGGTATACCACATGTTTGGGCTGATTAGTTTGTGTTAACCTTAATATGTGTGACAACTTGTCCTTAATATCACTAACAGTTTGGTGCAGGATTACCTGGGTTTCCTGTGGAAAAAGATCTGGGTGATTTAATAGATTGTTGCACATCATGGCTACATGTCCATGATCAGAGTTTGAAAGAGGCCTCTGCTGCACCACTCAGATGTGAGTCCAGAGTTTGATACTCCCCTCTAATTTGGTGTATTCAGTTTTGACTTGGCTCATTATGAATGGAAAGACCAGCTGCAAAATTCAGATGCTGTTCTAAATTTGGAAGCTGAGACTTGCCAGAGGTCAGGGACTTTCAGAGATAAAAGTGAGGTTTAGAGCTATCGGTAATAGGAAGATAATATATATTTTAGAGGGAATGGCTCCATATTTCCTTTTATCAGTGATTTACCAGGTACATCACACAGTGAAGGCTTTTACAAAAGCTCTTCTTGTGTGATCCTCAGTGACAGTTCTGTGTATTGCCTGGATCAGATTCTGATCTGTTACTGTCCTAAGTAAGCTGTAAATCTGTAATATTTCTGTAAGGTGAGAGAGTGGAGCAGCACAAGGGAATAGTATGTATGGCATACATGAGACTGCATGTCACTTACAATTGTAACATATAGCATTTGTCATTACACTTTACAAGTCCTAAGGGCTAGATCTGGAAAACAGTTCCCTGCCTAAGGCAGGATTTAGGCAGAATTAAGATATTATATTCTGAAACTGTAAGCCAAAATAGCTGTTTCAGCTCTTTGCTCTTTCCTGAAACAGGTTTTGTGATTTGATATTTTTTGTAGGTGCCAGAGCAGATGTTTAATTCCTGCAGGGAGCCCAGGTGACTGGTGCACCCCACACTTCTTTACAGCAAGGCAGAATTATGCTCAACAAGGAAATGCAGAGGTTTAGGATTTGCCTTTTTATTGCTGTAGTCCAGGTCTTTCAATTTCAAACCTAAATGTCAAGCAATATTGTTGGGATCCCTTGGGAGCAAGAGTGGCAAACCAGGATATACAGCACCACAGAGATTAAGAAATCCATCCTGCTGCTCTGAGCTGATGTGCTGATTCACAGCACTGAAATTTTGCATTGTGCCATTGTGCTCCTGGGAAGGAGAGACTGGGGAATGGGACCCTGAGGAGGTTTGCCAGGAGGGGATGGAGAGGAGCTCTGTGCCATGGGCCATGGCTGCCAAGCATGCTGAGCAGTAAAATCCATGCTGGGAAGGGAGCAGACCCCTGTCAGCACCCTCAGCTCTGAGAGATGGCTGCAGAGCACAGCACAGAGCTCACCCAGGCTTGCACTGGCACTGCTGAATGTCTGAGACCTGAATCATTCAGGTGTCACCCTGCATGCATTTTTCAGGTGCTCCCAACAGGCTTGCTGTTGATTTTTGTCTCCTACATCTTGTCCATGATCTATGGCTTACATCAAGGTCTCATGCATTTAAAGTACCTTGCCTAGTGCTTCTTTTGCTTTGTAATAACCCAGTAAGTTTTGAATAGTCTATCTGGCTGTATTTTAACTAGAATACTTTTTTCATGTAGTTCTATGGAAACACTGATGTTTTCTCCCTCTTTGGAGACGTGTCCTACCTCTCGATGTCCTCTTCTTACCTTAATTTTGGAGCACTTAGAACATTGCCTTATTCCTACTGTTAGATAGAGGACCTACAAAAAACCCTAAAAAAACCCTAACATAAAAAATTAAGTTGTTGATTCAGTGATGTTCAGAAGAACCCCAGGGATACAGCCTTTTTCTTCACCTAAGAATTCCTGTTTGCTGGCTTCATGTGATCGGTGGAGCATTGAGGTGAATTAAGCCTGGGTTAAATTAGCTCGGTGCAGAAAAGCAACTTTATTGCATTGAAGAATTTTCTGTGATGCCTGTGTATAAATTACACAGTTTACCTATAATTTTAGTTATTTTGGATCTAAACCTAAGACTGAATAGCTGTTTTTGTGTAGGGGAAGGTGACAAGACTTTCAATTTTGCCAATTAGTGCAGCATTAAATTGCTCAATAGCTTCAAGCTGAGGACAGCTGTAAATCTCAGAGCAGCTGTCATGGCTGTGAGAAGTTCAGCATCTGAAATGCTTGTCTGGAGACATGGCTGAGGAGATCAAGCCTTATAGCCATTGCAAGTAATCTGAGAAGAGGCTCTGGATGAAGTGTTTTTCAAGGGTTGATCCATTTATGTTAAATCAGGTGAGGTGAGATGCAATTAGCAGCTGCTTGGTAGTGGAAGCACTATCCACTGTCCTTGGTGCATCTCCCAGCAAACAGGATCCACTGGGAATAGGAACAATGGCTGCTCTGAGGCTCAATAAAGACATCTGGAATAAATTTCACCTGCTCATCCAGCAGGATTTTTGTCTCCATCTCAGTAGCAACCAGCTCAACTGGAGAGGCAACATCTAAACAGCTGCTCACTGACTTGTTTTAATGTCAGCAATATGAGCAGAAATCCCAGAATGTTGTCATTTTAATTGCATAAACCCATGAAAAGCTTCTCAAAATCTTGAGAGAGAGTGAGGCAAGGTCTCCCTGGTTTTCTTTCATTATGATGAGATGAACAATGCACTAATATTACCAGTAGTCTCGATTTCCTGTAAAAAAGAAGATGGATAAGTAGTTCATGTGCAGATGTGTAGTGCAGGATTGCCTATATTTTAATCCTATAGGATAGGAAACAGGTTGAATAACAGGATCATACCCATTCCTGTGGATATCCCTACTGACTGTACCTTCAATTTAGCAGCAGGTGTGCCCTGGGGAATAATCTGTTCTCAGTGCTTCTCTGTTATTAATTGCCTACTCTGACAGAGTCACCCATTGCATTTATACAATGTATTACTGCAGTTTTACTCTGCTACATTTAGTCTTTATAAAAATAAAAAGGCACATAAAAAACCCCAAACAAACCCAGAGTTCTATAAAATTAAAAAAAAACCAAAAACAAACAACAACCTAAATCCCCTTGGATTATTTCCTACTATAATTTTTCTATTTAAAATTTCTCTGAAAGGAAGATATTCAATAACACCTGACCAGTGTTAAAAATTCCTTGAGGAAGAGCCTGTGTAGGCAGTGTTTGACTTTTGCCTACTCAAGATCCTTTAGGTCTCCAGACTCTCAGGCTCCCAGTCACACTCTACTCACAGAGCAGTTTATGAAAGCCTCACCAGACAGTTTCAATATGCAGCTAATTAATTAATGAATGTTTTATTTCTCAGCTTTTCCCTAATTCTCTGTTGAGATCTCAGATGAACACATAGCACAGATTAGCTGTGTACAAAGCTGGCACTGTCCTGTGAGATGCTGCAGGGCTGAGGTCAAGTCATGTGGAATTTGAAATCTGATTTTTCTGAAGGGCTTTCTCCAATCCAGCTAAGGCAAAGACAGCCTAAAAATTTTTATCTTGGCATGTGTGGATAAGAGGGGGAACTGTGGAGATGGAGGTTGAATATCCTTAAATTCCTTGAGGTGTAATGGTCTTTTAGATTGCAATTGCAACAATTATTTTTTTAAAACATATTCTTTAAACTAGAGTAATGTTTACAACAGGCTACACATTAACATCTTTAACTCAGAAAACATGCACACAAAGGAGTACCAAATTGCATAGTAACATTGGCTATTGTCAAATATTCAGGCTTTGGGGTTTTGCTAAGCACACACTTTAAAAAAGTAAAAATTCATTGACTGAATAGGTACTTGAGCAGAGTTTGTCTATCTCTGTCAACAAAAGAAGATATTCAGCAGCTATTTAATTAAAAGTTTCCCATATAGGTAAACCTCTTCAGACCTCCTTCAGTTTAAAATCAAAATCCAGCTCTGATGAAAACCTGCACTATATTTGTTCAGTTTAAGAGTTGTTTTAAATGTGCACTGTGAGCTGATTTGGAAGAGGATTGCAGTGACAGAGGCAGCACACCCTGTGCTGGTTGGATCCCACACACTCTGAAGCCAGAAAAGCAAATTGACCTTGCTGAAATGAACCTGTTTTAGTCTGGATGCTTCAAAGGGATTCAATCTCTCTGAATAGTTCTGCCAGAACAGCCTTTATATGAATAAAGCCTTTCTGTAAAAAGTAGCTTTCATAGAAAGGGCAAATACCCATAAAATCAGGATATGCATAAATTGGAGTAATTGTTAAACCTTTGGAGCTAGGCTTTAATTGTGCTCTCAAAAAGGCTTTTTCTACTTGAAAATATTTTCAGTATTATGACCTCTCCCCAGTTAATCTGTAGTTAATTAACAGTTTGTCTTGGCTAACCTCAGCCTGCTGCTCTGCCCCATGCAGCCTCTTGCTCACTTCCTCACAGTGGGATGGGAAAGAGAATTGGAAAGTCAAAAGTGAGGAAACTTGTGAGTTGAGATAATTTCCCAAGGGCAGGCAGGTATAGCCATACCCAGAAAATCTGGGGTTTATTACCTGTTATTGGTTAATTGGGAAGAAAAACTCCATCATCCAGGAAGTCC
>JAHXMQ010012342.1:29213217-29251685 GCA_020466415.1 Ammodramus savannarum pratensis
GGTGATAGGTATTGGGAAATAATTGTAAATAATATACATGTAGTTTTTAGTATAAAACATAACACTGCCCTGAGGGTGGCCAGAGGGCCTCTGACTGTCCTGCTGAGCAGGCCTCAGCAGGCCAGGGAAAGAATGTTACAGATAAGAGAAAATAAACAACTTTGAGAATGAGAACAGAAGAATCCTGACTCCTGCTTTGACTGCCAGGCTGGGAAAAGAGATTCTCTGACACATCTGGGCGTCAGCCAGGAGCACAGAGACCCCCAAGAATTCAGGTGTGAGGCTGTGCAGGAAATGCCACACCAGTGAGTTCAGTCAGGCTCAGGCAGGCTCCAGGGGAATGACTCAGCTCCAGGAGTCCATATCTGTCACCCAGGGAGATGGGAGAGTCAAACTCTCCTGACTGAAGAGACAACAAACTGCAGGGGCTGCCAGCAGGTGCCAGGACCACAGCCAGCTTGGGAGAGGCTGCAGGCAGCTCCAGCTACCAGCTGGTAGATCCAGCTGCCATCTAAAAGCACATCCAAGGGGCTAAATCCTTCTTTCTGTTAAATGTTTTGGTGTTGAATGAATGTTCCTTGTTTTTTTTAAGGCTGTCTCATCATTTGTCATCATTATCTCCAGCCCCAGGAGAGGAGAATTGCAGACACAGAACAAGCCAGGACACCTGAGCTAATTGTGGCTGCCTGCAGCAGAGGTGGGGACTCAGAGCCCTGATGATGAGATGGAAAATGATATAATTTAGCTCCAGGAAAATGAAGTGTGAGGTTCAAGGTCTGCAAGAGATTATTTCAAGGGCAGCAGACAGAAAAAGGAATGCCCTGGGCCTAGAGATGGTTGGTTGGGGTTTCTGGAACACAGCTTTGCCCACACAGGGGCAGAACTTGGTGTGGAGGCTTTAAAGTTTTTCTCCTCATCACCTCCAAAACCTGTAGCACTTCAGGCTGTCTAAACTGTCCACTCCATCTGTCTGTGTGGCTGCTGCATTTTGTGATCCCTCCCCTCTAAGTCAGACTTCCCTGCCAGAGATGAATTGTGGCATATTGGTACCTCTGTGCACCTGGAGAGCTGCACCTGTGAGACAGCAATGTAGAGAAAATCCTGTTACATCTGGATGGGCAAACAAAACTACCTAGTAGAATGAAGAAATTTATTTTTTTAGCATATCCTCTCTTTTCTATGCCTGAATAGCTTTATAGTCTCCTGGGTAAGGCTTCCTTGCTTCGGCAAACAAGATTATTCTGTAAATATCCATTTTACATACACAGAGACACTATAGATATCTCCAATTTTCTAGCAGGACCACTTCAAAGAACCCCCAGAAAACCAAAACATCTTTTAAAACAGTCGATTATTTCACATCTGTCAGCAGATAACAATAAAGACAAGAGTCTGTAATTTACTGTTCAGTATGCACATTTTCAAATGGAACACAGTTTTTAAAAATGCCAGTTTATTACCCTATATTTTATTTTCATTTTTTGTAAATGATGTCTTAAGAGAGAAATAAACAAAGTAGGCTACTATTCAATTTCACCTTTAGTATTGCTTCTGGATTAATTATATTTTAATATGTCTCACAATTTTAATATTTGATGGTAATGATTTTATAAAAAATAAATTTTAGTTTTAGCATTCTAATAACTCTGTCCAAACAATCTTTAAGCACAAACAAGAATTTGCATATCTACTGACTTTAGGGGTTAATTTGTGCAATATTACAACAGGTTATTTTAAAAATTGGTACTTTGTGCTGCCTGCTCTTGCTTTCCCTGGGGACAGGGAGATGTCAGTTCCCATTAGCAGGATCTTGACCTTGGATGCTCCCAAAGGAGCACAGCATGGCAGCTAATTGCCTGTGCCTTAAACACAGTAACCCCATAACACAAACAAAAGGGAGCAGCAATTTCAGCAAATCTTTCAGTGTTCTCTGAAATGATTCTCTGCTGCAGCCAAGACACTTCGTAGCTGAAGAAATTGTCTTGTTGAATAAGAGGCTGGGTTTGTCCCTGGACCGAATTTTATCTACAATGATTAAAAATGAGTCATTTTTCTAGATTCATTCTCAGTTGGCTGACAGAGCAAAAGCTTGAGGATTTTTTAGTGGTATACTTTGAATATGTGCCTTGTAATGCATTTTTTTTTGTTTACTGGATCACGTTTTCCCTGAAGAATTGATGTAATGAGGTGCTGGGGTCTAGAACTCAAAGTATTAGGAGAGATTTTGCAAAGAGCTTTGACTCAGACATATTCTTAGCAAATGGGTGTATACAAATGACAAGTGTAATCTAAACAAATTTAGATCCATTACAGCAACACCAAGGAAAAAGCATTGAAAAATCACAATGTTCAAGATCTTAAAGAGAAAGTGGCAGATTTCTGCATATGAGGGGCTTTTCAAAGAGGGTTAAAAAGAAAAATCTTGCAAGGATAATTTCATTTTCCCTCATGACTAGAACAGAAGGTTTGGCCCAAGGTTAAGGCAATTAATGGGAATTATTTTCAGTATCTTAATGAGATGTCTCACAAAAGTCAATTTGGAAGTGCTGAGCCTGGCACTGGGTGCTCAGAAGGAATTGGGTTTATTAAAGGAAGAGGCACCAGCAGATGGTGCTCAAGAATACACAGAATTGCATCTGGTTCTGCAGGGCTAACCCAGCCCAGCACAAAGATATCTGTGAGCAGCTTCCCTCCTCACCAGCTGAGTGCAAGGGAAAAAAGGCCAGATCTCAAGAGAAATCCTAAACATCCTGTGCATCTTGCACATCCTAAATAATGCCTGGAACCCTCTGAGTCATGATCTCCCCAAAGGAGGGGTCAGTGCAATTCTTCTTTTGTCAGGTCTGAGATGAATCAGTAGCAAGTCATGATTGGTGTTGTCAAGAAATGCTGACAAATTTGACAGTGAGGGCACTGCTGATTGCCCTAAACCCATATTTTTTATCAGAAAAATTGTATTGCTTGGCTTACTCAGAGCATTCCTTTTCCAGAGAGCTGTCAGTGTCAGTGAGGGATCTCTAAGTTTTTTAGATGATGTTGCCTGTGCTGAAGTGCAACTTCTTCCTCATTTCATTTCAGCTTTGGATTTTATATCACTGATCTCTTTGTAAAACTCTTCTCAGTGCTGCATGTTTCCAGGCATTCTCTGCCCAAACATCTAATCTGAAAATTACTGCCTGTAATACTTGCAAATCTGGTTTTAGAAGAAAATTTATCCCAGCTCTTGCTGCTGCAGCATGTAGGAGATGTCTGAAGCACATCCCCAGGCTTGCCATCAAGACAGCTTTTCTCTGTTTCACCACGAAGAATTTTCTTTGCCTCTCTCTGGGAATTTGAAGATGGATAATAGAAAGATTGTATGGTCCATGGATATCTTCTGAATGATAATTGAAAAAAATAGTGTTGGAAATGGAAATTATCCATATTTTCACCACAGCATCTAGTATATTCCGTCAAGTTCAGAGCTCTGTGGAAGGTTGTGTTGTACCACTGGCGAGCACTATCCTGAACTTGCCTCTCAAGTTATAGAGCTTTGGTTCAGATGGGCTCTTAATTAACACTCCTACAGCCTTTTAAAAAATATTTTCTTTTTGTTTTGCCCCATTATTTAAAGTAGCAAGTACAGGAGAGCTTTGCCAGACTTTGGAATTTGGTTTTTTTCCCCCCTCTTGTACAAGTTCAATTATATCCCCATCTATAATGCTTTTTTAACTTGGATCACCATATAAATTATTCAAGCTAGTCTCACAAAAACTCAAAGTAAAGAAAAAAAAATTGTAATGAAAATGGAAAATTAGAAGAATAAACTGAAAAAAATCTCTTTATTTCAAGGAAAACCTGAAATTTTGGATAAAAGTTTTATCCGACTTCTTTTGATCCTAACATCATGGTCTGCTATGATAAGGAGCTTTATTCTCCTTGTTTAACATGCAAACTTGAGTCAGACCAAAAATAACAGATCAGAACCAGGCTGACCAGTGGGTGAGCCTGAGAGAACAGGTGAACTCCAGGGAGTCTTTGCAGGGAAAGAAAGATTAATCACCTGCCCTTGCTCTGAAAGCAACAGCAGTGCCCAAGTGTTGGAGCCCAAGGCTGTGGTTGCTCATTATCAATCATATTAACAAGAACATTAATTAAAACAACATTAATTATAATTACAATTAATTACAATTACAATAACATTAATTACAATTAATAACAATTGCAATAACAATAACATAACAATAGCATTAACCCAAAACACCTACTTGTCATGGGGCGCCAATACAGATAAAGGCAAATTGGGGATGTAGATATTCTTCTCTAAACTGAAACCAGCTGCATTTTGATGTCATTGGAATAAAATATGCTGAGCTTGAACCACTGAAAGTCTGACCCAAGGCAGGTGGATGTTGGTAGGATCCTTTCAGCTCCTTATACTGGATTTTACACTGGATGCTTGCAGCTACTTTGTTGGTACTGAAGGCAGCAAAGAACCCCATGAGAGCAACCAAGGGACCAATTCTTCTTTTTCCTCTTTCCCATAGTAGGAAAATTGCCTAATTCCAGCTGTCAAAACCAAAGTTTGCTGAAATCAATAGCAGTCTGTCTGGGTGGGAGCCAGTGAGCAGCACAACAGGGACAAACAGCAGCTGTGGAATGTGCCTTGCTCCAGGTCCTTCTGGAATGAGAGACACTAAAAATAAAAACAGCACCTTCATAAAAGTTAGCCCAGCAAGCATAACCTGGTGTTATCATGGTAAAATTGCTTTCCTACCAGTGGGGCAATTTGATTCCTTGTCTGTGTCACAGGGATAAAAACAAGCAAAATCCTTTATAATTCTTGGACTCTCTTTAGTTTTGTACTTGAGCCAAAGAACAGTTAGAAACAAAGTTTTGTATTTCTTCTAAAAAATCTGATGCAATAGAAAAATTACAATATCCAGCCAAACATGTGAAAAAGGGTTAAATGAGAAGATAGCCATCCTCCCTTTTCCCCTCTTTTCCCAGTATCAACACCTGAAAGACATCACAAAGCCTCAACACATTGAAATAAACCTAAGTTGCACAGAGGAACTCAGGCATAATTTGACTTCATTAAGTTGGCTCCTCCAAGTTTGGCTCTACTAAACAAAGCAGGTAAAAACAAACAAAAAGAAACCCTTTGATACTGCAAAATATGCAGCAGAGATTTATCAAATATGTCTCTGACAATAAAGCCACTTTACAAACACTGCTGTTGATTCTTATGCAGATGAGGCAGTTAAAAAAAATATGTTTCAGCAATTTATGGTTCTCAGAGTTAATAAAGTTATTTTATTAATGGAAAAAGTTCTCTCTGCTGGACTTCAGAACCTATTGATTTTATTTGAGTAGCTTAGTGGCAGACTGCTAAAGGTATGAGTTCAGGAGAGCTGATGCAGCAAAAAGAAAGATAGTATCTCTTACAAAAATTTAATTATCTTGACACTAAAACTGCATCTTATTTTAAAAATTAATCTCCATTAAAAAAATAGGCAATGTCTAAAAGCAAAATGCCTGTCATGTGTTATTGGCAAATCCGAAATGAATCTGCAGGCAGGAATGATTGATTACACCTAAGGCAAGGAGCCATGATATGATAATAAAACTGGTTAGACAGAAAAATATTTGACTGAGCAAGAAATCTAAGCTGGGTCTCCAGAAATGAAAGTTCTCATAAAAAATACAAATAGAAGTGTGAAGCTCACATAAAACCTGAAGATGTTATGTTCCCTATCTTCTGCTGGGTGGTAAAATCAAAGATCAGAAGAAATGTTGGGGAAACAGCCTGGATCATTAGCACAGTGCTTTTTAAAATTGTTTTTCCAACAAGGAGAGGGAGCAGAGTCTTCAGCCAATAGACTCATCTCTCAGCCACAAAAAATGCTTTCAGGTTTCTCAGGCAGGATTTTTGATTGAGCTATCCTGGAGTGTCTTTGCTCTTTACTACAGCTTGGTATTGATGTGTATGGAAGGGCATTTTTCTGGTGCTTACAATGTGCTTCTTCCTAAAATGTGTTGTAACATGGAGAGACCCTGTGTCCATGGCTTATATAGACATGGGTGGGTAATACTGCATGGATTAATATATCATATAAACACACAGACTCACTGCTGTGTCCATAGAAACACATTCTGTATTAAAAAGCCCCAGTAAAATGTGCAGAGTGTGTTTGATACCCTCCTTTCCCCTGGGTAGCTGCAGGGTTGCAGGCTGTAGTGATGGTTCCTACTCCTGCAGGAGCAGCAGAGCTGTGTGCTAGAGGGATGATATCCCTGCCATGAAATCCCTGCATTGCTAGTGTGGAGGAATCATTATTTCTCCCGGTGGGTGTGTTTTGAAGTGCAGGTACATCTACAATATCATTTACACACAATGTGTGCAGAAGAGCAGCCTTGTCTTGGAGATTTTAGAATTATGTTCTAAATGTTGTGTTGTAGCAGAGAAAGTAACTGGGAAACTTCAGATGGAAAAATGCCCAAAATCATGTGACTGTTTTAAAATAACAGCCTTTTATTAAAACATTATAGCAACCCCCTATTTTCTTCTGGAGCTGTTAAAATACAAAATCTACTCTCTTTGCTCTGTTACTGTTGCATTCCAACCAAGCAAAGTCAGAGCCTGGTAAATCTTCTGTCTGGGAGGTTTTTAATCCTTTAGCTTCTTTCCAGTTCACATATGACTTTGAAAAGCTTCAAAAATATCAAAGGATAAAGTAAAAACTGAATCTGATGAGTCTTACAAATCTGTAAAGAAAGAATGATAAAAAAAACCTAACTAAATTAAATCTGCACAAATAGACCCGTGTAACTCCAAGGACAGCAGTGCTTATCTACACAGAGCAGTAGCAAAAGTAAAGAAAGAACTGGGAATCCTATTGATAGAAGAAAAACAAAGTATTTATCCTGTGGCCAAGGAGGAGATGCTGAAGCTGGATGGTGTCTGAACACTGATATTGAAAATATTTCCTTTATCAACTTTAAGGTCGCTGACATACTAACACTCTCTGGCAGTGATGAGGACACATTCTTTGTGTGTACTGAGTGTGAACCCCCTTTTATTTCCAAATAATTTCCCTTAGGTTCTTCCTGGTCCATCCAGTGTTTGGGCTGGAGCAGCTCCAACAGGGAAAGGGCAGAGGAGATCATCTTCACCTGACATTTGTGCTTAGGCAAACTTATAGAGCAAGAGAAGTAAAAAGCCACAGATAAATAGGACAGACTGTAACAATGAGAGGAAAGCAAAGCTCTCCCAGTATTGTAAAGGTTCACATGCATTGAGTGCAGCAAAAAGCAGAGCAGGAAATAATCCTAGACATAACAGACATAGACTCAGTTGAAGTCTGTAGATCACATCTTGCTGTTGAAGTTCTCCATCATGCACAGTTGTAATATGAAAGCAGAATTTTCTGGGCTGTAATATGGCAATTAAAATTGATTTATGCACAGAGAGCCTTTGGCATGATATCCCACTGAAATTTCAGAGCCAAAGGTCTTGCCACCAACAAACAGCCAAGTGCTTCTGGGATCTTAATGACAGAGAACTGTAAATCAGTCACCAAAAATGTGGCTGCAAGTTTTGCTGTTCAGTTTGAATATTTTACATGGGCTCCTACCCTCCCCCCAAAATAAAGCCCTGTAGATGTCACTGACACAGAATCCAGTTTATTCTATGATTATTATGGGAAAGGGTATTGGAGCATTTATGAATAAAATTTGTTATAATTTCCACTGTCTAAAAGGCTGAAAGAACCTTGCTTTTCAGTGTGGAGGTCATTCAGGAAGTTCTGTGTGTCCTTAGTGTGCAATCAGGTAAGCATCATCACTCACACAAACACACCTCCATTCATCAATTTTATAGCTCTGAGAATTTCTGCAGGCTGGATCAAATTAATACATCCTGTTTGAAATGAGACACATTACAACTAAAATACTAAAACTGCTTTTTAAAACCACTTTTTAAAAAAAATTATCCCTCTAAAGCTGTACTGCAGAGCTGAATAGTCAAGTCTGCTCTTATTTGATTTTTACTCCAGGTGAATTCTTAATAGCTGAAGTTTCCTCTGAGACTCATAGGCACTCAGCAAGTTTTAAAATTGAGTAAGAGTATTTATACACAATTTTTGAATTTAAGAACTGTGGTACATGAATGCTTTTTATCCATGTGGTACATGAATCCCAAGGATCCAGCCTGCTGAAGGACACTGATTCCTGGTGTTCGTGTGCCGTGCCACCAAGGGAATTCTCACCACACTCCCCCAAATACTGGGGAATGTATTCTCCATTAGTCTCCTAGCCATGAGAAATGAAGCCCCTGGATGAGAGCTGAACCTGTACCACATCTAGAAATGCCTTCTGACTGTTATTTCAAATTGCAAATTATAAAACATTATGCTAATTTTGTACATTCAACATCTTGCAGTCATTCTACCTCTTTCTTTTCCCAAAGCTGTAATGGGTTACAGAAATATATCCAAAAGGATTCTATTGGAGGTTCCATTTCTTGGTTTTCGTGTAAAATATAAGTTCATGGTTGGTTTACCTGATTTTGGGATTACTCAAATACCCTTTTGACCTGTTCCAATCAGGAGGAATTGAATTCATATTCCTAGGGATCAGTTTAAAGGCATCCTGCAGAAACAGAGGGAAGAAGGAATGGGGGAAAGTAATCTTTAGGTTTTTATTTGTTTATCTGAATGTTATATTTGTACAGGGCAAAATAGCCTACAGTTTTGTCATTTAAGAGATGGGAAAAGCCTAAGGCGTTTGATGTGCCTGAATACTTTTGTTGTATTGCCATGATATTTAGAAAAAGTCATGTATTTATATTATGTGTTTTGTCTTCATAGTAGCTCAGCATCTGTTTGGTAAAGGTTTGGGTACCATTTTTGTAATTTGTGTTTTCTTGTTTCCCTGCATATCACACAAGGTTACTGTTCCTGTATTCACAACATGCATTTCATTGTAATCCCCTGACAAACTACTGAGGTTGAACGAAAAGTGTGCATTTTTCATCACTGCGTCTTTCACCTTTTTCCTTCTTGGTTTAGGTTTTCTTCTCCTTTCCCCTCTATGGAAGGGTGATGTGATATCTAGAAGACAAGGAGCAAGCAAATATTTTTATCTTTTAAATATCTTTAATTGTTCTGCAATATAAATTATTTTAAATTATTTTAAAAAACAACATCTGAAGAAGGAGATGTTTTTAAAAACCTGACTCAAGATTTCAATCCTAACATAGCCAGGAAACATACCAAAATGTTCTCCACTGTGTGAAGGAAAGGAGGGAAGAGAAATGTCAGTAATATTGGTGCTTGCCTCAAGCAATTCTGTTGACAATAGGGGCTAATTAACAAAATTAACCATGGTTTTTATGCATTTTTAAGCAAACACAGAATATTATTGCACAAGAAATGACTCCCTCATTGGTGGGTGTGTAGCAGGGGTGACACCAGGGATTTGTTTGGCTCAGTGCTCTCATTCTTTGCTTGGCAGCAAGCGGGGCTAAAGAGAAATCAGAAACAGAGACTGCATGGAAAATATACTTGTTTTCCTCCCAGCATGCTGCCCTGGCTTGTAGAACAGTGTCTAAGCTCAAAAAGGGAAAGAAATTGGGTTAGGAAACTGTCCCATCCTTGACATTTCCAGTTAATAGATTCAGGATCCCCAGTTATCAGACTCATGATCTATTTCTACTTCTCTGTTTTGGTTTTCATCCTTCTTTTTGGCTTCCAGCTCTCCTGAAGTCTTGTAAATGTAAGCACCTCAATATGGGCTCATGTGTCTACTTTTAAGTTCTCTACTGGATGTAGATCCTCTTTTAAATAATAGCTCACAAGGTTTGGGTCTCTGGTGAGAGTAGCACTTCTCTACTTTTCTCTTTTTCTATTTTTCTGGTAATTTTTATTAGAAGGAACCAGATTCTTCTCTGATAAATAATTTAATTTACCCAAGTTGATTTTATTATCCTGTATTATTTCACCAAGCTTTGGACGAAACAGAAGTTATAACCCCTTCCACCTCCTTTTATCCCATTGCCGTGGTGTGGGATAAAAATATTTCAACATAACATTGTGTGCAGAATACCACGAAATAAGGGACATTTTGAAGTCTTAGTACCAAACATTTCTCACAGATGTTAACTGGCCACTTAGTATTGGAATTGTTTTAAAAGCATTGGAAGTATTTTATGACATGGTGGGTAGATGCTGTGGAGTGAATATTTAATTTTTTCCAGAGTGAATATTTAATTTTTTTGACCTCTCTCTCTGGTGACAATTAGATGGTCACAGAGGCAGTCCCACCTTTCAGCCATCATCATCCCACTCTCTCTGCAGGAACCACCCATCCTGCTCCAGTGCCTGCACTGAATTTGCTGTGCATACAGATAAATCATTTCTATCACAGAATTGAGGCACACATATTGTGCTTCATACTTAAGTATGAAATTTGAATTTCTCATTATCTCTGTCAGGGCTTTATTTTGGGGCAGGTTCTACTTCATTTTCCATGGATTGCACATGGCAATGTTGCACTTTTTGGAGATCAGAAAGAACATTCCTGTCTCCCTGGAGGCTGTATCTGAATGACTGTGTCCAGCCATTTTTTACTCTCTGGGCTCACTGAGAGTCTGATAGCACTGATTGATTTTCCTGAGAATGTAGTACAGGTGCCTTGTCTATTCAGTGTGATGTGATGAATCCATGGGATTGAGTTGGTGCACTCAGTAAAAGCCAGAAGGGTAAAACCAAGATCACATGTGGAATGGTGGCTTTTAACAGCAATGCACTGCTGCTTTGGTGACAGTCTCTTTAGAGATCTGGACCAGGGGCTGAATTTTGGAAATGCAATGTACTAATGTGATTTTGGTAGGCCAGGGAAACAGCAAAGTAGAAATAGAATTTCATACAAAGGTAGTGTGTCGTATTTGGGGTTGTTTTTTTAATACAAGGCTGGTACAAATCAGGAAGACTGTAGTTCACTGAATCAGAGCACTGTAGTTCTCATAATTTGCCTTCATTTGCTATAAATCCTGGAACCAGGTGACTTAGACCCAGATTTATTTTTTCTATCAAGACATGCTGTCAGGATTTCAGAGGAAGAGAAATGAAAACTCTAAACTGCTGCTGATGCTTTTCAGAGATTCAACCTCTTTGGTCCCTGACAGAGAAGCAGGATTGTTCCAGCATCTCTTTCAGTGAAATGACAGCTCCCTGCTGGTGTCTTTCTGCTCTGCATCACTGCCCTACCCAGCCCAAGTGGGTGGGGAGATGGAGACGCCTTCTTCACAATATTCTGATTTTCCTGTAATGGAAGGCAGCACAGAGAGAATTAAAGAGAGATTTAAATGCAGCACGTAGAGAATTAAAGAGAAATTTGAATGCAGCATTCAAACGCTGATTTAATGATACCGGTTGATAGTCTCATCACTGTTTTCCCCACAAAGGAAGTTTACTTGTTTGAAGGCTGCAGTGTGTGAGGTGTGAGCCATCCTTTTCCATCCACAGCTCAGTGAGAAGGGCAGGAGCCTGGCACAGACTCACAGCTGTCTCCATAATCAGCAGCTCTGCTTGCAGCTTCGCTGATGTGAGAATGGGGCAGTTCAGCAGGTGAAATGCACCTTCCTGGGAAGGTGTCAGGAGCTGCTGCACAGAGCATGAACCAACAGCTGGCTGAGAAAAGACACAGAGATAACTGCTGCACCTGAGCAGCCTGGGCTGTTCCATGACAGAGCAGCTATTTTCCCCTGGTTATTCTTATCACCTGCCTTTTCAGAGCGTTCCTGGCAGAAGCAGCACAGGGGCATGGCAAGGCTGCAAGGTCAGATCCTCTTCTTCCCTTTCAGACAAGAGAGCTTCACAAAAGTCGCAGGTTCAGAGATTCAGAGATCTGAGATTTTATACACATATCTATGTACACACACACACACACTTCAGAGTGAGTGGGGAGCTGCAGCTGGAGCTGATAAAATATCAAGTAAGAAATCAGGCAGGAACTGTATTGTGGCAAGAGATGAAGTCCTGGAGCTCAGCACAGGAACCTCCCTGGTGGGTGGCTCTGCTGCCAGACAGTGTTGCCTCCTCCACATTCAGTGTGCTGGGAGACAAAGCCTGAAAACTTAGAAATAAAAGAGTCCATCAGGCTGAGCTGAGTTTTGAGCAAACCTGTATCAACTTCAGCTGTCATCTACAGCCCTATGAAAATATGCTGTACAGTAGAGAGTGTGGTGTGCAAAGGGTGAAGGTCCAGGCTCTCTCCTGCTGCAGTTTTTATCTTTTTTTTTCAATGTGGAAATCTGAATTTTAAAGTGCTCTGCAGGAGGTTTTGCTTTTATTTGGTTTATTATAAAGGAAAGCAGAAATGCTTAGATGTTGTTTGAATAAGTAATTTCAGGGCTCAGAATCAGGAGGCAACTCAACATGAGGTACTTATGTGACATGCTTCCCTGCAAAAGAAACATATATAAATAAATATATATTATATATTAATGCATAATATATAAATATTTATATTTAATATATAATAGAAATATAATATGTATTTATATTTAATAATGTATGTGTTTATATGTATATATATAATATATAATCTAAATATATATGATATATAGTTATATTTAAATATATATTTATATCTATAAATATATCTTACAAATATTTATTTATTTATTTATTTATTTACTTATTTATATAAATATATACATTTTTTAATCTTTGGGGGTATTAGGATGAGTACAGTATATGGATTTAAGAAATTATATTTACCTGATTATCCAGCATTACTCAGACAGATGAAGCAATACTGTATACATTTTTAGTATCAATATATTTTATAAACTGCTGAACCACTTACACTGCTACAGAAAGAACCTCAGAAGAGAATTTAGGAATGAAAAAAAATATACTGCTGTGAAAGACTTAAAGAATTCAAATCTGCTTAGCATCTCAGGAAGAGAAGATGATTTGATTGCAGAGAAAGTATCTTCCTGTGGAGAAGACAGTGGATGGAAAAAGAACCTTTAATCTCCCTGAGACAAGCAGGCAAGAGCTGTGCCTGGAAGCTGAGCTAGAGGAATTGGAATGACAACTTGTACAAATAGCTGAAAGTGTGATGATGATTAGCCTTTGGTATATAAAGAAACAGCAGGGAAAACAGTAGATTGTCTATCTCTTGGTACCTGAAATGAAGACTGGTCCTTCAGGAAAAAGATGGTTATGCTTTATTGAGCTTAATAGAGGAGTAACTGGATGTAATAGCCTGTGGTATACTGGAGATTGAGTGTGATGATCTAATGGTTCTCCTGGCCTTAAACTTTATGAATCCCTTGAAAATCCATGCAGACAGAATCACAAAATAGAAGGGTTTACTGTAGCTCCTGAATGCTGCAACTGCTCAAATGTGCTCAGGTCTGTTCCCTGCACAGATGGAGTGGCAAACACCAAGTCAGACTGGCTGGACAGCAGGAATATTCCCAAAATTCTGGTCACTATTCTCTGTGAAACCCATTATGACTGACAGAAAACACATCTCAGGAGCATGGGCCTGCCAGGCTTATTTGTTAAAGAAAAGGCTTGACACTGCTTTCCAAAGAAATTTAGTCTGGTGACTGTGTGAGGTAAAGTGTACTGTCACTCTGATGGCCCTTTCTGCCCCACACTTCTGCATTTATATATTTTTTGGGTCATCCCATTACATTTGTAGGCCTGGGGTTGAGCATGGAGCTGATGCCAGGTTTATGATCACCCCATTTCAAATCCTTCCACACCAGAGACTTCTGTAGTATGACCCAGAAGGGGTCAGTAGCTGCTATCTGTTCCGGTAAAATAAAATATGCTTTACTTTTTATAAGTTCCTTGTTAATTTGGCAGATGTGGAGGACTCCATCCATTGTATGTGAGTGTCTACAAAAAACCCACCTAACTGGTTCTGCCTCTAAAAATCCAGGACTTTATTTATAATAATTTTTGGGAAGGACACAGCAATACTCTGACAATAGGGAAATATTTCAACCCTCAGAGTGATCCCAGAGATAGGCTAGAAGTTAGAAGACTTTGTTCAGCCAAAATTTTAGATATTTTACTCACCAAATAAAGAGGGTAGGGGTAGTCCCTCTCATCCTTCATAGTTCATAGTTAAACTTTGCGACGCCTCTAGCATTTTAAGATAATTCTGCTGAATTCCTTAAGCCGCAGTGCCTGCTCTTGAACCCCACATTGATTTTCCTTAAGTGTCCTCAAATAAAACATATAAAGTAGGCCTGTGTCTGAAATTCATGTTCCTGCCAGACGCCGTTCCTATGATATATTGCAACAATACATCAGAGAAAAGCAGCCCTGGTGATCTATTGCAGTAATACTGCACTTTCTTGTAGAAGGAAAGAGCAGGAGCTCTAAACTGAGAACTTGAACAGCTTTTTGAAGTTGTCTTCTGGCACAGGCACTAACACCTATTGTGTTTGTCAAAAGATCAAATACCGAATGTAACTTTTTGCGTGCTCCTGGTGCACTGATAGGTGATAAATGTGATTCTACTTTCTGACTGCAGGAAGGAATTACAAATATTCAAGATTTTTTACAGAGTTCGATAATTAAGTGCTAAATACACACTGATGTTGAAAATTTGCTTTGCATTTAGAAAGAGAGAAACTTTTTAAACTCATTTTCTCTGATATCATTTAAATCAGAAAAGAGCAAAGAAGTGTTGCTCATCAAGAGTGTAATGAAAACTGGGCCATTAACATCTGAAATTTATAGACTAATGAGGAACAGCTTCTGTGCCTTATTCTATTTTTCTAGAAGAAAAGGGACCTACTATTCACAGCTACTCTTATGGATTCAACAGTATCAGACACATTTCCCCTTAGTGATTTTACATGGATCTTTTTCACTGAGAAAAGGAGTGTGTCTTCCATTAAAATCACATTTTCTCAATAATTTTGTCTCTTTGATATATTTTTTCACTGACCTGAAGGATCTTGACCTTGTCTTAGAGTCCTGCCAGTCTCCCTCATGTGCTCACAGCAGCTGAGTTTTGGTGGATGGTTCCTGCAGTGATCCCTTGTGCTGTTGCCATGGCTCCTTCAGTTTGCACTCTCAGGTGCTTGTAACTAACCAATGTTATACCAATGATATACTGAAATTTCACCAAATTCACACAGCCTCAACTTTGTGTCTTTAGTCTTATCAGAACATCAAATATTGCTGCTGTACTCTGAACTCTCTCACAGCAAAGGAGTATTTCTCATATTTCTCGTCACACCCCACCACGCTGCAGTTGGCACTGATGGTTGTTCTGCCTGCACATTTGGATCAGTATGGAGTCAGTTGTGGCTTTATTCCAGAAGGATTAAGCTCACTTTTAGCCTCTGCCTCCACTCCTTAAATAATTGACTACAAAACTACATTTCCTTGTGAGGCATCTTTGATATGGACAGATTTACTGCAATTTGCTTTCCATCTGGAGCTCAGCTCTGCTTCCTTCAGGCCAATGATGTGGCTATTGGTGCTCCCCATCCCAGGTACTTGCTCTGGCATGCAGCTTTGTAAAGGGATCTCTTCTTAATTTTGTCAAGAAGTTGTATGATGGAGCCAAGAAATCATTTCTGGATACAAGTTCCATCAAAACTTGTAGGCTCTCATATGGTTCTGAGCAATTCAAACAGGCCTTTTTGAGAGAAAATGTGCTGCCAGTGATGTTAAAGGCATTTTAGCATCACTGTGTTTGGATTATTTGACCTGCCAGCACAGCAATATTGTACTGAAAATGTGTGAAGTTAGGAATGAGACCACGGGCGAACTCTAGCTCTGGTCAGTTCTGTGTCTCCACAGCCAATTTGTCTGGGTCCTAATCACATTTTTGTTTCCTACCCATCAGATTTCATCATAACCTCCACCTCCCTTTCAAAGTAAAAAGGAGAAAAATAAAAAAGAGGAAAGCCTAGATTTAAAAAGGAAATCACTTAGGAGAGAATAGTCTTTTTTGTTTTCTTCATTCCATTTTTCCTGGACAGCCACTTTGCCTGGCTCTCTTCCAACCTCCCTATCCATGTAAGAAGGAAATGTTGCACAGTCTCTTAAGGTTCAGACCAATTATTTCTTTTGAGAGAAGGATATGTTCTTCTTTATGTAGCATGTGTAATACAGTATGCAAATTGAATGTACAAGGTAGCTGAAAAATAACTGAATAAAACTGCCACAAGAATACAGATATCTGAAGGTGTGGAAATGACCTAAGATTCTCACTTACTGCTATAGCTAGAGATTTTAAAACTCATGGCAGTTATTTTCTGAGACAGCCAAGCTCACAGCTTGAAATTAACTTCAAAATTTTAATAAGCCTACGGTAGTGAGGTCAGGCAGGTGCCATATCCTAAAATACAGCCGCCCCACAGTCAGGAAGAGTCAGTTTGTCAACTCATGAGGGCAAACTGGCTGCCATCAATCTGGGCTGGCATCTGATGGACAGAGATTTGACTTCTTCCAGTTGCCACCAGGTTTCCCACTCATTAGATTCTCTCATGAGTAGATGATGTTCTGATATTCTCTGATGAACCACAGCAAGTCCATCAAGGGAAAAATTACCCACATGTAGTCTGCTCTGCCTTGGCCTCTGCTGGCTGATCTTGAAATAAGCTGAGATGCATTTGCTTGCAGGAGTTGTCTGTTTTGATTTGCAGTGTGCCTGGTCTTGAAAACAAGAAAGTTTTAAATGCCATGTTTGTTTTTGCATTCCTTAGAACATCAGGTCTGCTGTCAGCAGCAGGGATCACTGGAGCCAGGCCAGCTCTCAGAACATATAAGTGCCCAGGAGCAGGAGAGAAGTGCAGCAAGAAATCTTGCAGTGAATCCTCTGCCTTTAATCTCTATTCCCCATCCCTTTTTCTGGCTTGGTTCCTGGATGTGGCCCTGAAACCACTCTGCTGGATGCAGTGAATGTGGATCAATTTGGCTTACCTACACCTGGCTTCCCCTAAGTTACTTCCTCACATGATCCTTGGTTAAAAGAGAGATTTTTTTTTTTTTTTATATATAATCCATTCTTTAGTTGCTCCTCTCTCTGCAGAAATTTTTACTTTGTAAGGGTAAACCAGAAAGAGGTGAGCAAACACACATGCAGAAACTGTACCTATGTAAAATATTTGATATTTCTTGCTTACAGCCTGCTCTGAACAGGTTGTGTGCTTGTTGCTGGAGCCACAGGTTGAGTGGGGAGTGCTGGGCACAGACCCCTGGGACAAAGCCCCTGCTCTGTGAGAGATGTTCTGGGCCAGAGACTGACATACCATGGCTGAAAGTGCACAGCACTAAAATTCAGCACCTGAACTTTTGGAAAAGCTTCAAAAGACATGGGGAACATGTGGCTGCACCCTGAACTGACTGCTCTCTACTGTCCTTAACAATACAGGTGAAATGGGATTTATATTTCCTCATCATCTCTTGGAGCACACACTCACTTCCTTTTTGTACAGTAGTTTCCACTGATTAGTGAATTTGCCTTTTCATTCATATCTATATTGTTTCGTTCATCTTTATACATGTATCTATATTGTTTGGAAGTACTTCAAAGTTAATATATTTGGAAGAATATTTCAGATCAGAAAGATTTTAGGTTAGAATCTAGAAGCACAATCTTTGTTAATTTTTCCTTCAGGGTCTAGGTAAAAATGGAACCTTACTATAATAGCAATTATGGGTGGTTATTACTCTTGATTAAAATTAAATTAAGCTGTAGTTGGCAACTAAAAAGATAAAATCATCACATAAAAACTGTCAACCTCTCATTTTAAACATCTGTTAGCTAAGCATGACAGTAGCACTGATGTGGAGTATTTGCCAGATACCTCATCAACAGCCACCTTTGTACCATCAGATAATTGAGACAATATGGTCTGAAGTGAATCATATTTCAAATATGACTGCATCTCACACACTACATGGAGCTTAGAAATCTTCCTTCAGGTCAGATATAAACAAATTCTGTATTTTAGGACTATTTAATTCTTCAGATTTGGCGTTCCCTGGTGATAAGTTGAAAACATGTGTTTATCATATCAGTATCCAATGTATTGATGGTTGGGATCTAAAGGGTTTCTCTGCTTGCTCCTTTCTTTTTCTGGCTCAGGTTTGTAATGTCTGTAAATCTCTACAGTCCTGCTGATATCAGTACACCAGACTGATTTGGCAAACTGATTTTTTTAAAGGCTATTTAGAAATTTACACATTCCTGAGAATCTCAGACTAACACAAGCCACTGTCTGAACTTCCTCCTGTATCTCCTTTGTACCAGAGGAGGGATTTGTCCTGGTGCCAGGCATGAAAGGGCTGTGTCAGCATATCCAGGTACCTGCCTGGAGGAATCTCTAGGTAAAGAGACCTCCTCAATGTCATGTGCTGTAAGAAAATGCAGTTCTGAAATTGTCAGGGCACTTGGGGAAACCCAGTGCTGTAAGAAGAGAAATTTCAATTCTAATACTAAGCTATTGTAATATTTAGACATTGATTTTCATCTCTTGAAGCTATTCATGAAGAAGGTCACACATTTTCACTGAGTGCAAAATTTAGAAAGTTTTTGATGTACAAAAGTGTAAAAAAGTCATGGCCCAGTTTTAAGTGGAAATTTAAGGGTAATTTAAACTGAGAATTTGTCCTCAGTCCTACTGCAAAATCTGTTATGAAAATGTGTTATGAAGATTAGAAATCCTTTATTTTTAGGGCAAAAATACTGTTTCAGTTTAAATTGGGAATGTTTAAGCTCTGGCATGTCAAGGGATGGAGGTGGGAGGGATCTCTGCAGCCCACTGCTCACCTCCCTGGGGGTGTATTACTCCTGCTGAATTGCTTCTACTGCTGCTCCCTACACCAGGGGCTTCTTAAAATGAATTCTTTATTCTGAAACATCTTGCCCATCATCACTGGGTTTATAACTTGTGCTAAACTGACAACTCATCTGAGGCTTCTGGGTAATAAATATATTAATATCAGGACAACAATAATAATAAATATATTAATATCAGGAGAACATCAGAAATCTAGTGCATTTAGCTGGGAAATAATTGGCACTGTAGTTTTGAGAAAGGAAAGGAACTCAATTAGCTTTTCAACAAAATAGTTTTTAAAACTCAATACAGTGCTGGCTTCTTTGCTTATTACCAAAATGCAATGAAAACACAAAGGAAAATAATTAAAGGCATTGAGCAGTCATTAAAAGTTCCTGCACTTCAGCACTGAGCTCCATTGTCAGTGCTCAGTGAGAACTGGCTGCTCTCCTCAGTCAGCAAGATGGAAGTCAAGTGGAAATTGCAGTGCTGGATCCTTTCTGAGAATAATTTGCCATTTCTACTGCTCCCAAAGTTTCACTTTCTGGCTGCTATGCTTCATTTAAGAGATCAAATCTGTAGCAAAATATTGATATTAATATTTTAGAAAAAGAAATCCAGGGAAACAGAAGGAATAATTTTATTTAATAATGTGATTTAATAAAATTTCTTAAGAAAATCCTGGCTCATCTGTTGCAACTCTCTATTAGTGGAAATCTAGTTATCAACACTTATGTGGGAATCTGACACAGGGATGTTTACTCACAGTGAAGAAATCTGCCAGCAAACAAATGTCCTTATTTTAGTGCTTGACAGTCAAGTTAATGCCTTGTATTAATTCAGAAATGCTCAAATGGAATGTGTAATGTGATTATTTATTGATGTACAGGAGTGTCTATTCAAAATTCATGAAGCATTATTGTTATTGTTATCATCTTTTATTTGCTGACTGTTTTCAGGATGTCTGACATTTAAAGACTTACAAATCTCTTCATTAAATGATTTGACCTCCCACCTCTCAAGGGAGAAACAGCCTCTGCTATTCCAGCACTGAGGTGACTCAGACACCCAGCTCAGCTAGAAAATGTCATCTCTGTCTATGGTATGCACTTTTTCAATCAAAACAAGTTCCCTAGGATGTTGGATTTTTAGGATTTTCTTCCTTAATCTTGGGAAAAAAAAGTAGTTATAACTGACTTTTCTCTGTTCCTTCTTGATCTAGAAAATATCAGGACCAAAAAGTGGGAAAGTGTAGCTGAGATGGTTTTTGCTCTGAAACTGAACCCTCAGATGATGAGTACTGAGCCCTCCACCTTCTCACTGACATGGGGTGATCTTTCTGTCTGATCTTGAGCTTCCCCTGCAACATTCAGGGCTGCTCTCATTGATTATCTCCTATTGCATAAATTCTTGGTCTAGGATTCACCCATGTTGTTATATTTCACTTTCTATATTGAATAAAAACCCCAAACCCTCCCAATGGATTTGGAGTCCAGTGGACATGCAGTGGCCTCTTTTCACCTTTTCCCTGCCAACATCTCCCTCTGGATGGTTTGTGTCCCATCCCTCTTGGCTGCCAGCAGACTGAGATGTGTAATTTGTACAGGAGGGAAGGTTCACCACTCCTGGAATCACACACACAACTCCCTGAAACCCAAACGACTTCATCTTAAGAACTCAGAATTGGGTATTAGGGGTTGTTTCACCTCAAACTCTCAACTCTCAATTTCCAACCCAGGCAGACATTGCTTTGTGAAATTTATGTTTTATAGCACCTTTCAAAAGAGAACATTAAAATCATTACTCTTTTCCCTTTAAATGAAAATGTAGGCTGAAGCACTGCCTTCTGCATTAACCCAAGGTGCACATGACTCCATCTGTGTCATCAGAATGGGTTTCCTTCTCTACGTCAGTTCAAAGGTCAATATTTTTCCCATTCTCTCTTCCAACTGGCTCTGTTAACTCACCTGTTCCAGATCTTTGCACATAGGGGAAAAATCCTCAAAAAAGAGCACAAGGATTGCTTCCATGTTTACAAATTCTCTCCAGTGGAAAAGAATATTACTCCTAGAAAAGGATGATGTAGAGCAGTCTGTATGTTTAATCTTGGCTCCCTCTTCTTCTTGCCATGTGTGTTGTATGAATTTTGTCCCTGCCTTCCAAGGAGAGTCTCTTGCCCAATATGTTCTGACACATTCCAGTCTTTCCTCTCTGTCCTCATGGCAATATTAAATACTCTACTTTAAAAAAAAAACTTATGGGCTTCAGCAGAGTAAGGCCAATGTGTCTACCAAATTGTTCTTTGCAATATGAGAGCTAAAGAAATGCACTTAGTTCCAATATGAAATTACGATTACTGCTGGAGTGAAGTGCACTTTCAAAGCAGGGAGAAAATGGTCAGAAGAGATACAATACAATCTTTTAAACTGTTTAAAATTAACATATTGTACTAAACCAAAATTAGGCATAATTGTAGCACCTAATATAACCTGTCAAGAGATATTTTAATGAGCTCCATTCAAATACTGATGCCAAAGAAGGATTTATTTTTTTCCTTTTCTATTTATAAATGTAATTTCAAGCCTTGAAAAATTATTTTTCGAATACTAGTAATATGAATTGGGATGTTTGCAAGGACAATAGTCATCCTATTTTGGCCTAATACGGTTACTTCACATTTTTTCCTTCATGGGAACAGATAATAAACAAAAAAAATAGTGTAAAAATGCTTTGCAGAACAGAAAAAAAGTGTTTTCAATTTTCTTTTGCAGTAAAAACCCTAAATAATTAATCATACTTGAGGTGGCAAACCCAATAGATTTTGAAATACTAACTGCTTAATAGATTCTTTTTTGACAGAGAAGTAAGCACATAAAGTTTTTTAAAAACTGGATGCAAGTGCTTGGACAAGTAGTCTGTAGATCTATTTTTATTATGGAAGCCTCATTAGTGCAAAAAGTAAGACAGCATCATAAATGACTTACATTGTATTTTTTTCAGTTAGTAGTTAAGATTAATTTGGTTAACACAGATCATGGTTTTCTTATTTACTGTGTCTGAGCTATTTTTCCCTCAATATTTGCAGTGAGCTCCCTGCTGGATCTATACATTCCACTTGTTCTCTCCTGGTCTGTGCATTAGTAGCCCTGCTCTGTTCTGTTTAATTCTGTATTTCAAATGGACTTTTCAAATCATTTTACAGCGGATTCTTTACTGCTGGGGAATTTGCACAGACAAATTTTATAGTCTATTTTCTCCTCATGAGGGTAACCTAAAATAATTTTTATCTTGAACAGCGACTTGGTGTTGGGGAAAACAGCAACGAACCACAGTGAGATTTTTGTGAGGATTGAATCCAATTTCTGTCTGTTCCATTGGAAGTTGCATACCTGTACCAATAAATCTGCGGAACAGTGGAAAGAAAACAGATGCTGTTGTGCAAATACCAGCACTCCTTAAAAAGGCATTCTAGCAGAATAGAACTATATGAGATTCAAATTGAGTAGACCGGTGGTGGAATCCCTTGTGCAAACAGAGTCTATGAAACTGAGTAAGGTCAAACAGAAGAATCCATTCAGGGCAATATTTAATTAAAGTTTCATCACTGAGCTCCACAAGTTTTGGTAAATAATAAGGAAAGTTGTGTGCTCTCACGAGTGCAGCACACACCTTCAGCAGTCAACTTTGCAGCAGAAATAATCTCCACACAAATTACTTTCTAGATATCATTAGGAGAATATTGGGTAGTACATTTGGTACACTGTGGGAGTCTGCACATCTCCAAGGACAGGAGCTCTTGCTGAGCAGTGGATATTTATGTGGAAACAATCCAATATATCTGATAGCCAAGAGATTTTGTGCCAAGACTTCTCTCTTAAAAGCCAATCTAATGCACAAACATTTTGGTAAGTTTGTTTCTCAAATAAAGGTATTCCCAACAAACAATAGAGATCTTTCTGGGCTGCAATGTTTATATATTTATTACAAAGATAAAGTTGAGAAATTATTAAAGGATTTTATTTCCAGTTAGAAAGCCTGTAGCTAAGTCATCTGTCCTGTACTCTATCATAGGTGTATCAAAGGCTTCTCAGCATCAAAGAGTAAGGCTGCAGTAATTTTTTTACCCCATGTTCTTCTTTGATGTTTAGATTTTGATATTTTCTGTGGCTGACATTTTCCATCAAAAAAGCCTGACACTTTCCATCAAAAAAGGACAGATGATGAATTTCCAAAGACCTTTAACTTTTCTTATACCTTTGCAGATGGATACTCCTGCAGAAATTTACTCAAAATACATTATGACCACAGTCAGAAATTTAATGTTGTGGTTAGGGGTCCTCTGATCTTCAGCTGTTCCAATGCTTATAGTTATCTACACAGTTATCTGTTACTTATCTACATAGTTACATAAAAACAAGGAGAAAAGTTTCTGTTATTTGTTGTAGTTTTTAGTATTTAAAAATGGAAGGCCACAGTTAGCAGTGTAATTCATTAGCTTTTTGTGGAAGTCTCCTATATTTATTTTTATGAAGTAGCAAAAAAATTTAGGGACTTCATCATGAACTAGATCATTTTTTCTATTAAGCTACAGTCAAACATACAAAAGGTTGGAATACTCAGTTATTAAATGAATCAGTGTTAACAGAAATGAATAAATACATATCAGAATTATTCCCAGTTCAGAGGAAAATGTCACCAGTTTTAGAATTAGCATTTAGAAAGGTGGATCAGAATAAAATGGGGGAAAGTAATGGCACATTCAGTATTACATTCAGCCATCAGACTCCTTAATAACCCTGACAAGGGCTCAAAGACTTAATAAAATAAACATTAAAAATAAGCTTCCAGAAAGTGAAAAGGTGTTAACTGATGATGAGGGAAAAAGTTAATCTGCTGGCTTTACGTCCTTACAGAAGAACTGGCATGAGATCTAAGAATATAAAATAAGTGCTAGCAAGGAACAGAACCGTGAACTTCAAAAGCATTCTAAAATTATCAGTGTTTATTAGAATGTTTGGGAAGTGCTCATGAGCTTAAATTATGAAGAATTTGCAGGAAGAAAAAGCAGAAATGTCTGAAAATAATGTAAGCAAGCATTACTGACTTTAAGGTTGATATACTTGGTCTTTGCACCCAGAAGTGCTCTGGTTTGGTTCTGTAGGTGTTTCTCAGCTGGCAGGAAGCATTGCCAGGCCAGGGAAGGTGTGAGGCAGAGTCTGAGCTGTTTGCTGTCTTGGGAAAGAGAAAATAGACAACAGAATCTTGGAATCATTTAGGTCTGGAAAGTAAAATTAATTTAAAATTACATGCACTTGTAAAAATATTCTAGTTAACTAAATGGATGATACCATTCTTTTTCATAAAACTGCTGAACCCAATGTAAAGTTACTTTTCTGGGACAGGACTACTCTAATCTGAGCCAGTTTTTTATCACAACTAATGTCTTGCTCTTCCAAAGTTTGATCTCAGTAAGTCAAATATTCCTGGCATGCAGAGGCTTTTCTCCCCCTACTTCAGTGAGACTGCAGCCCTAGCACAAAAACCTATAACCTTCAGAGGAAGGCAAGAATGCAGATCCTCCTCAGTACTGCATGGATTCCTGAAAGAGAAAGGGAAACTTGGAAGTGGATATTTAAAATAAACATCTTGGCCTTGATTTAGATTCAGACTTGAATACTTGTACTGCACCAGTATTTTTCCACATGAGAAATACAAACAGCATGACATTATTTGGGGTACAGGGTGCTGCTCTACTTTCTCTAGATGTACCTGGAGATGGCTGGTAAAAGGTATAAATGTTTTCTGGCTAATTACCCCCTTGTGTCAGCAGGATGGACATTTAGGGAAGCATGGTGCAGGCAGTGCAGTCCCAGCACAGGTCACTTTATCCAAACACAGGTGAATCTTCTACCAAAACCCAAGGTCTCGATGGTAGAACTGCTGTTTATGCCCTCCCCAGAGGCATTATTTGTTGAAAAGCAATTAATAAATGCAGTCTTCTGCTGCTTGATGTTCATTTTGTGATAAAGAAATGCTGATAAAGATTAGATACCCGCATATCATGCTTCAGCCAAAATAAAAATGCTCTTAATTGAACATGAGGTGTTCACAGGCTGTCCCTGCTGACCTTACAGCCAGGAATCTGCAATATTTTGTAGCTCTTAAGTTGAATATTATAAATATAACACTGCTGAGAGGGAAATGCTTTTTTCCCTCCTGATGCCCTCAAGATATGTTTCAAGTCTTCTTTGTAATCTTTGATTTTTTAAAAACCTTGTTGAAGAAGGAATCTATGAGGGGCAGTGTGGTAGGGAAAAAGGGCAAACAACTAGTCAATACTTTTAAACATAAAAATGATTCTTCCCTCAAGTTTTCCAAGATATTTTGCATTGGCCTTATAGAAATTAATGAAAGCACCTCCAGTACACTGAACAGGATCAGTGTTCACTGCAGTGCTTAGGGCTTTTGAAACTCCTTTCCCATTTCTACTTAGCAGTGACCTTAATTTTCCTTTCCCTGAGTGAGTAAACAGCTTTAAAAACACTTGTTAGAGGCAGCACACAAACCTGGCAGGCTATTTGCCCATTTCCAGCAGGAAAGGGTAGACAGAGGCAGCCAGACCACCTGCCATTGCTGAAATCACTGGGACTATTAGGCTCGTTTTAATTCACTTAAGTTCAGTCCGTGCCTGTCTTTCTTTTTCCACCCAGATAAGCAGAGGAAACAGGTGGAGGCTTTTATTACTGTAATTAGATGTATCTTAGCAGTGTGTGAGGCAGAGCAGGCTGTGGAGGAGGAGGGCATTTCATGCTGGGGTAGGTGAGTACAAGTTCACTGTCCTTGCATAATGTGGAGATTTTAATGGTGTCAACACTGATCAGACTCTGAAATATACAGAAATGGGGCAGGTTTTTTGTTGTGAATGATAAAAAGCAAGCTCCATAGTAGTAAGTCCTCACACTGGCTTGTGAAAGACAGCTTTTTTCTCCAGTAACCTTTAAAAAGCTCCAAAGCTGCCCTGGAACCTTCGTCACTTTGAAGTCCAGCAACATTTTGGCACAGTCTTTGAGGGTTCCCCTTTTGGCATCCCCTGCAGAGGTGCCAGAAAACACCTCCATTTCATTTGCCTCCTGGGAGTCTCACTGGAGCCAACACAAAAATCTAATCAATGTGTTTGTTGTGCTAATGCATTAAATTACTGAGGTTAAAAAAAATGAGGGTAACACATTTTTAAAGGCATTAATTTCCCTTGACTTCTCATTTCTGTCACTGTGCTCTTATGGAGGAGGCCCTGTCTGTACAGCATTTGATCTCTTCTTTCACTGTTGTCAGTGCTTGACAAAGTACACAGAATATTAATAAATTTTTTAGGAATTTAAAATAGAACAAGATCATTTTCACAGGAATTTTTAAGAATATGATTGATACCTCTAGTAATTTTATTTTTGAAGTTGGATTTCCTGGGTTTATTCACCCTTCTGGTTTTGTCTGCACACAATAAAGAGGAGATTGCATTTTTAAATCCCATTGAGTTTGCAGTTATTCAATGGAATGATTTAAAAATCATAGACATTTATTCAGCAGCATTAACAAGTGTTTGTCAAATTAATATTTAGACACAATAAACTTTATGTTCCTTTACAGTAATAAAAGCTGTGTGAACTCAAGTTACTGATATTAATATCAAGTATGACACTAGAAAGAGTGACTGAAAACTGAAGAGCTTAGTGTTTATTGACTGAATAATGGACTGATTTAGAGACTCATTTTCCCTGATATTTAAGTACCCTTAATGCACTGAAATTCTCAGTGAAGAATGATGGCTGTTGTAAAAAGGAAAACAAAAAAACAATAACCAGACTGTTACAGATCCTTTTAACAAAACTAAAAATTCTCTCCCTTTCCCATTGCCTATAGAAAATGAACTTTTAAAATAATTTCATTAGTCCTTTTCATAACAGGGAATCTTTGCTTAGAAAAACTGATCTATGAACAAAAAATAATTGGTGTTTAAAAAGGCAAACAACATTTTATCTGACAGATAAAATCATAGACAATGTCTTTGTATTATCTAAATATGAATCAGTAAAATATTTGGCATTTCATAGCTTCAAATTCAGGGTAAATATTTTCAGCAGAAATTTTCAGTCTTTTAAGAAAAGGCATTTATAAACTTCATCCTGCCCTCCCAGAAATTATGCTGATGTCAACTCTGAAATAGCACAGATAAACCAAAATTCTCATTTTCCCAGTAACAGCACCCTAGCCAGGAGAAGCACAGATAGTGATCTTTGATTTTGGAGACTTGAGGGGTGAACCCTCTTTTCCCAGGGATTTATTTCAGTTTATTTCAGCTTATAGAATGGAGAACCATCAGCATGAAGGTCCAACACCTTGAAACCTTGATGAACCTCATTTGTATCATTTACCAGTTAAAGGAAATGCATTAGTAAAACATTTGCAAATTCTAAACCCAAACCAGCATGTAAAGCAAAGGAAACATTATGGTGTTATTGAATTAGAATCTCTCAGTTGTTTCCCACATATTTTCCAAGGCACTTGTAGTTGTTTTTAGTTTTCTATAATGATATTTTAATTTTACATTTGTGGTTTTCTGTGTTCCTGCAATAAGTCTTAATAATTTAATATGTGAACTCCGTGACTTTTACCCACTCTTTACTTCTTGCTTTTCCAGGCTGTGTTGTAAAATTCATAAACCTAGTAAATTAAAAACAGCTTCATATGTTTTGCACTTGAGCCAAAGACTTTAAGTGCAACAATTCAATTAATATGAAACATGTTAAATACTTTATTTTACTTTAATGAGTGCCATGTTCCTCCCTCTCTCCCTTGCTCTCTTTCAGCCAAGTGAAACAATTGTTTTCTTCTTTTCAGTTTGAATGTGTGAAGCCATTACTTCTGCTCACACATGCATATTATTTCACAGACACCCCTCTAGTGCATTGCCTTTTATTTAAGAGGAAAGAAAATAATGTAAGACTCATAAATAAAACTCCATTTCAAACTTTGTCTTGAGGTTTTGCTGGCAGTGGATTAATGCCCTGCCTACCCTGCACTTTTCCCTCACTCCTCTAAGAGCTGATCTTAATCCCAGTTTTGACAACAAGCAAAATGTGTGAATGGTTCCAGATGAGTTCCCACATTTGTAACCTCCATAAAGCTGCCAATCAATTAAAATAGCCAAATCTTCATCTTTCTGCAAAGCCCTGCTCTGAGCTGCTGTGCTGGGAAATGGGAAATCAGCTTTGGGAAATGGGAAATGAGTTTGGGTTTCCCAAATCGACTTTAGGAAATCAGCTTGGGTTTCCTCCGGCATCTTCCTCATCCAATTCACTCTTTTTCTAGGGGACTCCTACAGGGCTCTAAGCAGAGCAGTTCCTCTATTTATGTGAGTGGTAAATCTACCTGACCAGTGGTGAAGACTATCCAGAACCTAGAAAGAGACACTTTAGGAGAATTTTTGAGAAACAAGATAATTTAAAAAAAGCTTTTCTTTTGTTTCTTCCACTTTTTTTCCTGACTGCTGACTTAAGCAGGCAGAGAGCACAGGTCCATCTCACCTGAGGGGCTTTGCAGGAGATGTCAGTGTGTCCTAGGGGACAGCAGAGGGCCTGAATGCACCTTCCCCTCCCTATGATATGGATACAACTCCTGGGCCCTGGTGTTTATGATTGCAGTGATAAATTACCTATTTTTATAACCAACTTGTTTTATGAATATTTCATTTTATGCAAAGCACTTGTCCTGCTGAAAGCAAAAGTAGCTGTTCCGTATTTTTAGCTTTGGTTGCTAAAAGAAAGGTTCACTTGTTTCAAACACTTGACTCAAGGATGCTAATTTATGCCAGTCTTTTAGCTGTGGGATTGATCTGCAAACTTATTTCTTTAGAAAACTTTACCTTGCCTTTAGATGTCAGAAATGTTTTCCATGCTTCTCTTTCACATAGTTCTGCATTTTAATGAGTCACTTCAGCAATTATTGTGGGGTTTCTACATCACTTTTATACATAGAGAAGTTAAAAACTATAAAGGATGAGGAGAGCTAGAAATTCACTGTGTCGTTCTTTTTTGAATTTAATTAGCTAAAATGTATTTGTTGTATTTTTTTCTCTTTTTTTTTGTTTCTTTTTTAAAAGTGTTTGTGGGTTTCTGTGATATACTCACACATCAATTTAAGGAATTAATTAATAGATTAATGCAGTAAGTTGCAAGAAATCAAAATCAGTTTAAAAACTAATAATTATCACAAAGTATCATTGAATTCTGTCATGATGTGGTGGTGAATAATCTCCTTTCGTAACCAAATTGGATATGGATTATCAATAGAGACATGAAAGAGAGACTCATGCAGGGGCTCCCACAAGCTCCATCTGTGGAAGAAATGAGTTGGTGCTGAATCTTAAAAACAAACTTGGTCTCAGTAGCTTTTGGTTGTATGGGATAAAATTTTAAAGAATGGAAGTTTGACTGTGATTTCCTAGTTTAACATTTCATAACACTTGGATTTATAGTATTCACATGAGGAAAAAAATTTGGAAGGGGCAATTTGAACCACGTTACTCATCAGTTAATAACAGCCACAGCTGACTGCTGGTGCTGCTCAGCTGGACCATTCTTCCCTTGAGGACTTTCAGTGCTCAAGAGCACAACCTGAGCTGAGGGCAGATATTGCTACAAGTGCATGTACACAATGATCTGATGGCGCTCAGCCTGTGCCAGGAGCATCCCCTACCCAGAGTTACTGACCCAAGCATGTTAATCCATGCATCAGGCTGCAAAGAGCCTTATTCCCATTAGTGAGAATGCTTGGCAGATTAAAGGTTAAACCAGGAGCCCAGCCTGGTTTCCAGTTGCGTGCCAAGACCTTCTTTCAGCTATTCTCCTTCCAGGGCTCAGCTCTGCGCCTTGTGATCCTCAGTGTGTGCAGAGCCCCCAGTCTGAGGGTGTCCATAAAGAAAAGCCAACTCCTTTTCATGGCTCATTTGGAATAAGTATCATTTCAGACTGTATTTGCTCTTCCATTTTCTAACTGAAGGATACATCCAGATATAAAAAGGCAAGAGAGACAGGAAGCATAAATAATGGACATGTACAGATTTGACCCTTGAATCCTTGGTGCACCAGAGGGTTTTTCCACAGATGTGGTTTAAATGAAAATAGAGTTCCTCATTTCCTATCCACATTTTGTGATCAATGTCTGGAGTTTGGATTGTCCATACATATTAAAAATGTGCCTTCCATATTTCCTTGCCTTATAGAGAGAAGGAATCCTATTACAAAGCTCTACTTCGTGTTGGAAATTCCTGTGGCATCTCTCAGAATGATATTTTTCAGAGTTTGACACATCCTAGTTTGATTATACTCTGTTTCCTTTATGTACCATCAATAATTTCAGAGCAAATATGCTCCAAAGTCAGATGAAACCTTGATGATAACAACCTTGAAAGACTTCTCTGAACTCTGCCAATCTGAATGAGTACTGATAGGAACAGGTAAAATGTTTATGAAGGATTCACATTTTCAGAGCAGATTCTAAGCCTGGTACTGAATACATCATTGCAGTTATTTTTTTTAATGGTATGAGGAGCAGAGTTCTGTATTCCTCCAGAAACTGAGTTGTCTCTTTGAATCTGTTGGAAGTTACAAACCAGAACTGCAAGGATAAAAAGACATTAAATAAATGGTGCAAATATGATGAGCTGAGGAAAGTCAGTGCTCATGTTGTGGGCTAGGAGGATGGTTTGGGGGTGAATTTATTCCAGACTCCACATTAACAGAAATAAACCCAGGTTCTTTTCCTTTGGGATTTCAAAGTTTTTCAGAAGTTGTTTTGCCAGTGTCAGTTTCTGATTCACATTCACTAAGGGAAAGAGAAGAAAGATAAGGGTACACCAAGAGTAAAGAACATGATTCCTATTTCTGTCAAGTGCTGACAGTGGGGGTCCTTTTTAATTTATTTGTTTAACAGTTCTATCTGCATATATTAGCTAGGATTTCTGAAGTGATGAACCTTTTTTCTTCTTATCTCACTCTTTAAACTCTCTCCTTGCACTGTCAATGCTTAAACTGTAAATTAGGTTAATTATTGAAGGGAAAAGAGGGATTCAAACCCTTTTATTAAGTATGCTTTATGATTTCTGCTACATTTACCAAAGACAGTCCTATAAACATTCCCACTTTGGCAGTGAAGCAAGTTCCTTTAAGTTTTTTTTTTTTTTTCTGCTGGAAGTATTTCTGTTGAATCCTGAATAGGATCAATAAATGTATTTTTAATGCACAGGAGGTTACTTTTTATTTAAGCAGCAGATTCTTAAAATATTTAACATCCATTCCATTCTCTGGTGAAATGCTCTTCTGTTTCTTAGCAGTACATTTTGACCTTGGTATTATTGCAGACACTATTTCTGTTTTGTCTCATGGCAAGAACATCCTAAAAAGAGATGGCCACTTATTAAACCTGTCTGTTGTGGAAGCATAAAAAGATAATGCTAATATACAGCTGGTTCTGCAGGTCAGATCCTTACAGAACAGCTAATATCAACAATTCTGCTTTGAATTGCATCAGAAGAGGGTCTGACACATCCTCTTCAGTGAAATTGCACAGCCCTTGCCAAAAACCTCTCTGAGGATTCCCCTGAGGGCTCCCAGTGAACACCACATGGGTGGGCTGCTTAAGCTCTTGTTCTGCAAACCCTCACTTGTGCAAATAATCCCATTGAAGCAGAGTATTTTCATTATTGGGTTTAAGCCTGGGTGTCTGATCACACAAATGAAGCAGGCAGGATTGTGCTCTTCAATCTGGAGAAAGAAGAATTATCACAGTATAAAGTCCATAACAGAAGCTCCTCTAATCTTTCCTCCACCCTTTCAGTGAAGGTTTTATTTAGCAGGATGTGATGGATTTGACTCTGTTCAGCATCTGGCTCTTTGCTGATGAGCAGAAAGAATATGATCTCATTTTTTGTTTGAGCTAAATGTACAGAACTCTGTTGTTTCCTCCATTCCTTTCCTGCCATCTACTAGTTCAGAGTATCAGCTGAGATTCCAAATTCAGTTGACTAAAATCTGTGGGTTATTTTTTGTTTGTTTGTTTTGATTTTTGAGAGATCTAGAAAGAATAAGTAGAAGAGGAAGCAAATTTACTGTTCTTAAATTCAGCAAAACAGTTGCTAATTTCCGAACTTTGAAGATGATCAGCAGAGATTTGTAGCCAGAGGGTCTGATGAATTTCAGAAATTACTCCTCCCTGATGAAAAAGTCTGAAAAAGTTTGGAAAAAAAATAAATCTGAACTCTGAACATTCATACTGTATCCAGATAGCCTGACCTTCAAAAATTCGCATTATGACAAAAATTATACTTCCAAAATTGACTTGTTAGGAGTTCCTCTGCAAAAAAGCTGCAATGTTCTTCTTCCTAGTGTAATAACAAATGGAACTAAGAAGACACCACAATTCTCCTGGGACTTGACCCAAGAGCTGCCTGACTGCATTTTTCAGAGACTCCAGGAAGGAAGCACTGAATTGCCTCAAGTCCCTGTGCAGACTGGCCAAAGACTTCACTCCTTTAATTCTCTCCTGGAGCTAGTGAGGTGCTTTTGTAGTAAAACAGCTTTTGTAGAGAAGCTGCAGCTGTTCCTCTCTTTGCTCCTTTCTCTGTGTTGTTTTTGTTTTCAGCTTCAGCATTCATGGTAGATGTGGACTGGGTGATATTGAACTGCTGCTCAGCACTTATCCTAAGCTAGCCAGCATGTCCTTGAGTAAATTCCATATTTACCCATGGAGAAATGGGTAGTATTAGCTACAGTGGGACCTCCATACAGCTGGTGTCATCCTGCAGGGGCCTTTTGACCTCAGAACTACAGGGATTTTTACACATCGGTATTTGGTATGTCTTAGATAAGTATCAGCAGAGTTGCAATATTTGAAGTGTCACTTGAGAAAACACCATGAGAGGAGGGGTTTTCCCCCTTTTTTTATTGTTACTCTTGTCTACCATTCTTAAAGCTTAAGCAAAGCAATCTTAAATCTCTTTCATGCTCTGATATTTCTGCAAAGTAATCCCTGGATTTTTTTAGCACTACAATAAGCTGTACATCACTTTTCCAGATGATAAGGATGGCTGTGACAGTGTGTTGTAGTAAAAAAGAAATTACACATGTCACAGCTGGATTTACAGTGAGATGGATACTGTACTTCAGTCTGTTGGAGTGGGTACTAAGTTATGAGCCTGAAGGTAAATTGATCCCACAAAAGGATTGTGGATGCTGGAATGATCCCTTCCAGTCTCAGCTCCTTGCTGTTAATCCCATGGTCTGAGGGGTAGCTGGTGCTCTGAAAAAGCAATCAATAATTTAAGAAGTGCTTCTGGGTCTTTCTTGCTGTGTCCTGTGTCCAGCAGCCCCAGGGCTGCCCTGTCTGACAGAGTTTATTGCCAGAACCAGGGAAGGAGAGAAGTCTTTAATCTCCTCCATGATGGATATTCTGGATATAGAGTCCTTTTAATCTGTGACACATCCAGACTGAGGAACTGTGCTCAACAAAGGGAATTTCATTTAATCTGAACACTGAGATGCCTGAATGTGTGCCAGGAAACCTCCTCTGCCTCTTGGCTCTTAAGCTGGTTTTTAAAAGCATATTGGTTATGAGAAAATGGTGAGGTCCTTTTGAGCAGCTTTAGCTGTACCCTCAGACATCCCTGCTCCTCCATGAGAGAAATGGCTCCCCTTGTTCCTGGTGTGATATGCAATGGGATTTGCCAATTCCAAGTTATTTAGGACATGGAATGAAGAGTAAAGTTCATGTATTCCTTAATTGAATCTTAGCTCTACACACACCCCCAAAATTTTCACATTTTTCTTCGCCTTATACTTTCTCATTAACTTTCTCTTATTTTAATATTTACTTTTCCCATCTTATTAGTATTGAAAAGCAAGGTATTCTTTAATTACCAATTAAGGAGGAAAGTGCAGATTCTGTCTGATTTCTAAGGTTTGCTTCACAATCTCTTACACTCAGTATTGTCATTTTATGTAGCCTGATGGAGGTAACCTGGTCTGTCAAGATTTCAGAGCCTTTTCCAGGCTGAACTCAAGATGTAGGATCAATTTCTTGCTGTATCCAGCTTTTCTTTAATAGCCATTATTTCCCAATAATTTCTTTGTTAGAAAATTCAAACAACCTCAGAGTTTCAGCAATTAGTCAATATAACTAAGTCCCTAAAATTAGCTATATCTGCTTCTGTGTATTTTTGGCTCACACTCTGTTTTTTCTAAAGTTTTTAGAGAAAGCATAGGAGAAGGAAAATGGAAAAAAAATCTCATGTTGAAAGGAGCTTTTCACTGTTCATCAAAGAAGACACTCTGGAGGTTGTGTCTACTTGTCTTTCCAGTGAACATGGGTTTACCTCAGAGTTCTCTGGAAATTGATAGATAAATAGCAATGCTCCTGGTCTTCAAGGTATTTTCATATACAAATGCAGGCAGGATGAAAATTTTGTGGACAACCTTCAAGCAAGTAAAGAAATCCTTAAAAAACTTTTTTTAAATTCCTTGGCATATACAGTTTAATAGAGTCAGAGGGAGGCAGTTCTATTATATCTATATCTGATGCTTACATAATCAAATTATTACATCTATATCTGATGCTTCTTTCCCTGTAACACAATTAAATCTTATTCTTAAAAATAAAATTTTCCCACATTAAAAACCCCAATTCTCTGCACTTGGAAGATCTAGATTCCTTTTAGCTTACCTGAATCATTTAATCAGACAAAAACAAGTTATTTAGGAAATTTTAAAGCCCATTACTGCAATTCAATTTAAACTAATTTCAAACTGAAATAGTCTTTTTTCAAGCAATGTATTGAAATAGGTTCTGAAAATGGAATATATCCTCCAAAAATATTTGAAATATCTGTCTGATTCAGACTCTGGCGGATCTGACTTGACTTCATTAAAATTTTCAGTGATGTCGAAAGAGTTTTCAAGGAAGTAAATGATTTTTTGCTGAAATGTTCTTACAGTTCTCTTGACCTGCTTAAATTGCCAAGGTCTGTAGTGTGAGAGGTGCTTGTGCTGAGTAAAAATGGTTTTTACTCAGAAAACCAGACTCTTGGCTGGTTCCTGAAGGAGTAACGTGATGTAAATAATGATGGGTGTATCTGCTTCAATTTCATTATAGAATTCCTGTTAAGGGTATTGAATTCCAAGGAGCTCTGCCCCTTCTGTGCCTGCAGTTCCTCCCTGGCCCAGGGAGTTGGCATTGCTGTCCCCCTGTAATTTGAGATATAATGAATTATACAGCCAAGTTTGGAAAACCAGCATTCCTGGAGGGGTGCTATGGATGTACCTGCTCCTCTGCCTGCAGCACCCAGCAATTGCCCAAATTGCTCTCTGCTTCAAAGGTGAAAGAATTCAGTGCTATAATGAGCCTTTCTGCAGGCTGACACCTCTAGCAAAGCCATGCCTCTCCACTGCTGATTTAGTGCTCATTTCTGTGCCTCATTTGAAGGACAGATGTGCTGCTTAATTACTGGGAATGGCACAAGTAGGTCAGTGCTGGGCTGCCTCCCAAGCAAGGCTCTGTCACCTCTGCCCTGATGAAAAATTTAAACTTTTGTTTTCCTTTTCAAACTGTACAAGATATTTTAAAAGAACCTAATTCTGCATTTGGTGGTGTTGCTGAGTGCTTTATAATTATATTTATTTGTGTTATCTAACTTAGATATAATTTGATAATGCCCTGGACCTTTAAAATATCCTTTCCCCTCTTTCTGGGCTCTCTCAGTAGATATATTCAAAACAATTTTATATACATTTTTTGCTAGGTGATACAGGCCAGAAATTGTACACACATCAGCTCTGTTCTGAAGTGTCTTTTAAAGGTTTCCAGGTATTAATGAACTGAGCTTCTGAGGCAATGAAGAATTATCCTTGTAATCTTACAAGAGCTCTTAGCCTACTCTCTCAGCATTTATCCGCTCTGCTGTTGTTCAATATTTATGCCAAGGCCTGGTGTACATTGATTGTGTCTGGATCTGCCTCAAAGCTTCAGCAGATTTAGTGCTGACACACACCAGTGCCAAGGATAATGGAGCCAAAGCACGAGGACTCACAGACTGGTTTTACTTTTATAACAGAAGGTGCACCCTCATATTCCCAGGCTGCGTCCACCAGGTATTTGTACAGATGTCCTGCTTGCCAGCATCCCTTTGCACACACACACGCCATTCCTCCATCCCTGGACATGTTTAAAGCCAGGTTGGATGGGGTTTTGGTCAAGTGCAAGGTGTCCTTGCCCATGGAAGGGGCTTGGAATGAGATGATCTTTAGGTCCCTTCCAACTCAAACCATTCTGTGATTCCTTGTCCTTTTCAGAGTGGATATGCCATGCTCATGTGCATGGACACAGCGTAAAAACTTGAGAGATTTGATAACTCTAAGTGTTGATATTTTTAAAAAAGAAAAGCTTTCAATATTTAGAAAGTCAAATTATTACCAACAAGATAAAGAAGCTGTAATGCTTTGTGTTTCTCACACTGCGTCTGAGTTTAAAAGAGTTTTGCAGAGCCAGATTCAAAGGTTCATTATTCTGTGGGTATTGTAAATGCAGGTTCACCAATAAGAGGAGAGAATGATGCATCTGACTCAATCTTATCAGAAGGCTAATTTATTACTGTCTTATACTATATTATATTAAAGAATACTACACTATACTAAAGAATACAGAAAAGATACTTACTAAATGCTAAAAGATAGTAGTGAAAACTTGTGACTCTTTCTAGAGCCCCAACACAGCTTGGCCCCAATTGGCCAAAGAGTCAAAACAGCTCACAGCAGAATCCAATGAAACAATCGCCTGTGGGTAAACAATCTCCAAACACATTCCACACGAGCACAACACAGGAGAAGCAAATGAGAGAAAATTTATTTTCCTTTTGAGGCCTCTCTGACTGCCTTTTGGCTTCTTAGGAGAAAAACTAGGAATTTTTTCAGAGAATGTGAATGCCACACGTGGGCATACGCAATCTTGTTTCTCCAAATAAATATAAATCTCTGCCCACCAAAAGAAGCCCAAATGTTGAAAGAAGGAAGAAGTAAGAATTGGTAAAAGAGCATTTAAAAGTTAGGGTATTTTTTTGTTAAATGCTGTATTCTGTCGATGCTTTCTCACTGGGTGATGCCAGCAGTTGTCAGTGCCAGCCCCACTGGTGTCCATTGTGCTCAGGCTACATTGAGGAAATTGCTTTCCCTTACAAAAAACCTCTCTGTCAAGTTGATGTTATGTTAAACAATGGATGTAGATAAAGCTTTTGAGCCACCACTCTAGATTCTTCCTCAATGCCAAGAATACTCTCAAGTGTTGGAAAGAGATACTCCAAAAATAAGTATAATCACCTTAGACACACACAGAATATCTTTCTTTTCAGGCAGCATTCTTAAGAGTCATAGCAGGAAACTTATCTTTCTTTAATTGATCACAAAAGCATCTGCCGGAAATGTGAATGTGCTTCTCCCACAAGTGGTGGGAGGGAAGGTGCCTTTTAGGCCATGCTGTGGGTGAAGCTTCAAAATCTTGCATTGGTGTTCAGCCTTGAGATCTCAAATTCAAGCTGAAATGTCATGACTTCTCTTTAAAAAGGGACCAGTGTTTCAGGCTTGAATAATTATATATTGTGAAAAAATCACATGCAACATATATATTATATATATATATGTTGCATGTGATTTTGGTCAAAGTTTAGATTTTATAGTCTTGGAGGTCTTTTTCAACCTTAATGATCCTATGATTTTATATGACTCATCTTACACATCTGAAAATATGACTCAATATTTGAATATTGGCCAAAATTGTGGAAAGTTAAAAATGTGAACAGTCTGCTTTAAAAAATCACACCAGGATTTATCTTCTATAGTGTTTTGACATCAATTTATTAATATGACCAGCTACTGCTCACTGCTGCAAAGCAAATAAACATTTGAGCAGAAATCTGATTTACCCCTGCAACACCACTGATTATTTCTTATTTATGTTCCTGCCAACTGCTTCTGTTGTCTGAGCCTTATCTGATCAGGGCCACAAAAATGTGCATTTAGTGTTATCCTTATCCTGGTCTGTCTTCTTTCCAAATCCTTTCCTATCAGAGATATCTGATTTGCTGGATGTTGTTCCTGCTGCCAAGATTTATTCCCATGCCAGATCCAGCTGGATTTCCATAGATTCTACTCTGTTCATGTTTTCTTCTGAGTGTAGAAGCTTCCCACTGCTTTAAATTAATTTTATTTTCATTTGGATCATTAAACTGTCACTGTAGTTAGCCTTTTTGCCCTGTTTTTATTGCATGTGCTCATAAATCGCACAGATTATAAAATCCTTGAAATCTTGCAATGTCTCCTATTTCCCTTTGTTGAATGAACAGAATATTTTCAAATGTTGACCTGAATCCACCTCCCACATTGTTCAACTTTCCTCCAAGCCCTTCCATTGTTTCCCAGTGCCTTACAGAGATTTTTTTCCATGTCCAAACCAATGGACCTGCAAAAAGCAGAGAGGGTCTCAGCACTCTGTCCTCAGTTGTGTGCATGTCAAAACAGCTTGGTTGTTCCCCAACACACTTATTTTAGGAAATCCAGCT
>JAHXMQ010012342.1:29251785-29263499 GCA_020466415.1 Ammodramus savannarum pratensis
GCTCATTTTGGATTCATCCATCAGGCTTTGATTTACACACAAGATTTTCTTACCTTGGGTGTTTTGACTTTCACTTCTTCCAGAGTCCAAGGAGGTGAGATGCTCGCTGCAGTTAAGTGTGCTGTAGATGAAGGCAAAATGGTAATTACAATGGAAATTATAAAGATTTGTCTTTGAGAAAAACCCTCAAAGCCTCAAAGGATGGTCTTCAGCTTCAGTGTAGAGTGAATTTGGATTCATTTGATATCAGCAGGGGTTTTGCCCTCTAAAGTTGATCTGGTGGCCAAGGAATGACTTCACTTGTTGATACATTCATTTTCACAATAAATAAATTATTGCACAGAGTGGAAATAAATGCAACAGAGCAGAGAAGTGGAAGAAAAACCACTCTTTTGCTGTGCTGCACCATACCTTTGACACTGTGTTAGCCAATCTGCCAACAAAGAGAGAAATGGTTTTAACAGCTGTCAGTGCATCAAAATGAATCCCATCAATGTCAGTGTTCCATTTCCATCTCTAGAATTCAGAAACATCTGCAGTTGCACAAGATCTTACTTGGTTTGTAATGGTTTGAGGGCAGCACAATAGTAAATATTCTATGTGAACATACTACATTGCTTCAAAACCAATGTAGTGATAGCTTGGGGTTTTTTTATTATTCTGTGTTGCAAAAGAGCCAAACCTCACCTTAGCACTGGGTAATTTTGTGCTGGCAGTCAAACAGTCCTCTGTAGAATGATGAAAAAATTAATGAAACTGCAAGCATCACGTTGATGTGTTCCCTCTTTGGAAAGTCTCAGGTTTCTTCCAACAGTTTAGGAAATTAAAAGGCACAAAAAGGCACTTCTATTGTGAGCTATTTCCAATTAGCTCCTATACTGGAGAATCACTTTCTGGGCTGTGGCAGATATATCCCTTGCACATTGTTTGTATCATCCTGACACAGCACACTCTGCTCTAGAGAATTTTGGCAAATATCATTAGAAAAAAGCATATTGAAAGTTTGTTCACTGATAACCCCTGTCAGATTAGGAGGTTCTGGGTCCTTATATTTAAGCCAAAGTAATGTACTCTCAATTTTGAATAGTTCTTCACCATTCTGAAAAAAAACCCCAAACCCTGAATATCTGTTTTATTTTCCTAAGCCCATCAAAATGCTGTCTGAAAACCACTCAGGAATGTTCCTGTACATGTAGGTGGATGTTGGACAGCTGCTGGGCTCTGCCAGTAGCACTGACATTTGGAACAGTGGATTGCCACAAACTGAGACAGGAGACACCCTGAGATTCACATCACCTGTTCAATTTTAGTTCAAGATTTTCCAGGCCCATCACTGAGTACTACAATAATTTCTCTCTGCACTGTGGCTCCTCCTCATCACTCTGACAAGGCAAGCTGGGTGGCAATGCCTAACCTGTGGGTTTGGGGTTAATTTTAACACCTGGTGGCCAAAGGGAATGCTCTTGACCTCAGATTTACTGCACAAAACACCAGTTCCCTCTGCTGTAAACACCAGCTTTAAATCAGCAATGTCAGCTCAGGTGCCCCCAGAGACACACTGTGATGTATGCAGTGTTAAATTAGGCTATTCTGAGGGATTTTATTCTGCTTTAGAAGCATATTCTGTAAACATCAATTATAAATCTGCATTGATTTGATTGTGCTAATTCATGTGAGACTATTCTAAGTGTAAGGTAGGTGAACTCTGACTCCCCATCAGGATAATTTTTGACCTGTGACTTTGAATGTTGTCAAGTTTAACATAAATTTGCAACCAGAAGCTTAAGCCTCTTATGTTTCACTGAGATTTTGCAGCCCTCCTCCCCACCCCTGTGTTATTAACAACCTGCTAATGAACTGACAGCTACTGCATTTATGTAAATGAGAAGGTTGTTGAACTGAGAGCTAGCCTACCTCAAAAAAATAGAAATTAGCCCTTCCAGTCTGATAATTTATTGCTCTTCTCATCTGGTTGATAAGGAATATACATCTGTATCTGTGGTGTATAAAATAATTCACAATGGTGCATATCATAATTATGGTCTTTTAAGTGTTTTATATTTCTACATTTAGAAATGTAGAAAGAAAATAATCTAAATTGGCATAGACCAAATTCTATTTTAATTTCTACAAATGTAGAAGAAAATAGCCTAAATTGGCACAGACCCTCTAAAGGTGCAAGTTAATCCTTAGTTTTCCAGGTTTTATTCTTGCTTAGGATATACTCTTTATCTATACAAATATATATGCACATAAATAGGTACATGTGGTCATCTCTAGGAGAATCAGTTGTAAAGGTCAAAATTAGACCTTTTGGAAAAGTCTATTGAATCTTCTGTATCTATCTTTAGCACTTCACACCCCATAAAATATACCCTAGTTGTAGTCTGGGGAACCAGAAAGGAAAAGACTGACACATTACAAAACATGACCTCAAAATGCATTATATAAAGATAAATAAAAATTGTGGCTGCTGAGCTTAATGATGAGAAAATGTCAGGGGATGTGATAATATTCTCCAAGGCTTTAGAAAAAGAGAGGAAATCAACCATCTGCAGCAGCAACAGACCTAAATTCATGCTTGAAAATTTTCTTGAACATGGGGAAAAACGCCAATGATAAGAATAGTGAAGCACTGTAGTGTAGGAAGGTTCTGGAGTGCCCAGTGTTGGATGTCTTTAGCAGCTATTTATGCACCATGTATAAGGTGTGACACAGTTGTACCCTAACTCACTGGTGGCCTGGAATAGATGAGATAGAATTAAGCATTTTGTGTGATACTCTGTTATAAATATTTATTACTCAATGAGAATTTCTGTTATATTAGGTAATGGTTTCTAAAGTTTATTAGGATGGGTGGATGGAAAATATTACCACAATTTCCAAATGGGGCTTGAACACACAGGTTTTTGTCTTTCCTCTCTCTTTCTCATCAGTATTAACTGATACACATGTTTTTGTGCATTTTACTTGTTTGTTCTTATAGATTTCTATTCCATCAGTGTCTCTAGCAGTAAGTTATTTCACTGTGGGACAGGACAGCCCACTGTTTTTGGTATCAGAGCATATAGTCCTTATTGTTGTAAGAATTTCCTAATCTTTGTGCAACAGCGGGAACCATCAATAGAAATGTAAGGAAAAAAATTAAAAATTGTCTTCTCAGCTCCTCAGAGGTAGGATCCCTTGTTGTGGGTGTCTTTACTCCCCTCCTTAGTGAGCTGGAGATGGTGAGGATTGTCTCAGCTGACCTTGGAGATGGGGTGGCCCTGGGGGATGCCCAAGGCTCCTCTGGGGTTTGTTCCTCCCCTGAACTCTACAGAAACTTCCCTCAGACCCAGAACAGCAGAGTCCCTAATTATGAGATCAAACAGGATGAGCTTTTTCCTTTGTTACCATATTGCCTGATAATTCTGTCTCAACCTCCTGTAAGCCTGGAGTCTCTTATTCCTGCTAATCATGCCCCTGGTAAGGGAATAAAACAATGACAGGGAATTAATGGTGACAAGCAGCAGTGATGTGTTACTGAGAATGGAGCATTTGTCTCTGGTTTATCTCTACCACCAGGGCACACATTTGTGTGTTTGTAACATCTCATTGCCAGACAATTTGAACTATTTATATTCAGTCAGAGTATCTGTGACTTGAGTTTGTTATTAATCATTTCACTCAACTAGAATCTGCTGTTATTTGTCCTTTTTTTGATATTTAATGAGATCAGATTTATTATTCATCATTCATCTCTCTTTTCTCTTAGCTCAAATTTAGTTTGTTTTGCTATTTTTTATTCTTCTCATTGTATTTCTTGTTCTTATCTTATTTTTCTTTCCATTTGTAGATAACCCTTCTCCATTTCTCATTGTTAGTGATATATAAGCTAAATTAAAATAGAACAAGTTTTGATACATAGTATTAGTATTTGGTCACTATTTCTATTGTGCAGAGGACTGAAGTTTTGATTTCAATTACCTTAATGGAAGTTTCTATTCATATTTTATTTAAATAATATCTTAAATTAATTTTAAAAAGTAAATATTCATTTTTTATAATGCTTTTTTTCTATTTGTATATTTATTTAATTTTAGTTCCCATGTAGCTTACTGATATTTAGCTTAACCAACTCTGAATCAAAGCTCTTTTTTTTTCTATTTTTCACTTCTTTGGATTGGGTGCATCTCACAGAAAACGTGGCCAAATGTTAATTTCTTTTTTGCCAGCATATAATACTATTTTTAAACCAAAGCCTTTTGCACATCTGAGGTGAGATTCAGAACTCATTAATGTCTTGCCTGACATCAGGGGCTTTAAATTCAACTAGTAGCAGAAAGGATTATTTCAAGATTTCTTGTGATGATATCTCCTGTCAGCTACACTAGCAAAAACTGCTTCTTGTTCTGCAAAGAACAGAGAAATGTTATTTTAATCTTCTCTCCTCAAAGCAAAGAATTGGAGCTGACTTCAGCTGTGCTTATAAAAGCCATTTCAGAACTAACTAAGAGTTTCCTATTAAAAAGTGGTAACAATTTTGGCAGAAAATCAACTAATGGAATTCTACTCTGTGACTGGCAGAGATATAATTGAAAAATTATTTCATGTTAAATGATGGCTATCAGGTTTCTGAGGAGTTTCTGAGGTGTTTGGTTTTTGTTTTTTTAATTTGGTTTGTTCGTTTTTGTTTGTTTGGTTTAATTTTTTGTGGTGAGTCTTAAAATGATTGTATATTTTGTTGAAGATTGGAATGGCAGGGATTTAAGCTTGGCTTTTGGCATGTGATGTGGTACTTAGTTAAATTTTCATGAAACCTGTAAAAATTAATTATCTTTGACATCTTTGCTTTTTTCTGTATCTGCTCTATGATTTAAAAATAGATTCAGAATTGTTTGGAAGGGCAAGGACTGAGATAAGCACACATCATAATTACAGACATTATACTTACTTAGGAAGTCAAGCTAGGTAAGAGCTTGCTGGAAAAGTGGATATTTTGTTTTTGTGCATATGTGAGTCAGTGTTTTAATGAACTTTTTCACAGTTTTAAGATGCAACTTCCAATTTCTTTTTCCCAAGCCTGTAGCTGATTTTCTGCATGACCCAGCCACATTTCCACAGTGTTTGGAAAGCTGCAGCTAAGCTACGTGGACATTAGATCATTAAGAGCAATACAAGTTTTCCATGGTTAATGTGTACCAATGACTGTTAAAAAAAGGCAAAAACAAAAATTGCCGTTGAAAGAGCGCAGAGGTGACAAAGTCAAACGCGTTAAAGTTGGGAAACGTTGCACTGATAGCTCTGTGCAAGTTTAATTTGGCCTCCTTGAGTGCATGCATTATGATGGAGTCTTTAATTACCTGATCACACACTGTTTTCTTCGTGGGGCTCCTGCCTCGCTCCGTGCACTGGATGAATGTGTCTCACTAAACGAGTCGCTATTCAGCGCTTCCTTTTATTCTCATTATTCTATGCACATCCCCATGACTTATTTACTGATCTTCTAATTCTCTTTGTAAATTCAGACTTTTTTTTATTTCCTCATGGCCTTTTCAGTGCCGTGCTTCATTAAAGTACTCATGTGCTTCCTATATATCAGTGTCTTTATCTTCTCAAGGCAGCTGTAAGGCACAAAGTTGATGCAGTTTTTGAGGGGAAATGGAGGCTTCTAATTGTACCAGTATTCATCAATTTTTTGAGAATCTGCTTTAAGACTTAAAATCTGTATTTCCCTTCTACATTTTATATCAATGAGATCTGTTCCTCCTTTTGGGTAATCGTCAATATTTCATTTTGTACAAGACCTCATAACAAGGAGGAAATTAGCAACCCATTTTTAACCAAGGTTTTAATCACCAGAAATAAAGTATCAAAATAAGGTTTGGTCTGAGAATTTAGGCTTGTCCTCTTCCCCTCTTAATATTGAAATGGATAGGCTCAATATTTGTACATTCCAACACCCAGGTGTGATTGGGTGGGTGCACCAGCAGTGCCAGTGGAGGGTCTGTGTCATCAGTTTGCCCAAAAGGGGAATTGAGGGGCAGAATTTGCCCTGGAATCACTGTGTGCATCCTTATAGGCCCCTTATTCCACCAGGGAGCTCTGTCTGGTCAGGTAAGCAGCACCTCTTGGCATGATCTTGGCACACCTACTCCCCTTTAAACAAGTATGCAGTCTTGCCTTGCCCTTCCTGAGATTCCAAAACTCTGGCTGAATCTTTTCCCTTTCATAGCAACATTAGTTGGATTAGTTTTATATTGCAAATAATGTATTGTGTACAGACAGTGTCATAACCATCATTCATCTCAATTTCAGCTGGCTTGCATTCCTTTTACTTTATGAATGCCTACAGGAAATATGACTCCAGTGGGTATTTATAGGAAAAGAATTTACCACCAAGTTAAACCAGAACATATAAACTCATTTTCACCTGAAGATAATTTAGAGAGAGTGATCATTAGCACAATATGCATGTTATTTTATGTATTTAGTATTTTTAATATACTGTGTAATTCAAGTCTGCGGTGAAGTGCACATGATTTTAGATGTCAGAAATAACAAAGTGCTGGAGCCTTACTCATTGCAGGTGCATGCAGAAGTGGAGATATGAAGGTTTTGTCTCTGACAAAATCTCAGCATTGAAATTATTCATTGCAGTCTTCTCATCGAGCAAGTTGATTTAATGCACTTATTTAAACTGCATTTATCACTGTCTCCATTTTTGTATAACTGTGAAATTGACTTATTTTGGTGCATCCCATAATACCTGATTAACCCTCCTAAAGCATCATGGATGGAGATATTCAGGAGAAGTTTCCTGTGTGATTTCCCAAGCTGCTCTGTGCTCACTGCTCTGCAGAAATAGGTTTTGTGTTGGGTGCACTGTAAGTGAGGCAGCCCTGCTGCACAGGCACCCCTGTTTTCCTTTTTCCTGTTTTCCTTTTTCCTGCTTTCCTTTTTCCTGTTTTCCTTCTGTTCCTCTCTCCTTCTTGCTCAAACGCCCTGGAACACAGGAGAGTCCCAGGCACAATTTTCTTTCCTGAAAGCAAGGGAGGAAACCCCTGGTCTGGTGAAAGCTGTTCCTGCCCATAGAAAGGGAGTTGGGAATGAGAGGATCTTTAAAATCCTTTCCAACACAAACCATTCTGTGAATCTATGAGTTTTAAACATTTATTTTGCAAAACAAAGCTGTGATCCTTGCATTCACAAGTGGTTTTAATTCAGGGATTTGTCAAATCATTCAGATTCTGCAGTCTAGTTTAAAGTCTTAAACCTTAAAGAGTCCTTTACCTGGAGCTTTACTGGAGGATATGTCACCAAATTTGTGTGGAAGTCATTTGACTGAAATGTCATATCATTATTATCTGTTTCCTTTCTGCAGACTGAAATAATGTAGTATAATTCTCTGGGAGATATTTCCCTTGTCACAGGAATTTATGAAATTTTGAAATTGTTTCCAAAGTAGAGGTTTTTATTGTGGTTTTTGTTTTCTTTCGGTTTGCTTGTTTGTTGCAAAAAAATTCAATTCTCTAGAGTTACAGAAAACCTTCAGACCTGGAAAAATCAAAGCACATACATATACAAGTTACGTGCCAAGTGACTTCTTCATGTTCTATCTTTTTCCATTTTTCTACATTTTTTTTCAGAGTACAGCACCTAAAATGTTTTTGAATATTAAAAAAAATTCAAACAAAAAATAAGACTCTTCATTGAGAATATGAATTACAAGTGGCAATTTGGAGGATTTTGGAAAGTGTATTTTAAATACACTTTTCTTGGAAATTTAATAGTGGTTTTAATTTTTACTGTGTCTGAATTTCTCTGGAAAAGGCTACCTGAAAATTTCTGTTCATCTCTCAAATGTAATCCTGTCTTGCAGAGATTGCAGTATGATTTATTTAACATTTCTGTGCCTTTTTGGAGATGCAAAATGTAGGAAAATGTAAAGCACTGGTGAAGAGGGGAGTGATTAGGATGCTGAGGATGCTGTAGCAGTAGAGGAGCAGAAGTGAACATTGCTGTCCTTCCTTCAGCTCAGTGTTTATATAGCAGCCCATCAGTGAGTGAATCACCACTGTGGGGAATTACGGTGAGAAAAGCTCCTGCTGAGATCTTCTGGCTGCTATAAATTATCAGCAGTGTCAACAAGACCAGGTTCTTTGTCAGGCAATAAACAAGAAACCTTATAAAGGATAAATGACTTGTCCAGAGAGAACTCTAGGGCCATTAAGCCTGAAGGATCAACTTTGAAATTAGCTGCTGTGCATTTGTGCAGTGCCCAGAACCACTGGGTAACATCACTGCTGCTGTGAGGCAAAGAAGGAAAAACTGAATTGTGCTGTAACCTATGAGCTTGAGCTACCACCCAGGTTATACAAAAATTAAATTACAGACAAAGACAATGACCCAGTGATCTTCTCTGGCTCCACTATTTCACTTATCAAATGCAAAATTTGAGCAGTAACAGTGAATGACAAATGACCCTTGAGATTGGCAGTGTTTAGCAGAGGGAGTCTGGCATAGTCCTGTAACTGAGCTCATTTACAGACTGTATGATATGATATATCAAATAAAAAATATCTTTTTTGCCAGCAACTTTCCAAATCTTCAAAAGACTTACACTTTTTTTGTTTAGACTCTCTAGAATATTTTCCAGGTTAAATGATATATGCTGAAGTAAATTTATCCATCTGAAATAATCTGAGTAGAATGAGATCAACAGCAGAAGATCAAAGAGGGTTTCAATGACCTGTTAATAGTTTGTGTGTGGGTTCATTGTATCCCTGTACCTTCAAGTGTCTGACATGGTTACAGTGAGCATGATCTTCAACCTGTGTCCCATCTAATCCCCATTATTAACAGTAATTCTCATTATGTTTCTGAGCATCTCCTGGGAGGAATTCAGATTATCTCCCATGCCTGCTGGAAGCCTCAGGAGATGGCAACTTCTCTACCACCTCTGACATCAAAGCTGCTAAAATTGGCTGCCAGCTGGCAAGTTCTTCACTGAGCTGAATTCAGCTTTATTTGCTTTGTTTAAAGGGCACATTTCAATACAAATTCCTTACTAAGAATGCAGCTTAAGCCTGTGTTTAATGTTTAGAAGTTGTGCTAGTTCAAAGTTTGTCAACGGGGAAGGAAAACGTGCAAGAAGAAGAGCAGGCAGATTACTATCCTGAGTGGAGATGATTGGCAAATGAAAGTGGAAATTTCCAGGAGGGAAAACAGTGGGAAAGACTAATTGCTTTGTTGAATTGGAGTAGACAACCAGAACTGTGTATTTTGACTTCATGTGACTGTGGCAGTGCAAGCTTGTGCTAAAAACAAACAAATAAAATGCAAACCAAACCCCTCCCTTATCTTCATGATTCTTAGGCAAGTCTGCAAGCACGATATCTGCATAGCTGATGGGATACAGCTTGCCTGGGTCTGAATACTGCACAATATTCTCTCTCTCTTTCTGAAAGTCATAACCAGTTCCAAAGCATACTTCCCGTATCACACTGGCCTGTGGCTCTACCACCATTTATTTCCTCAAATGAAGAATCAATGTCACAGAAGAATAATGCATAGTACTCAGAGCTAGCCAAAGGAAAAGTTTTAATATCCAATAGAGTGGTATGAAGCAAAGATTATGGCAGATCTTAGTGTTGGAGAAATTTCCTGTAACTGCTCTCTTGCAAAAAGGAAACCAATTATTTCTTCTGAACTTCATAATTTATAATCTCTGAATTCATAATTCTTAATCTTTGCTTATTCAACTCCTCAAATCTTTCCTGATACCCTCAGAAATTATGTCTGTCATGTTCTTTGATAATTAGTTACTAGCACAACAAAGCATCTGCTCTCTTCTGCTTTTTTTTTTGTTTTTGTTGGTTAAATGATGTGGATCTAGTGCTGAAACAGAAAAAGCACATCAGTAAATAAAGCAGTACAAGCACCTTGCAGGCACTGTCAACTGTTCAATGCTGCTGAACCTCCTGAGCAGAGCCAGGTAGAATGAGGCTGGGGAAATGGACTGGAGCAGCACAGCAGCCACAGAGAACACAAGGGGCCAGCTGAATATTGAAAGGAGACTGAAATGTGTTGGCATCCCTGTACTTATGTGCAAAAGATAGGGGCCACTGCAAAACTGATTGAAAGAGCAGCCTCCTCTGCACTACCCTTGCAAGCATATAATTTGAATTTTTGCACTATATTGCCACCTTTTACCCACTTCATGGTGTATATTTGCTGAAGTCTGCTTGCTCTCAAGGAGCACAGTTCCTCTATAAGCAGGTCCAATTTCTGTGGAAGAGCAAGCTCTGGGAAAATGAATTTCTGAGCCAAGTTCAGAGATGACACCAGCTGTGGTATTGTAGCAAATAGACATTAATGATCATAAAGTGTTGGTACTTGTATGTCCAGGAGATTATGCTGCAAGTCTTTTCTGTGGGGAATGAATAGCAGGAAAGCACAGAGCAGTTGAAACTGCCTACAAGATGATTTGTTTGACTGGAAGGTTGGAGATAACAGCAAATATATGGTGAGGATGCACCTCTTTATGAATGTGTTGTTATCATTGCTTTGTAAAGCAGCAGCAGCAGCACCTCTCTCTGCCTTATCTCTCCCTGACCTCTGAAGCTCTAAAGATGAGTGTGTGTCATTTAGTTCAGATCTCTTATCTCTACAACCAGCACCTTCTCAGAGAAGTCAGCTTCTTATTGTTTTTATTCCACTGTGGAAAAGTTTGTGTAAAGCAGAAAGGAAACTGATTGCTGCAATGTCTTTTTATTAGGCTGCTGCTCGTTCCCTGTATTTAGTGTAATTATTTTAGAGAGAACACACTTGCATATGGCAAAATTCACAGCTTTTATTCAGTTTTTATTGACTGAACTTAAAAATATAATCTTTTCTTTAAATGTAGCTTAAAGTTATATTTACCAATGCAAAATATGTGCTCTTGAGCTGACCTTATCTACAAGCAAATGTCTGTGAGACATAAAGTCTTTGTGTTTGTTAAGTAAATTCCAAATGAGCTGAACAGAGTCTCCCCTATCAATTTGGGTGTACTCCTCTTCCCATATGGTCCATTAAGCATGAGTCCCTGGAGGTTTACTCTTTCTGTGTCTGTTTTATTGGATACAATTTCCCCACGAGTGGCTTTTGTGCTGAAGGAAACATCATGTGTGTAAACGAGACATTTATAAACTACAGCGAGCCTTGAGCAAGGCAATGGCTTCACATAATTACAAATAGGGGAAAATTGATCAGTTAAATCCTGAAGAACAGTTTCTTAGATTTGTGTTGGGCTGCCAGATGTGATTTGGGGTCAGAGTAGAGCTGAAGAGTTTGGGATTAATATTTGGGCTCTCTCTCTTTCTCTCTCTCTCTTTCTACAATGGAGGCACCAACTTGGCAAACAAAACCCTGACTCTTCTCCAGTAAGACCAAACCTTACCCTTAATGAGATCCATTATTTTCATATAACCATTATTTTTACATAATCACCACTTATTTGGCTCATTACATTGAACCAAACCAAATCTAATTTCTTGCAAAATGTTTCTCCCTAGTCCATGTTGTGACCTACTGGTTACATTCAGGAATTTAAAGAGCAGTTATCAGTTTCAGGTTCTTGGCTCTGGATTTGATTTCAAGGGTCCCCAAGTCTCTGATGGTAAAATGTGTCTTATGAAAATCAAAAGCCCTTTTTTTATTCTTTACCAAGGACCCAGATTTTAGCACTTAAT
>JAHXMQ010012342.1:29277120-29304623 GCA_020466415.1 Ammodramus savannarum pratensis
GAAAACGTGGAAGGAGAAACTTGAGAAGGAAAAGAGTGAAATCTCCACATGGGCCTTGAAACCCAAAGCAGGGTGGGCTGGGTGTGCTGCAGTGCCTCTCCAATTGCAGGGCAGGGCAGGAAGGTGGCTCCAGGTTCAAACATCTCATTGGAGGTCTCTGGGCTTTGCTCTGACTCTGACTTATCACAATGAAGTTGAGTACTTGAGTATTTTTTCTGATCTCTTTTGCAGAAACAATACTGAGGTCATAGAGCTCTCCTGCGTTCTTGAATAACTGGCACTTAGAATAAGGGATATGTTCAATTCATTTACAGCTGTGGGAATAGAAAAGGATTTTTAGTCTGCTGGGAATTTTAAGAATGAGATTAAATACAGTTTTGAGTTTTTAAAGTGATTAAATATATTTTTGAATGTTTAGTTTAGGAATAGGTACATTTCTTACCTGATGTCTTGAAAATCTTGAAAGACTTGAAAGCCCCATATAACCTCAAAAGAAAAGAAGGAAAGTGAATTTTAAATTGAGATAAATATATCAACCAAAATATTTCACTCAAGACATATTTATCAAAAACTTTGTGTTAGATCTGCATTTTCTATTTGGGCAGACAAATTTTCTTCTCTGTTCTATTCCAAACTGAGAACTATATCTGATTACAAATTTCTGTATTTATCAATCTCTGTATTTTGCATGTCAATTCTGACAACTTTAGGACATTGAATGTTGTTCTAATAATTGGATGCCATCTTTTAAATCTAACATCAGTTGTGCTAGCAAATTGATTTAATATATTACAGTGTCATCAGAATAATAAATTCACCTTCAAATGCTGCGTTGTATTTGTAGCATTTGCTTTACTAAAAACAAGAAGCTTATAATATTAAGAAATACAGAATATAAATATATAATTTTTCCTCTCAAATTGCAGAATGCATTTCTGTTTGTTCACAGTGAGGTTCTTGTAAAAACAATTCTGTTGCCATATTTTTTGAAGTTGAACTGCTCTTGACTAGTTTTATATTAATTTCTTCTCAATGAAATCAGTTACATTGTAATTTGATTGAAGATACTGTCCAAAACCAGTGCTGTCCAAAATTTTTCAGCCAGATCCCTGTGAAATTAGAAGATTGACTGCCTGGGCTTTTTATACTGGACATCGCAAGGAAAGCAAGTTCAATGACTACAGCTTGCTTGATGGACTGCACTAGGAAATTATTGCTGTTGTCTTCCTTTTTTCCTCCCTAGCTGTCTGATTTTGGCTCCTGCTGGAGTCTTCTGGACCAAGAGATCCACTGGGCTGTCCTCATACATTCATTTTTATGGGCAGTCTGCACAAATCCACCTCTGAACCCCATCAGCTAACCATGCTACCAAACAGAGAAGCTGAAAATATTAAGAGGCTCATATGTCCCCTTCCCTGTGCTTCCTTAAGTGCCTGTGCTGACATTGGGAGCTGGAAAAGCACCTGCCTGCAATGTCAAACATCCACATGGTGGTAGAAGACATGTTTTGAGGCAGGAGCTTGGCTTCTGGCTCTGAAATCTTAGCATGACCTTCCTCTCTCCTCAGATTTATAGTTTACAGCTCTGGTGAAGGCAGTGTGGTTGCAATGCTAAAGGCTCTCAAAAAGCTTTTAGCAGCTTGAATTCTGCAGCCAATTTATTCCTGAGTTGAGCCCTGAGTTAGTAACAAAGAAAAAAAAAAAATGGTTGATTGAGTGAGCATATTGGGCTGTACAAGTGACTTAATTTTCATCACACTTCACTAATGGCAAAATTGCATGTTGGAGGTACAAACAGCCTGGGAGAAAAGGAGTGTCTTTTTCTAATGTTGCTGTTAGAAAGTTATTCTGGGACTCTCTGCACATTGAAAGCTGATTACATTTCAGCATGGCACCACAAGCTGCCCTGATTGCAAATTCATACATTTCCCCTACACAAAACAATAAAGACTCCTACTTTCACAGTTGTTGAGAATCCAGGCATTTTGCCCACTCCTGCTCCACACTATGAAGCAAAATGCTTCGACTCTTTCAGCAGTGAGAGATGCCAGGCCAGCCTGTGTGCTTCAGTGTTTTCTTTATCTGTTTTCCTCCTGAGAAAGATTTGTTATGAAATCATTGGAATAGAGTCCAGGAGACTGGATTTGAAATTTTAGCTATGTCACCAGCTTTTCAAGGAATTTTCAGGGAAATTTTGGTCCCTGTGTCTTTCTTCTGTCTCTTTGGTAGAGCTGCTGGAGACTTTAGGACTGATTTTATTTTAAAATGCTGTCTTATCAATTTTTTAATGACAGCTGTTAGTAATTTTGACATGCTAACTAATTTTCTAGACTTTTAAAATGTAAAAGAATGTGAGTTTTTTTAAATTCTTTGAGAAATTTTGACAGCACTCACATTTGCAAATTCCAAAGGACCAGGGAAAGTCCCTGTTCACTGGAAATCTATTGACTGTCAACATTTTGCAATGTGGTTTTGCTTATGTTCTTGCAGTTTTAGGCAAGGCAGTGTTAGGTGGCTGGCACATGCTAGAACACAATGACAGCAGGCAGTTTGTGTGGGGTTGCTCTGGTTTTGGATGTTAAAAGTGATTAGAAGCACAGATGGAGTCCAGTCTGTGAGAACTGGCTTCAATGGCAAGGAGTAACTCTGGACACATTTAATTTACCAGTGAAAATGTAGTCCTGTTTTTTTCCACTGCAAATAATTTATTTTTAATTCTTGAGTTACAATCAAAAAGAGCAGAATAGCACATGTAATTTCAGCTAAATTGAATAAAGAATTTCTGCTGATCCAAATAGCACTACTCTCAATTTTCTGCTCATAAAATTTGGAAGAATTTAAACTTTCAATTCCAATTTCTTCCCTTAAGCTAAAAAAAAAATTTAAAACCTCAAAAACTATTGATGAAGTGATGGAGTTTGAGTGACTTAAACTGACAACTGAAATGACCCCACCTGCCCATACAAAAAGCTTGCCTGCAGTGCCAGCAAATATTTCATATCCCACCTTGTCTGAGAAATTGTGTGACTCAAACTTTATTTACAATTTAGAAAGAATGAACTATTATTATTAATAACTATTAATATGTTATATTAATGTAAATATTGATAATAGTAAATATTTTATATTAATGACAATTATTAATATTTTTTAAATTGCTGGTGGTTTTAAAGTTCAAGTTCTCTGAGTCCTTGAGCTGAGTTTCCATGAATACCTCAGTGGAAACACTTCAGGTTGCCTACACAGTTTTAAAGCAAGAAGAGGGTACCAATATGAATATGAAAATATTCTGTTAATTTTTATGGATAAGAAGTTATTAAAAATTCCCAAGCATTAGCAATCAGACTGATAAATAGACACTTGATTATTAAATTTTGCTTAAATATTAAGCAAATATTTGGAATCATGTATCCTCTCAGTAAAGGCAAAAGAGAATCACATAATATTAAACTAAACAATATACTTAACAGAACAATTAATTAGAAAACTTTCAAAGTCTTCTAAGCATATTCTTGTCACATAATTTGTTTTTTTTTTTTCAATATCAGGTATATTCTGAGTAGTTCCTCTTCTCCACTGGTATTTGTCTCCCAAGGCAAATGTAGGGAGCCTCTCCATACATTTGGTTACTAAATAAATTGAGTTATTTTTAAGCTAAATACATTTTTTTTTGCAAGGCAAGCACAACATTATGTCCTGTTTTCTAATTTTTAATTTCTGAAGTATCTTCAGGCCAAGATGTGGAATGCACAGCTTCTCTTTTCCAGGTCATCCTTCCAGATAATAATTTTTTAAGTTTTCTGGAGCTGTGCTCAATCTCCCTGGAGGAGTTTCAGACAAGCAGAAAACCTATAGGGCAGGAGGAATCTCTCTCCTAGGAAGGTGTTTGGGGTGACAGTAGTAAAATGACCCATCTTACAGAACTCCACACAACAGGGTTTTGATCTTAACTTTGATGTGCTACTTTAAAGCAAAAACCTTATACAATACATGAGTATTGTATTCCCTGAACCTTTAAATAATGGAACCTCTAAATCTGGCATTTGGGCAGTTGTCACAGAGGACAGTAATGAGCCCCTTATTTAACTTGAATGGCTGAATAGTCACTGCCCTCATTCTGCCTATTAGCTCCAAGGGAAATATTTTTACCTTAGCTCATTTTCTGCTAAACTCCAATTTGAAGTGTTTTTGGTTAAACTGTAATTCTCTGAATGTCAAAATACATCAGGGCTAGGAGGAAAAAGAAGACATAAAGTGATGAAATAATTTCACTTGAAATCAGCGAACAAAAATGTACAGTAAATGTTTTAGCTACATTTCAGCAATAGCACAAACCCACGAGGGGCATCAGGGTCTGATGAAAATGTACACAATTAAAGCCAAGAGCCTGAGGCAGTGGTTGCCTAAGCACCACGAGGCTGCACATTGAGATAGTTCAGAGGTTTGGGGCAAGATTTTCATCAGAAAAATGTCAGTTCATTGGGGCTGAAAGTTTTCACATGAATGTATTGGTCTTGAGGTAATTTCCACTGGGAGAGGTGTCTAATCTCAAATGCAGAATTTTTGTGGAAAGGAGAATACATTAACTACTTCAAACATCTGAGTATTGGGGAATGTTTTGCACATTTGTATAATCTGAATGCAGCTGTAAACACTGCTGGAGCTTGGACAAATGCACACTGCAGTGTCTTGCCTTTATGACCTGGGTGCTGAGGCATCTCAAGCACTGGAAGAGTTTGCTCTTGGAGGCTTTTGCCTGGTGGCTGAAACAGTGATTTGGAGGAGTGGGAGTAAAAGGAGCTGAAATCTGGGAGGAGCAGTTGAATCTCAACTGAAAGAAAACAGGAGTGGAACCAGAGTAGGGTCAGACCCACCCCAACAAATGTACCAAAAGTGGTAATCACTGAATGTTTGTCATAGGAATGAACATGTAGTGTGATCTTTTTGAGTGATCTCACAAGGGTTTCACCTTCATTTTAAATGAATAAGAAACATGTTAAAAAGATTATGAAACTATATATTATTCAAATGAATGTATTTTTCTACATGTTTGCTAACAGGCTTCAGGGCCTTCTATTTTGAAATTTTGTGTATAGGAATCAAATAGTCTCTCTAGTGGAAAACTTTTAGTATACATATAGAACAAAGTGTTTCAGTGACTTGTGCAGGAAATTATTTTGTTGAGTGGAAAACCAGCACAACAAGGCTCCATTTCAACCTTGCTTGCTTTCAGTGCTACTGTGTGCAAGAGACCAAAGCCCTGTGACTTTAACTATGATTTCAAGTAACACTGGGCATGTGGTGCTGAAAATTAGATCTTTTGCAGGTCACTTGATCCCCCAAAGACTCACAACTTCCTTGTAGCATTTGTTGTTACATTTCTGTGTTTTTCTCATCTCACTCAATGATCCATCACCACATGAGATTTAATGTATTTCTACAGACTGTATGTGTTGAGAGTTGTTTGTTGTTGTTGTACACCATGTATTTCTGACCCCTTGGCTTTCCCAGCTCTGTGCTGCGGTGGCTCTGTGATCAAGCTGTGTTTGAGGAAAAACACCAACAGATAATCCAAGCTGCCTTCCATCATGTCAGGATAACCTGGGAGGAAGTGACAATTTTTTAGGGTTAATTAACCCTAATTGTGACTCTCCCCTCCTCTTTTCAGCCTCATCTCTCAATGGATGATATGTTTATAAGATAACAAACACCATCTATTGAATGATCTATGTCAATAATGACTATGAAGCATCAAAGTTAATTAACTTTTAACAGTGGCATTTACCTCTTGGTAAGTAACTCACAGATTTTGTGCCTATACACACACAGTTTATATATTTCTGTAAATAAAAAATGGCCTCTGCACTTATACTGTTCTATTTAGAAATCTGACAAGAGTTATCGGTTCTACCCCTCACCAGATTAACTCCAGTAGATTAGTTCCTCTGTTGAGGAAAACAACCCATATCTTGAAATTAAATTAAAATATCCTTGTTCAACACTGATTGCAAGGACAGAACTGATAGCTGGCAGGAAGAACCAGGTGAATATTACCAGTGATAGCTGGTATAAATGTAAAATGCAAAATTTGCATGACTCTTCCACTTGCATTACTGATGGAAATTTTAAACAGTACTTATTAAACTTCTCTTAAAAGTGCACAAGTATGTTTTTCCTCATTCATCCTCTCATGGTGGTACCCTGTTGAGGAGCCTGTAATGCACTTGTTACTTATCCTGTGATTTGTACCTGGCTGGGCAGCAGCTCTTTATTCTGCTATGGATAATCTTTACTCAGAATTCCCAGATAATCAGTTCTCACTGCCTAGCTGATTGCATTGATCCTGCAATCAATCTTGTGGTTTTTCTGCTGCACAGCTATAATGGGGGAGTGAAGCATCCCTGGATTTTGGATCTGTGTGTATCCTCGGACACATTTCCATGCATGCCTACCCTCTCCTTCGCCCACCCACTCACACATATCTGCATGTGATCAAAAGCATCTTTTATGTCTGATTAGATCAGGCAGAGAACTAATGCATTTTCTTGTAGTGTTCCCCATCTGTTAATTGCCTTTGGATGAGTGTGCTTCCTGTAAGAGTTTTTGCCAACAGCCTTGTGAAGCACTGGACTTCAGGTTTGCTGCTCACATCCAGAATGTTCTCCCAGGGCTCTGCATTGGCAGGCAGTCTGCATTCAGCTCTGAGCAAAGGGCAGCATATATTTGCTTTTTTTCCCCAGAAGCAGAGCAGAGATCAAATTATAGCCACTTTCCAGTTTATTTGGTTGCCCCCGAGGGAAACCCAGCTGAGCTCAATTTCTGAGCAAACTCTGCCTTCTCCCTGCCCCTCCAAACAGGAGCCAGAGGCTCAGAGTCATTTGCCTCTCATGAAGATTTCTGCTCCTTTATTCCCCTATTATCTACATAGATGGAGTCACAAGTGGCCCACAGTTTTTATACTCACTGAGTTATTTTTCAGACCTTAAAAACCCTGAGACACAGGAGGAATTGAGATGGTGGTTTGAGGATCTGTGGGAGTCACTGCAGTTCTGCAACTCAGGTTCCTCCAGCATCTGTGGAGCAAATTCATGGCCAAGCTCAGGAAATAAAACATCTTTCTGGCACCCAGACCTTGCAGCTCCCATGGGACACAGCTGGTTCTCTGCTGTGTGCTTTGAGAAGGATTTTTTCTTTAATATCCATTTAATGAAAAGCATCAACTTAAACGAAGTCTCCCTTCAAGCCTGCTGCACACACTTAATTGTGGCTGGTGTCTTCCATTTGCTTAATTTGCTCTTAACTTGCCCAAATCTTTTGCAGTTTGCTTACATGGAAGTAGTGGAACTCATCCTCTCTGAAGAGCAAGGCTGCTTTGTGTTACATGCAAATTCCTCTTTATTTAATTATTTAGTTCTTATTTCATTTTTACTATCCTGTCTGTGCTGCTTGTCATATGTCTAATCTCCTTATTTTTCAAATTTGTTTTTTAAAGAAAAGGAAACTGGAAAAAGAACTTCTGTTACTTTACTGGCTTTAAAACACATTTTGTATTTGGAAACAGCCCATGAAGAAGCATATCCACATGCTAATCTTTAATACAATTTCTTTGCCTCTACTCTTGATGTTAACAAGTTTCTCTTACTAAGGTTTCTGTACATGGCAGCTCAGCTGTTGTCAGAAAATAAAGCATTAAATCATTTCCTTTGGGAAAAAAGAAGAGATGTTCAATGTTCCATTGGCTTCAAAAAACCTGAATGAGAAATAGACCAGACTTTGTTCTGACCAAGCTATAAAAGTCCTTAAATTAAATACTTAGTTGAGCATCTTCTAAGCTGATATCTTAAACCAGAACCATGGCATATACATCCATGAAAATTGAGTAGAATAGCTTGTGTTTATATCCATCAGGCTCTGAGACCTGTCCAATTCTCAGCTTCTGTTTTTAAGGTGAAAAAGCAGATCCATCTCCATGGGCTTTTCTTTGGTCACCTCCAGTGTATTGGCTAAAGTCTGCATGTAGGATACAACTCTCACCAATAGATTGATTGCAAAAAAAAAATCCCCATTATTTAGATTTTGTTCTTCCCAATTATTTAAGATTTAACAAGTTCTATCAGATAGAAGCAGTTTACCCTAATTATTTAAGATCTGAAAAGTACTGTAAGCAACAAAGCTGTCTGAATAAAATGATGAGGCATGTACATGTTCGTGTTCCCTGCTGAGGGGACCTGAGTCACTGCAGGCTGAGGTGCACTAATTAATCCCAGCCACAGGTTTGTCCTCTCAATCAGCAGCCCCTTAGATAAGCTGTCTGGTTGATCTACAGCTGCCTGGTGGGAAATACCCAGGTTGTGCAGGTTTTATGGTTCTGCCTCCCTAGGCCAGCTCCAAAGTTATTTGAAGGAGAGGAGCTGATCTGTTGTGCAGTGCAATAGCTGTGTGTGTGCTCTAGGGCAAATCCCATCAGGTAACTGCAGCAGAAGGCTGGAGTCAGCATCCAAAGGATGAGGAGAAATGTGCCATCAGCTTGGCACGCTGCACATTCCATCCCTGAACCACACAAAATCCCTCTCATAACGTTGGCATTTCTGCAAACCTGGCGAAGGGTGTTTGTATTCTTGACTGTCACAGAATGTGTTTCTGAAGCTGCCTTAAAATGCATTTTAAATTCCAGCTATGAAATATATACCTGTGTGTAAACATCACACACAGTATGAGCCAGGCCTGAGGAGCCTCAGTAACCCTTTAGTTATTTAACACTAATAACTCTGTTGTTTCCTAGCATAAAAGTACAGCACAATTTCTCTGGCCAAAGGTGATCATGACATGCCAACAGGGGAGCCAGAAGGGCACATAATTTGTGTGGGAGTGTAGAGGCCCAGCTGAGATACTGAACTTGAGCAGGGTTTAGGTGTGTCAGTCTGCCTGTCTATTTTGCTCCCCTCTCCAGTTTTCTCCTGTTTCTCCTGGGCATCATTATTCCCCTTCATTTCTGTCAGTGGCTTCACGGAAGAGTGCCCTCAGCCCTGGGATATGGCACACACAGAAGCAGTCTGTCTCCCCTGTTTACCCAGGCTGAGACAAGAGGCCAGACCCTGTGCCTGCTTAAACTCAACCTGTAGAAACTGAAGACATAAACTAAAGTGAAATTGAGGAAATCTCACTTGTGGCTCACTCCCTCCTCAGCAGTCATGAATGGAATCTGAGTGTGTCATTTCTTTACTCCAAGCCCCACCTGCCACCAAGAGACCAAGGCACAAGAGCACTGGGATTAACCTGTATCCTTTAATACTTTAATACTATCCTATTAGCACAGTGCTTAAACATGCTGGGGAATTTAAGGATGATTCAAATTGCACACTTCAAGACTTTTGGCACTTGGGATGAAAATAAAGTTTTTGACTGATGGAGCACATTTCTTATCCCAGCTGCACCTTTGTGACTTGCACACCTTGGTAATGTAATGGAGGGGGCTGCATAGTCTCCAAGGGATTTTTAATTTCAAAATGGATGGCAGATATCCATTCACTAATAAATCATCTGCAGCAGCTCTGCAGGAAAGAAAAAAGGCTCAAGGCATCTAATTTTGGTCTTGTGTATTTTCCCCACCCTCTGGGTTCATGGAGTTAACAGTTGTTTAAAGAAGGGGTGGGCAGATGACCAGTCACATTAATATTTGAGATGTGCTATTTATACAAATTCCATTTTAATTCAGTTCATAGTGAGTGATGTATCAGTCAATACATTTTGGGGTTTTTTTCCTAGGACCTTGTTCTAGCACTTTTCTTTCATGGCACTGCTTTCTTTTGGCCAAGAAAACTCATATAGATTTATTGCCTTTCTCTTTTCTGTGCCACCTTGCCTAATGAGACCACTGCAGTGGCTGTAGCCTGTGAAATTAGCCCATGAACTCTTTGTATCCTTGTCTGTCTGTCTCAATAGCCCTCAGATCACCCTGATAAGCAGAAGAACTGTGACCATATCTGTCTTTTTTATTATAGACTATTGTTGGTGTAGGTGGCAGACTGATGAAATACAGTGGGGGGGTTTCCTCTTTATCTTCCAATTTCTGTGCATTTCTTTCTTTCTCTTTTCATTCATTGGGGAATCCAGTAAAATGTCTAAAATCAACAGTTACAGTATACACAGGCAGAGCATAACTATGCTGTGCCTATGGCTTTTTGGATGGAACTGCCAGAGTAATTTCAATGTCTCATGGCAATAACACTCATTTGCATAAAAGCCAATTTTATATCTACAGTCTGGTTGTGGCCAAAGAAATAAAAGAGAATTAATGGCTTTAGATTCAATGGAGTGATAAATACTGTCAGTAAAGTGATTTATTGTCTATCTACTGATGATTTCAATTAAGCTACAGGTGTTTTATATACTTGGAACTTGTTCTTGAGCACAGATACTGGGTGTAAGTTCATGGCCTCACCCTGCTGTGCATCACTCTCTCAGTTCCTATACAGCAAATAAAATGAAGTGATACCTCTGCACTAATGACTGGGGCACCAGGGCTTTATCAAATTCAGATGTCTGGACTCTACATCTGCACATCTGTTTATGCCTTATTTACTCCAAACCACTCCCAAGTGTCCTTTTGTCTGCACGTGAGTGCTCAGAGATCTCTGTCTCCTGATTTGCATGTATGGCTTGTGTCAGACAAGAGAGCAAACATATGATCATGGGCAAGGAGAATCAACCCATTTAAAAACTGTGTTGCCCATTATTTTTTTGAGTGAAAGAGTGAGTTCTGAAGGGCTTTTTTACCCCTGACCACTGTATTTTGGACAGTTGCTCTCAGGTTTTAAGATGGTACATGAGGCCTACACAGGGAACTGATGGCTGTTTGCATCACTTGGTGACACCTGTATTAACCAGACCCCTACTGAGTAAGAGGACATCCAGAATAACTTTTTGTGTCAGACTGATGGAGTGAGGATGGATGCTTCGTGCTGCAGGCACTGACATGGAGCTCAAAACTGTGGAGCTCAGTTCCTGGCATTGTCACACAATGACAGTGAATGAGGGTAGGTGAGAATCCTGGGGCCACTTTTTTCTCCAGTGCCTAAAGTACCAAGTGAATATCTACTGGCATTTTCAAAAGAGCAGGGAATTGGCTTCCATGGGGCCTTTCAGTATCCCCAAAGAGCTGGGAATAGTTCTCCACCATGGAGGACTGCATTCCCAAAGTCACCCAGGAAATGTGATCACAATGTCCTTAAAAAAGGCATCCAACACAGTTTTCCTGAGCAATCTCTGAGTTTCCCTAATGAGGCAGGAGTCATTAAAAATATTTTTGTTGCTTTAAGCTGATGTGACAGGTGAAGACTATTTTCATTATTTTCCTGCTTTGTGACACTCTCAGGCTGCTAACAACAACAACAATAATAACAGAAATAATGCCTTTGCTTTTATGCTAAATAATCACAGTAGAAACAAATTACCTATTACTCTAAAGAGTTTGCAGGTAACTGCCTGGAGAAATAAGGAAGGTTTTTCCCTGCACAGGGCAGGCAGAACTCGTGTGCTCCCATTTCTCAGTGATCTCAGTGATTGGGGATTCACCTCACTGGGGCTGTCAGAGCCCTGCTCAGGGAGCAGTTCCACATCTGAGGGTGCTGTCAGCTACACTCAAGTGGCTGCTGAAATGAGATGCCTGAGAGCCCACTCAGCCAAGACGTGCCATCTGCTGCCTGGTGAGTGACAGCAGAGAGATCTCCCCTGCTCCTGCCAGCAGAATTCTCCCTCTCAAAGCGCGTTCTGCAGTGCCAGGATCACTCCCTGCCATGTCATCACAGCTGGGAAGGACTCAGACTCTCTGTTTCTCTAGCAATTTTACAGTTTCAAATCTTATTCTTTTGGTCCAGAAAAATTTGAGCAACCCAAGAATCTCTTTTTCATTTTCCATATCTAAGTCTTTGCATTATTGTTTTATTGTTCAAGGAAACAGTGAGATTGCTTGCTTTTGAAAAGCAAGTTGAATTAAAAACAAAAGTTTCACTTTGAGTGCTTATTCCTTCTTCTAAATGAAGTGGGAAAAGGTTTTTCTTTAGTGTCTTCTTATGCAAAATATTTAAATGCAAATATTTGTTCATTTCTGACTGGTGCTGGCTTGTACTTTTCTGCTTCAATGGTGGTGCATGCTGTGTGAATTGTTCACAGAGTGAATTTCATTTAGTTCAAAAATAGTAAGTAATATTGTACTAGTTTCTATGGCTTTTTAACAGGGGATATATAGCATAGAATAGCCTTCTGCTTGCAGAAATCACTTAACTTCAGTCAGTCTCCAGCGCCCTAAGAGAGGGACTGACTGCCCAGCTGGAGCTCAGCTCTTATCAGATTTCTGAAAACCACAATATGTCAGCAGTCCTAAACTGGGAGCTTAATAGTGGAATCACAGAAACACCTTGTTTCCTGAACCAACACTTGTTTAACAATTTGGCGACATGAATACCAAATGGGGCATTTTTCAGCCACAGCTGAAGAAAATCAAATTGCAATCAGGTGCCAAAGAGATGGAGTCACTCCCTCCATGTCCCTCCTGCTCTCCATACCTGTTTGAATGCTCCCAGCTTTTCTCCTTGCACTGGGACTGGAGTTTTGCTTCTGCTGGTGAGCCAATTTCAATCTCTAAAACAACAGAAACAAAATTCTGATATGTTTTTGGGGAGGGGGGGTTTGGTTTGGTTTTGGGGGCTGTAAGATTTTGAGGTTTTTTTGTAAGCTGGGTGTAAACTGCTATACTCATTTAGCAGGGTGAGAGGTTGATTGCTTATGCTGCCTGCCTGATTCTGCTCCTTCACCTCCTCCTCAGCTCTGCTAGTTACAGGTATTTTTGCATCCATGCCTTGAACTACCTCAAGGGATTGGAACAGGCTTAAAATAATCCAGTAAAAATGGCTTTTATTATTCTGGATCAGTTCTCCCCACAGTGTCACAAACAATTGTACCAGAATGCCTCAAGGGAGATGTTGGAAGGAGCTGGGTGGTCAAGAGAGGGAGAGGAGAATGGCACAGGCTGCCAAAACAAATGGATGTCAAATCTGCCCTGAGCACAGTCCTGAATACCCACACAGGGCACTAAAGAGCTGATGTGACACAAATTCACATCCCAGCTTGGTGTGCAGTTCCCTCTCAGTGTAGATGCAGCCTTAACTGCTGTGATGATAATAAAAAGATTCACTGATGGAGCTGCTGTGAAGCACTGGAAAGGATTTGCTGTTCTTCAGTGCATCTGGAGCAAGAAGCACAAAGGAATCTATGCTAATGTGCTGTTATGAGCTCTGTTCTTTGGGATTTATTTATTTATTCTCCCATTTAAAACAAAACTTGCAGCTGCAAGGAGACTAAGTGTATTACACAAAATAACCTCTGAGTAGAGTCACCTCTGGCTGTGCCTTTGCTGTGTATTGTGTGGCTAGGAAAATATATCTATTTAAAAAATATATATATGTATTGAAACCTACAGTATTTTAAGACTGCAGTTTCTATATATGTCTCATTATGAAGCATGACAGAGAATCCCACACAAATTTGGAGTTTAATGAATATGTAAAAGCACATATGGAAAATGACTGGAAGTAGCCTTGGTTTAGAGCTCTTAGGAACAAACAAATGTCACTGGGAGTCTCTGAGCATGGGCAGCACCTCTTAGGTTGCTACTGAAATTCCCTGTATCATTTAAAAGTATTGTTTCACTTAAATCTGAAATGGCTTTGATCTCTCAGGAAGTAGATGCAGGTAAGGCACTTTATTCAGTGCCATCAGCAGGATACAGGGAAGCTGACAAATTCATGCCTGAGATTTCTCTCTCACCCTTTGCTAACTGAGTTTACTACTTTCACATAATTAAAAAAAAAATTTATTAATTTTATTGCTGCATATTTTATACTTGTGCTCCCCAAGACTTGCTCATGGTCAGTTGCTGATGGGATGAAGTAGTTTTCCCACTGTGTGGTCACCCTGCTCTTTATTCTGCTTGTATATTTTCATGAGCATCTGTCCCTACAACACGAGCTGCTGGGAACTGAAATTCAATTGTGTCAGCTGCATCATCTGCAAATCTGTCCTAATGAAATTTGGCAAAAAGTGGTCAAAGTTGCTCCAGACTAAATGAAACTGCCACATGTTTTTGACAGCTGAGATGACAGTCCAGCACATCTCTCATAGCTCAGGATGGCATGCATCATTAGATTTACAGAATGGGAAAGAGAAGCCTCTGCTAGAAGCTACTGTCCTTCAGGCTTTCACATTATTTTTTCATTTTCCTTGAAATTCAAACAAATTAGAGGCCTTGAAAGATCAACCATGAACAGATATAGTTTGTCAGCGACTTAAAAAAAATAAAAAGGCAGAAAAAAGATCTGAAATACTATTGGTGGTATATTGCTCTTTAAAAAAAAACAAAAAAAAAGCACCCAAAGTTTTGTATTTAATTAATTTTATTTAATTTCAACACCCAGAGCAGGGGACAAAAGGCTCTGAAGGACTTTCCTTTTTTGGCACATTTTCATACTCTTTTACAGACTATTTTTTCAGTGGCTGCCCACACTGAAGTGAAATCTTTGTCTAGTTCGATATCCCAGGTTCTATTTTATGGGTGAATTTCTTCTAATGAAGCAGGTCAGTTGGATAACCACACATCCCTCAGCATCCACTGCATCCAGAGCTGGAGTTTGAAGAGAAGGGGTGAGAACAGCACAATTGCAAACTTTTAATAAGACTGCAGCAAGTTTCCTTGTAGGCTCCAGAGTCTGTCATCATGGCTATCAGGGAGAATAAGGTGAAGGAAAAATATCCTCTCACATGAGGATTTTCTTCTCAAGGCAGTAGGGACATTTTACTTTCTTAAAAATACTCATGTGTGACTCAGTTTAGAAGTTCTCCTTAGCAGTATCACTCTGCATATGTTTTCACTTAGATTTCCTTTGCATTTTAAAGAAATATTTACAAATCTCAACCTCTCCTATTTTTCTTTGAGATGACAGGCCCATTAAAAAGGAAATGTGGCAAAAATCTCCGTACTTGTGCTGTGCAAATTAATCTTCAAGGAAAATACAAAACCCACAATTTTTGTAGCCTTGGTAAAAGGATTCTTGGAGAAACAAATAATAATAATAACAATAATAATGTTGACTATATTATTATTTAATAATAAATCTCTGTCATCATGAGGTAATGAGGTCAGACTCCTGAGGTGGATTTAAGTGCCTGTATCCATTCATATCAAAGGAATTGGGCTGATTGACATCACCATGAGTGGGAAGAATGTATATCAAATATATCCTAAAGCAAAAAAAAGGAAACAAAAATCAGACTCTGAATAGTTCCCTCCTTGTTAGAAATGTGCACTGAGGAAAGTAGGTATAAATAATAAATCCTTAGCTCTAAGAATGATGTTTTTCTCTTCATTTTTCTGTGAAGTGTGATATTTCAATTTATTTCATTAAGACTTTAATTCCCTGTTCACCATGCCCTTTTCCCTGGAGCAAAGTTCATAAATATTTCCTTGTTATTTCTCTCTTTTTCAAGTTGCTTCTTGGGAAGAACTTGGAAGAATTTGTTTATTCAATGTGAATCCCTTCTCTCATCCTGCTCCTTTGGCCAGGGCTGTGAGCTGTGGTTTAACCCCAGCTGGAGGCAGCACAAAATCCCCCACTGCCCACACCTGCTGGGAGGGGAGGAGAGTGGAAAAATGTAAAATTCAAGGGTTGAGCTGAATATAGATTAACAATTAAAGTAAAATATACTCAAACAACTGCCACTGCTAATGATAATGATATGGAATATTTCTTTGGCCACTTTGGGTCTCCTGTCCTGGCCATGCTCCATTCCAGCATCCTGGACAACTTCCCACTGACAGAGCATGGGAAACTGAAAAGTGTTTAACTGGGGAGAAAACAAAAAAACTTAGAAAAAACTGAAATATTGGTGTTTTATTAACATTATTCTCATACTAAATCCAAAACACAGCGCTGTATGAGTTAGTAGGAAGAATGTTAACGCCCAGCTGAAACCAGGACGTGAAACAGCAGCACAGAGATTTTTCTATTCTGTTAGCTCCTTAATTCCATTTAATTTCTAGTTCCTTTGTTCTATTCAGTATTTCAGCCTTGGGCTGTCCAAACTGCATCCTCAGCACGCTGGCCACTTCCCTTCACCATCTCCCATGAAACCATTACATATAAATTTGCATTCTGACATTAATTTTATATGGCTGGAGATTTTTTAATCCTGACACTTCTTAGAGAATAATTCTCTTAACCTCTCAGTTTATGTTTAGCATGATTTTATTTCCTTTGAGATGTGTATTTCTGCTCTTTCCTGTATATTGTCCTTTTGCTATTTGGCTGGGAGAAGGATACTACTCAAAAGTATTTTTTGTTTTTTATAATCCTGTAAAATTCTGCTTAGTTTGAGCCATAAACCAGTTAAAAATGTGAATTTCCTTTATTACCTCTTTACTGACTTTCTCAGAAACTTACAAAAATTCAGTTTTGGTTAATTGTGAATGCTCCACTCCAGCCTCAAAGTGCTGGGCCAAGGCTGGGACCAGAGACCAGCTGTCTGCTGCTCGTGGTTTTGCCTACTCAATATTTGACTCTGGCTTGAAGCTCAGGCTCCAGCCTGGAAAAAACCAACCAGCTCAGCACTAATCCATCCAAAGGCAGCTGGGAGCAGCAGGCAGCAGCCTGGCTGGGAAGCAGCACTTCTCCACAGCTACCCTGCTCCAGCCAAAACTGGCTCTGGACTGCAAATCCTCCTGCTCTGTTCCACAAGGGATGAGGGATAAATGGCTTGCAGATTAATTATAATAATAATAATAATAGTAGTAGTAGTAACATAATATAGTCATCTAGGATAATAATATAATCTACAATAATATTTTGGCACTGCTTCATCCCACTCCAGTGGGATGAAGGAGCATCTCTGGTAGCAGCACAAAGCATTTCTATCTCCTTCCTGATTATTAATTTTGATAACTTGTAGATAAAGGGAGGTGCCTTCCTCACAGAATCAAACCATCCAACATCATCCTTCTAGAATATTTCCCAGTAAATTTATTATTTGTTTTCTCGAAGTACAAGTGGTGGCCTGATCCAAACCTCATTGCAGCCTGAGGAAAGATCCAATCTCATTGGATCTTCTTGAAGAGTTTGGCAGCTTGAGTGCAGAAAAACTCTTTCTGCTTTTATTTTAGGACTTCTTAAAAATACTCTTCTATTTTCTATTGGATTTTGCATACTTTGCAGTCCAAGCATCCCATCTGTACATGTTTTAGCATCCAGGTCATCTCTTTTTTCCCTCCAGCTGCATTGAGAGACTTTCTAGTTGCTAGCTGAAAGTAACATTTTGTCCCTGGTTTTACTTTATTCTTGACATCACAGATTTTTTTTGCATCACCTTTTTTACTAGGCAGTAGCATCTTGATGTTTAAAATAGTTCATGTTCTCACTAAAGGGGCATGCAGCTAAAGGAAACAAGTATCTGTCTTGGTTTGGAAAATAAGAAATACTGAATGGTGTAAAAATTTAAAGGACTTAAATTTATTCTAAAACCCAAGAGACTTGTTAGGAGAATATTTTTAGGATTACTTTTTTCTCCTGTTCCCAAGTGGTTTTGATAATATTGTGGGACTTTATCATAACCTTGCTCCTCCTCCGAAAGTAAAACTGAAGGCAGACATAGGGCAAGCATCCCTAAAGACAGCAGCTGCATGGAAAACTTCACACAATTTCAGAACTGCAAGTTATCTGCTTAAGGATATTGCTGAGGAACCAGATGGAGAATAGTTTTCCACAGTTAACCATCTGGGCCCTGCAGTGATACACTCTGCCCTGAGCATTACTGTGGGAATTGACTTCATGGGGGGAGAAAAAGCAGAGAAAAAGAGACAGGCAGAGAAAGAAGAGCATAATGTTTTATACTGCAAAAACATGCAGCCAAAGAATCACCATTTTGTCACACATTGCAATTTCCTCATCTCTGCTTGTGTTTATAACCTGTGGGATAAAAGGAAGAGAAAGTGAGACACTAATGGTTACTATAGCATAAAAGCCAGCTGTGAAAGAGTTCAGAAATGGTGTTTTGTTTTTGATGGAACTTTGATTGAGCTATTAGATGTCAAAGTGAAAGGCAAGACTTTCTGCTAGAGCTTCAACTTGTTTACATTGATCTATAATTTCAGCTCTGCTGAATTAATTTTTGGAGTTCTGTACTGCAGAGCTTCCAGCCAGTGCTGTGGTGCACATGCAGTGGTTTGTAGTGACCAGAGAAAGGTTAGAAATGTGGAATATTCCAGGAGGTTTGTGGAAAACACCAAATGCCTGGTAACTAGATGGAGTCCAAGAAATAAATAGAATGAGTGGATTTTCTGAGCAGTCCTGCTGTATGGTCTCAACATGAAATCTATAGGTAAAAATCTTTAGGAGTTAAATATGAAATTGTCCTGGAACCAGAAAACAAAGCAAAGGGGGTTTTTTCTCAGGTGCTGATGATAGTCTATAATTTTCTTTGCTGGTTGCAGTCTTTAGCTGAAGTTTTCCATGCTGTCCAGGCATTGCATTCTGGCTTTTTTCCTGCTCTGTTGATCCTCCAGCATAGAATATTATTTCATCTTATGCTGTGTGCTTCTCTCTGCCAGGGCAGTTTTAGGATCTTTTTCCTCTTGCTATTCACCTGCCTTTCCAAGGCTTGTGGGAACCTATTGGAGACCTTTTTTCTTTCTGTCACATTTCAGTGAAGCTTGACAATGGGTTTGCCTTCCTTAGTAAAACTGGCTAAAATGGGAAGCTTTTTTTTTTTTTTTCCTAAAAAGAAAAGAAGGTAAAAAACCCCCAAAAATCTGATTCATTTCATAGTTCTACTGAGTTTTGAAGTACCCAGATAATGGAGGTTAGCTCTAGTGGACTATTTAATGATATGAACCAGGATAATGAATTACTGAAAGTCACTGAGCAAATATCATCAACCTCCATTGAATATTAGGACCTTATATAGGGTTTCAGACTCTAGTTTGCTTTTTAGGTATATGACAGGCCATGAGAAATATAAAATAGTTATAAAAACACAAAGACCTGGCCATTCAGCACATTCCTAAGCTGGAAATAAAAAAGGTTAAAATTTCTATGACCTTTACCTGGATAGAATTGAAGTTTTCATGATATATGTATGCAGCAGCTATTCTGTAAAGGGAGACAAAATTCCCTGTAATGCTTTAAAAATCACTGTTTATCTTCTATTTTAACAAAGCCCCAGACCACTCCAGCCTGGTGGCACATGTGCTCATGTGTGCTTAATGCATCTGGATGTTCACAAGGAACTCACGGATAGAACTGATTATCAGGTAATTATCAGGTCATAAAAAGCATTTTTTGTCTCTTCCCAAAAGAAAATCTGTGTGGGGACACTGCAATGATTGGGGTTTTATTTCTGTGCATCACTGGTGTGGAACAGATTGTGTGCTTTGATGTTGAGATTGGCCTCAGGTGTTAATGGTATGAAATAGTTTATGTGGATGATATCACACATATAGGTGCATATCTCACTCTTAAATTACTTTTGTGTGAGAATTTCAGTAAAAACTAACAATGAACAACCCCCCCATTAATTAATCCTTTTCTTCATGGCTTGGTGGTAACCTGTAGTTTGGAGAAGGTGAGGAGGTCAGGTAGGTAAATAGATCATAATTTGCAAAGTATTTGCTCTTCTTTATTAGTGACATATTTTATTTTTCTGGAATTTATGGATTCATTGGAAGTTTTTCCATTTGGACTGTTGGACTACCCTGTCTCCAGACAATTGGCAGCAGAGCCTTCAGTTGAACTTGTGTTGTTCCTTCCTTGCTGGTTGTTGGTCTGTCAGTGATCAAGCAGTGAGTTCTGCCTCTTAATGCACAAAAATATAAATCATTTATACCTTAGAGCAAGAATACCATGGAAAGCGTGAGAAAAATTATTCAACCAAAAGGAGGAAAGTTGTTGAGTTACAAAGAGGGAGAAATCTGCCCTAAACAAGGAGAAATTCCCATTCTTGCTTTCTTACGTGCCAACCTTGATTTAAAAAGGATGTGTCAGGGCAAACAGCTGCCTTGAGGCAGCTCAAAGGGAGCACTGAAAAGTTGCCTTTGTGTCTGAAAGGAATTAATTTCATAGTGTTGCCCTAGAGTTGGTTTCTCTAAAGGCCTGTTTCTTCCCCTTAAACTTGGCTCTGCCTTATTCTGCCCACATTTTGCATAAGCTAAAGTCCATAAAATATATAACAGAGCTGCAAATAACATCTTTCAGGAATTAATGTTTTTAAACACAGCTTTAAACACAGTTTTGTGTACTCCAACTCCTGTTGGCCATCAGTCAGGATCTGCTAAAGGGATCTGTTCTGCAGGAGCTGATCTGCAAATTTCCACCAGGGACGTGTGAACCTTGGCCAGATGTTTCTTAGTCCTGCACGCCTTGGCCTTTGAGAGCAGAGCTGGGTAGCAGCCTCATTCAGCAAAAGGGAAAATGACATGTAAATTAAAGTGACAGTAAGAAATCCAAATAAGACAGTGTCATCTATAAATATTTTTCTAAAAGAAGACCAAACAAGGTGTTAAAGACTTTCTGTGAAATCATTCCCCATGTTTCTTTTGCCTGCCTGTTCCTGAAAACTGATTTTCCTTTTAAAAATAGCTTGGTGGGAGAGACTTTCCATGGTTTGAAGCCTTAAGTGATACTCATAGGTGGCCTCTTAAGGGGCGGCAAAAGATTTTTGGTTTCTCTGGATGACCCTGCTGTATACAAGGTAAGAAGACAAAAATCTTCCTTCTCAAATTGCAGGAAGGTACCAAGGAAGGTCTTGGGAAAGTCCCAAAGGGCCAAATCCTGCAGTAGAGGCATGAAGACATTGAAATCAGATGGCAATGTAAACAGCTCTTATTCTCTTTTTTTCTTTTCTTTTTTTTTTTTTTTTTAATTTTAATGCAGTTCTCAGGCTGCAATCCAGCACTAACTACTTCATTTAAAATTAAAGAAAAAAGAGTGACCTTTTTTGCACAGAAGAGAGGAACTTCCTCAAGAAGTTATTTAAGTTGCTGTAAGTTGCCTTTTTGCCATTCATGGACCTTCAGAGTGGCTGCTAGGTGTGTGCCACTGCAGTGGAGTGAGGGCTGTATTGGTGGAGCAGTGTGAAAAGTGCCACTCTGAGGGGCAAGGGCCCAATGACAGAAGCTCCCATTGCTCAGAGGGTCCCTTTTTGCTAATAGGAAGTGGCATGAAATACTCAATCATCATTAAGTGGTCAAAGATTTTAATCTGCTCATAAAATTGCATCTACAGTAATTGAGTTGCTCAGTGTGAGTGTCTCTAATTGTCTGATCACAGTGTTCCTCTGGCTCTGAAAAATGAGAGAAGTAACATGTTTTATTAAAAGACAGAATTTGTAGTAATTTGACTCCAGAAGCCCAAATCTTGCTCAAATTCACACTGTGTTACAAGGACTTAGATTTACTCATCCTGATGTTCATTTCAATGTCCTGTGAACATTTGAAAAACTTGCCACTTTTAGTTGGCCAGGCTCAGTTTTACAAGCAGTGTAGGATGCCAGGGGAATCATTGCCCCACAATGTTGTGTGTGCAAAATAATATTTATATGTGTTTTAAAAAGTGTTAAGCATGGGGGGAAATATTTCTTGGCTGGCTGTTAACAACTTACCTTGGGCTTGGCCATGAGTAACTAACCTCTGGAGCTGGGAGAGTGTGTGAGGGAGGCAGAGTTGTGTGGTGGCACAGCTGTGAGCCTCTTCCCTGAGCCTCCACCTCTAGATGCTGTCTGGAACATGAGACTGAGCTGAAAGCATCTTTCTCATAGGCTGAACACTGCTGGTAGAGCATGTTGCCATGAAATCACCTAACAGTCTATTTATGCCATGGAGAATTCATTAAGGAAAGGTTTTCATTATTTTAGTTCCCTTTAAACTCAGGACTGCGGTTTTTTAATATCTTTTCTATGATTTTTCACCCCCTAATTCTATATATTGTCCTGTTTCCTGTTCTTTGTATGTTATTCTTTCCTCTTTACATTCACCTCCTTTAACAGAGTTTGCCTGGTAAGATTCCTCAAACAGGAATGATCATATAAAAAGTATAGTGTGAACACTTCCCTTTTATTCTTAGACAAATTGCTCACTGCAAGGGAGAGTGTATCCAGAATTGCTATACATAAAACAATGGCATTTTTATTGTGCTGTGATGAGAACAGTTCACCTTGCTGATGACCTCAGGAAGGCAGGCTGTTTCACACATGCAATTTCAGTTAACTGAGATTTCAAAGATGCCTTTTGAACATATATCACCCAAAGCCCTCTTCTAGCACATTGACTCTTTGTTCTTCCCTTCCATCATGGGGTTTAACATGCTGATGGAGGCCTGCAGAGAGCACAGCAATGCCAATAGATCGGGCTTGGAGAGAGGCAGACTTTGGAGGAATGTGAAATGAGCAAAGGGAAACCTGGCTGAAATCCAGCAATACAGAGAGGAAGTGGAGAAGGACTAAAATTTTAGTGAACAGCAAGGCACAATTAAGTTTCAAAATGCCAAACCCAAACAAATCAAAAGCTCAGAGCCAGATGGCAGAATATTTGTTCATATTGCTTTGTTCATGCAATCCTATTGATCCCAGGGTGGGTTCCTCTGTGGGATTGCTTAGCCATGGGCACAATTAAATCTCTGTGAGGTGGTTCAGCAGGACCTTGTCCTGCAGAGACTGGTGCATTGGGTGCCAGCAGCACAAACAGAGATTTACCCTGGCTCTTGCAGATTCCCACAAGCAAGTTCTTTGCAATCTCCAGGACATAAGTGACAGCAGTACCCTCAGGAGGGGGGCAAACCTGGTTAAACCTGCACAAAACAGAAATGTGGGACTTGTGAGAACTTTTGATGCTTCCAGTCACGGCTGGGGAGCACCCGAAAATCTGTCTGAATTCTGTTCTGCAATTCATTCCTTACAATGTAGCTTTGGCCTGTAATTGTTCTAGCTTTGTTTTAAAAGTCCCAGTTGAGGGGAAAAATGGGTGTTGAGACACTTGTCCGTGACCTAGTTTCTCAATTTTGATCTTTCCCCTTCTGTCCAACAGAGAGAAAAACAGGAATCAAATTCACTCACAATGCCAAAGACATTTACATGAATGTTTCCTTCATTTAAATGGGCAAGAAGTCTTGTTGAAGTCAATGATAAAATGGACAAAGAATTGAGTTTTCCTTTCATTTTTTACACTAGAGACCCTTTAGAGGCCTCCATTATTTTTTCAGGATCTGTTACAAAGAAGGAATTTCTAGGCTGTGCTACCTCCCCACCACTGGAACAAAATTTCTAATATCCTTGGAAATCAATTCTGTTCTCACATGTCCAACTTATCAATGAAGGGAAAGCAAGAAAAATATGTTGTTTATTTATAGTATCTATTTATATTGTTGAGACCCTGCTTATAGAGTCTTTGTTCTGTTACATCTGAAGCATTTGTCCTGGAAGGTACTGGTATATGCAAACACCACTGGAAAAACAGGAGACACGAGCACTGAAGGCAACCAGGAGGTTTTGAAGAACAAGTAAAAGAAGATGAGGACAAGGAAATGGCTGAAATGGAAATCTAAAAAGTAAGGAATTTTCAAATCCATATATAATCAGTAAACATAAGAGAATAAAAAGTACATTATACTTTTCAAATTTGCAAATTTTAGAAGAGGTAAGTGCTCAGTAAAATTTATTAGTTACTTTTTTGCTGAAAAAATGGATTAATCTTTGGAAGGCAGCAGGGGAAGGAAAGCACAGTAAGTGTGGGACAGTACTGGAGAGAAGTGTGGCCAGAGGAGTTCCTACAGAGTGGAAAGGCAGGGTTAGGTACAGCAGCAGGCACACACACACACTGGATTCAGGGAATGAGGGAAGAAACCAGTGAACCTTTAAAGTGACATTTAGAAAAGTTCACCATTTCAGCAGCGATTCCTGAGAACTGCAAAGCAGAAAATAAATCTATTTCTAGAGAACAGATATTGGTTTCTGCTTTAGATTTATTGCTTTCATACAACAAAAGAATTTAGCTTGGAAAACTAATCTAGCCATGACCCTTCGTGCAATTAGTCGGACTGAGTGAGTGCAGAATTGGGTAACACCTTTCCCATTCCCTGGTAAGGATCTGTCTCCAGTACTTAGGGATCAATCTATCCACTGAGCCCCACTGAAGCCAAGTGGAGCAAAACACGGGGCTGTGACCTGTTTGTCTCCTCTCTGATGGCAAATTGGTCAAGGTGCTCAGTCAGAAGGCAAGAGGCAAAGAGCTGCTCTGCAGGGAACACCTCTTGCCTCTCCTGTGTGCTCCAGGCAGGGGTGATGCCCTGCCAGAGCTGCCCTGTGCCCAGAGAGGCTGGGAGAGGTTCAAGGAGCTGCCAGGTCGTGCTCTGGAGATGTCCAAGGGAGAGGAACAAGTTAAACCTCAGCATATTTTATGAGAAATCCCCAAACTGGTGGAACTTTTAAAGATGTGGATGTACATACGTCGGGATTCATAAAAGTGCTGCAGTGGTTTCTAGCCTTGGCTGCTGAGGTACTCAAAAATTGGGTATTCATTGAGGTGTTTCCTCTAGTCCCAAAGTTATAAATGTGTTCCTAGATAGCTAATCCAGCCCAGAGCCTTCTGCTACCAGGGTTTTTTCATAAATATTAATAATTTGCTACCAAGTGGAATCGTTGTGAGGCTAAATAAGCTACTGTGCTGTGCTCACACATTAATCTTACTGGAGGCTCAGGGGGAAAGTGGAAACAAAATACTTCAGTGAGAGATTAGTCTAGGTTATCCTCAATGGAAGATTAATCCAGAAATAGTCTCTACATTTTCTACTCATTTACCCAGCAGAAAAATTTATTAAATAGTTCCTAAAACGGCAAAAATTGGGAAGTTTTCCTGTGACTGTTGTGCCATATTTTATTTTTTCTTTCTTATTCCATTATTTTTCTGCTTTACATGATAACTTCAATGAAAAAGGTTGAGTGCTAAAGACTTGGAAGGTGTATATTTTTCAAAAAAACTTAAGAAAAAAAAAGATTAAAGGAATGTATTTTGTTGGTTTCATTATTCTCATTTTAAGGAAAGGTTATGTGGTTTTGGGTTTTTTTTTGTTTGGTTTGGGGTTTTTTTGGCTGGATAATTACTTTGACCTGTTTAGAAAAGTGTTAGGTAAAGATTTTTTTCCCCAGAAGTTTATAAATTTTGCTGCTTTTTAATAGAGCTACAAAATTCTACAAAATGTGACAGGGTTTTTTTTCAATGTGGAAATGGATTTTAGACCTGTAGAAAATTTGACTTAATGACCAATGAAGAGGCTTAAGGCAATTTCAATAGAAACCCCATATTTTTCTTTTGCTAAAATTCCTTTGGAGACTCATTTGTGTAAATGTGACTTTTGCAAAACTTTAGTCTCAAGACAGTTCCTGGTTTTAATATCTTTTTGTTTCTTTAATGGCAGCTATCAGAAAGATGTTCTGCTTTAGATGAGCAGTCCACATTACCCTATATATAATTCATAATTATAATATAGTTATAATACATAACTAAAAAAGAGAGCTGTTATATGCATTTTAGGTTAAAACAGGCATGCATAAACAAGTAAATTTGGAAAAAGCAGAGAAATTTCAGTGCCTGGGGTGCTAATTGCTGAGAATTGTTTATTGAGTAACAGCAGTTTTTTGATCCCATTGTGTATTTATTTCAGGTTATAATTGGTGGGGATAATTTTCCATTAAATATTTCCCTAAATCTCTCCATTGATAGGGTTGTGGTGGAACTTGTCAACAAAATGACTCAACTAAAATCTTATGTAGAGATTTAGAGATGGATATTTGAAGGAAGTTTGAAAAAGAGATTTGATATAAATGCTACAATACCTGTATGCTAGTTTTTAAGCCCATATTGACATCCTTTTATCCATGATCTGTCTCTTCTCTCAATGTATTCTTTATTTCTTCACTGTCAGAAAGTTGTTCAGATGCTCCATGGGAGGAACTCTTTGAGCACATTCTGAAATGTGTGTTTTCCCATGAAACCTGTGTTTTAAACAGAATAAACAAATGCAAGAGCATAAGAAGCCCCCCTCCTGCTGTTGGTAACAAAAATCAAAAACTTACATTCTGTGTTTCTCAGAATATAATCCATGTTAAAATTCATCAGCATGAGTAGATTTTTGCCTCCTTCAACATTAAACTGAATAAAGTGTGGAAGCCCCAGCATACACATTAACAAAAACACAGCTGTAAACATCAATTAACAGGGAATGAGCATCATATCACCCTTTTGTCTTTTAAATAACTGGGTTACCTTCTGACTTCTGATCACAGATGCCAATATGATATTTTACTCAGTTTCTCAAATGAAAAACATATTAAAAATGCTAGCATGTCCTTTAAATGGTACAGTGTCATTAAAATAATCTTCTGGAGATGTGTATAGTATAAATATTGACAATAACATGAAAATTCAGTCAAAGTAGTTGCTTCCCATGAAGGAGCACTGGTCAAGCATTTTAGTTTTGAGCTCTTTAATCCCTTTTGTACAATTTTATTGTGAATGATATTGCAGCATTTTAAAAAAGTGACCAGAATAGAAATTTGAATTACTGGCATGCAGCTTGGAAATCATGTGATATTAAGTGAACTTTTTCTGGTATTTCATTAACACAGGTTAACTTTATGGGCAGAAAACTCCATTGCCCTCCATCCCTATTCTGGAAAGGACAGTTTGAAATAGAGAAGGCACTTGACCAGTGTGTTACAACATTCAGGACCTATCTTGTGTAACAGCATTTGCCAGATCCCAGAGACTGAAAATGAAATTGTAGTTTGAGGTAACTCTTTTGTCTGCCTACTTATAACAAGATTTGAGATCCCAAGGGGTTGTTTCAGCATGTCAGGTTAAGCCTCTTTAATCTCCTTATGATCAAACTTCATCCTCCAGAGCAGATAGTTAAGACTGAGTTTATCACAGATAGAACTTTTTTTTCCCTAAAGGTCAAAGCTTCATCTCCCAGTTTAAGTAGTAAAGAATAAAGTCTGAGCCCCTTTCACTTGTCCCTACTGCACTTCCAGAGGCTCTCCCAGGTGAACTTCCTTGCAGAAGATATAGCCCTCCTGTTTGCCTTTAATGACAAGAATATTTAAAATTTTCCTTCTGAAATGATGCCTTAGGGGACTTTTGGTAAGCACATGAAGTTTCCAGCTGCGATGGAGGAGCTGTATGGCAGACAGATCATTTCCCTTTGGTAATTGGCACCATCCAGGTCTTATTGTTTTTATTTATCCCTGCACAGTCCTGCCTGGTGAAGGATTTCTCTACTGAGGAATTTTTGTCTGTGACATTGGAATTTTCTTGAATAGAAAGCACTAATTTGGCAAAGAAATGGATTTTGTGGGTGTGGCATTATTTCTGCTGGTGGAACAGCAACATCTCTGCCAAGCATCTCTTGGCACAGG
>JAHXMQ010012342.1:29304723-29319562 GCA_020466415.1 Ammodramus savannarum pratensis
CTGGCAGGACATGAGATCCTGGAACGTCCTTTCCTTAATGCAAACACTACCTGGCAACAACTGCAAACATCAGTGTCCTATCAACTTTAAATCTAATGGAAAATAAAGGTAATTACAATGTCTCTTTTTTAAAGAAATGGATACTAGAGTTCAGCTTTTAGACCTCAGTATAGGCAGTGCATAAATATTGACAAGGGTTTTTATTTATACATAATTTATATATAATTTATATATATATATTAATGTCACATGTAATGGATGTAGGAATTTTAGGAATTTTAAGCATTTGGTTGTAATATGTGCTGTTAACAGCTAGAGGTGATCACCCAGAAGACAGCAGCAACCTTAACTGATAAATATCATCTTTTTTTCTTTTTTTGTGATCTCAGAGTACTTGTGAATGAATTTTTTCTACTTGACATTCAGCATATCTGTTGATTTATAGCATACACTGCCAAGAATAATCAATTCTCATCCACATTTTTTAGTTAAGGTGTGTAGTTTGTACTGCAAGACACATTGTCCATTCTCTAAATCAGTAAATACAGAGCTGATAAATATGCATTTTTTATAAATATGCATTTTTGATCAACACACATTTTTGATAAATTTCTATATGTCACACCAACTTGTTTTTCTGTATATTACAACAGGAGCTAAACTTCACAGCTCAAGGTTTATTCAGATTAAGCAAAAAAGCAAGATTTGGACTTCAATAAATGTTTTAAATTATATTGAAATAACTGCTGTGAAATGTCCCCCTCAACCTGAAAAGACTTTGAAAAGTCTTTGTGGCATTCAATGACAGAATATACCACTTTTATGTGGTTTCAGTGATACTATTTTTCCTTTTATATTTTCAATGCTACACATTAGGAACAATTTGGAAAAATATTATTTGCTCAGTTTGGGAAAGGAGGATATTATGATGCTCAGAAACAATTGTAAGATATGAATTGAAGGTTTTTGTTAAACTGCACAGACCTGTAATCATATGCTTATAGTGAAAATCACATCATCAATCACATTTCACATAGGGAAATTCTTGCACAGTATAATCAGAGGGGGTTTGCAATGAATAAGAGAGAAGTCAGGATTTCACAAAACAAAATAAAAAATTGCCAGGTTTGTAATTTGCTTCTCATTCTTATACCTCACTATATATATATGTATGCATATATATATATATATTTTTTTTTTTTTTTCAGGATCCAGATAAGGGTAAGCTACAATTTATGTGTTGAAGGTAGATTTTGAGATGCACATGGCATTTAGTAAACGAAGTAATGAAGTTCCATGTATATAACACTCACGCTCCCATGACACGTTTCATATTCTCGATTTAGCATATTAAAATCAATATTAAGGTGTAATAAATAGTTTTCTCCAACCAAGCACACATTAATTCTGAATGCAAAGCAAAGAGGAAAACATTGGAAACACATCAGTAATTAGGAACAGTAAGTAAATAAAAGAATTTTTAATTAATTTTTAAACATAAAATAGACAATATGGGCATTTTATGAGCTGAACAGGGTTCTAAAATGTATCATGATCCCCTTATGAACATGCATCCTCTTTATTATCATGCAAATAAGTGAGTTCCTCAAATCAAGCCCCCTGTGTGCACTAATTCCATTACTCTGCTGGAGACATCATTCATGTGTGCTTTATAGTTCTCTTGCACAAAATCTATAGGGGCTTTTTTTCTTTTTTGTTTGGTTTGTTGTTTGTGTTTGTTTGTTTTTAGTTAAACTGAATATAAGATCCCTAACATTTTCAAAGAGAAGGTGCCAGTGATGTTCTGCTTTGCATAATATCAGCACTTCGTTCCTAACATGTTTCAATTCCAGTATATTCCAGTTTGAGTGCAATTCCTAGTGCTTCATAATTTTATTTACTGCAGGATAGAAAGGTGCAAAGGGAAGCTGGAGGTTTGACACCCATTTTTGTCACTTAGCTGACAAGGTTAGTGAACTGCACCTCTGAACACATTTGGTGTCAATTGTGTTAACTATTCCTTGCTGAGCAGCAGGTGCTGCATTCAGCAGGTCAGGACAGGATCCACCTGTGCTGGCAGCCCAGCTCTGACCAGCACTGCACTTTTGAACCTCCTGGTGTGGGAAATAGTGAAGGTAATAAGATTTTTAGGAAGCTGGGAAAAGCAGGCCTTACAAACAGAAAGAACAGAGAAGCGAAAACCAGCTAGATCTGCAAAGTCTGAAGGTAGGAAAAGTTACAATGGTGCAGCAAGCAAGGACATTAAACAATAGCTTGAGTCTTAGGCTTGGCCAAGATAGACCTTAAGACTGAAGAAAAAATGTGCTTAGCAAGATAGTAGAAGGTTTTAAGCTGAATAATGGAATATTTTGTATTGTTAATAGAAGGCATACAATCAAGTACTGTGTGAAGTAGCTGCACATGTGCTTTTACTAATTGACTGGAACAATTATCTGTAAACTTTAGCAATGTGCTATTGGATAGAAAGTTTTTTAAAAGCTCTGTAACAAAGAAATCTTTGGCTGCTGCTGGCTGTATTTGAGCTTTTGCCATCTTTCTATTGTCTCAGCCATGTCATGAGGCTGATGCTGCAAATAAATCTCAAGGAACATCTCCCAGCAGTCCCATCCTGTTTGTGAAGGGAAAAAACTCCCCAACACATCCTGGCTCCTGAGCTTCCAGAGAGCCCCGAGAACCCCATGTGGATTCCTGCTGGAGCCTCAGCACAGCCCCTGGGCTCTGTGTGGACCCCACCAGACTGAAACTCATACTCCAGCTGTGCTCCTGGTTTATTCCAGCCCGAGGCAGATCCAGAGCAGCACCATGCAGACACATCCTGGTGGATCTTGAGTGCTCTCCTAGTGATGCAGGCAGAACTGGGAAGCCATTGCCATGCAGGGAAGGTCTGCCAGGAAAACCAGCAAGAACTCTTGGAAGATCTGGCTTATAGGGCAGATTTAAAGAACTATCATATTACAGTCTTCAGCACAAGAGAAGAATGCTCTGTAAGTATATTGAGTGCCTTGGCAAGTAAATACATCATTTTTAATATATTCTCTCCTACTGGGTTGATATGTATGTGCTGAGACTTTTTAATGATGTAATGCAGTGTAATACATAGGTATATCTCCTGGTTATCTGCTGCAAGGATAAGTTTGGTACCACAAGATTCACAATTTATAAAGCACCTTTATGCATGTATAGATGTATAAACTATGTTCCTAAAGTCAGCTGATGCCCAGTATGTGTTTTCTGCAGGAAAGGAAAGACATTAAAATGTGTCTGGTAAAGCAATAAAAAGTGCAATATTCACTAAAAAAAGTAAAACAAGAAGATAACAAAAGCAGATAAAAGAAAATGAGATTAACAAGAGTGCTGCCACAATAGGCTCCCATCTACCATTACCCACACTCTTCATAAATATGCAGTGGGATATACAGCACAGATAACATTTTACTGTGAAGAATGAACAACTAATGCCAAAACACTTTTATATGTCCAAGTGTGTGGGGAATGGTTGTGTAGAATCTGGTCTGGAATTGTTCCTGAATTTTTCCTGGGCAAAATGAGCTATGAGTGAGCTTCAGAAGCAATTTAAGCTCATACATCACCTCTGTACATCCCATTTGGACACGCTCACAGTAGCCACTGACAAGAAAAAAGGATGAGATTTAGCAGAAACCAACAAGGGGAAGAGAGAGGAACATAAAAGCAATACATTTTTCAGCTTAGTAATTCACTGGCAAGATATGTGCAGTGTACATTGAACTGAAAAGTAAAGATTTTTAGGGTAGTATTAAAGCAGAGAAACAGCTGCAAAAGTAATCATTTGAATCACCACAAAATGCTGTTTTTTTTCCAAAGCAATCTGCTTGCTTTCTTTTCAGTGGCATAAGCCCCTGTTTTAACCTTTCCTTTCCTTTCCTTTCCTTTCCTTTCCTTTCCTTTCCTTTCCTTTCCTTTCCTTTCCTTTCCTTTCCTTTCCTTTCCTTTCCTTTCCTCTCCTCTCCTCTCCTCTCCTTTCCTCTCCTTTCCTTTCCTCTCCTTTCCTTTCCTTTCCTCTCCTTTCCTTTCTCCTTTCCTTTCCTCTTTTTTCCCCTTCTATCTTTTTTCCTTTCTATTTTTCTCTCTCTTCAGAAATGAAATGCACTTTCATGTGGATTGAACTTGGTAAATATTCATAACAAGTATTTAAATCCTTTTTAATTTTTTGTGATCTTATTCCTTCTGTCTCTGTTTTTCCAGCCATACTGCCAGTCTGGGAACAACTTGATTGCTCATCACAAAGACTCTCTATATTTAAGAGTCCTTAGTTTCTGTGGAAGCAGCTCAGCTGCCCAAAGAGCTGTGATAATGCCATCAGGGACATACAGAAAAGCCTTCCAAACTGGCCCAGCTACTACAGACACATATTCAGATGAAGCAAAAAATGGCATTAAAAGTTTCTTTTTGGGCAGCTTTTTTTCTTCTGAGTCAGGTCAAAATAATTGTTCTTTACTCAGACTTCATCTGAGGGACTGGCCATTCAGTTTTGGTTTTTATTCTAAATGCTATTGGGGGAAAAATGTTTCCTGCTTATTCTGATAATTTTTGCCTATACCTTCTGTTCCTTCTATCTTATAGAATCAGAAGACCTCAAAGATGATCTCATTCCAACACCCCTGCCATGGGCAGGACACCTTCCACTAAAAAAGGTAACTCAAAGTTATTTTTATCTACTCCAGGAAGAAAAAAAACAGGGAAATTTCTGCTTTAATGTTGGATGTTATATCTTTTGCTCTGAAAGGGATTTGTGAATTATGTAAGGAATCATGCCACACAGCAACATTTGTGCCTTACTTAGGAAGGAATCAAAAATAGGAAGAAAGAGTTAAGAAGCAGGAAGAAAGAAGTGCACAAGAATTTGTGTTCCTAAGGAAAAAGCTGTGTTACTCCATTGACTCACACGACTTGCAGCAGAGAGAATTGATAAACAGAGATGTGTTTCTAAAAGTCAATTTATATTGATTAATCTACAGTTCTTTTCAAGTCATGAAATATCAAAATCACTCTAGTGCTACTTAGTAATAGAGGAGAACTCTATTGGATCACATTATGTTTATACAGTGATTTATAAACTGTCATCTGCTTAAATTTGGGATCCTGTTCAAAGTATGCACTTCCTTGCAGGATTCAGAGAGAAGGATGCAAAGACTTGAAAAAGAACAAATGGAGACAAAATCTGGAGGCTTTGAATGGACAGGAGATGTGTCAAGATAAGCAAAATTTTATACTGTTATTTGTATGTTGAGATGGCTGCTGCAAAATATTAACTGTGAGCAATCTGATCAAATTCCTAATTTTTAGGATAAAGTTTTCCAAGTGAATTGCTCATTTTCAATTATTAGAGGTTCTGTACACCTATCTCTCTTGAAAAAGAGACCAAGTTAATCACAAGTGAACAGAGGTAGTGGGGCTGTAACTCAGACTCTCCTTTTGGAGAAAGGCAAAACTCATTTGAGTTATGTGGATGCAGTGCCTGAGTACAACTGTATCCTGAAATAACAGCAGGTTTGCTTTCCCTCTATTTATCTGACAACACCAGGCATTTATGTTATTTTTTTTCCTTTCATTGTTAGGAAAGAAAACCCAGAATGTCCAAATGGAAAGCTTTTTAGGCTCTGCATCTTGCTAGTTTTGCTCTTCCCCAATTTGATGTGCTGTTGTAGTCCAATCAAAGAGCAGCCTTGCATTTCTGATGAGGAGCCAGAGCTCTCAGCTGTTTTTCAAATTGGCAGGCACTGGGTAACTTGTAGAGAAATTGAAGTGCTTGTTCTTGCTTACATGATTCACTGTTATTTTTCCCAGTCATTATGAATTGAAATAAGCCATCTGTTATAATAACAGTGCACCATGCACCAAGAAGCGTGGCTTTACCTAGGAACAGAAACAAATGTCACATAAAAATGAATTTGGGGATCCACATATACATCCAAATGAGATAGCTCAATAATAGCAGCAATAGATGTGTACATAAAACTCGTTTTGTGGGAATATTTACTGTTGTTTTCAAAGTGAGACACAGTAGGCTGATACCATTTGAAATGGATAAAAACAATCTATTTCCTTGAAAATAATAGATTTCATTCACTGTCCTTCAATATTAAATCTATGACTATCAAGGCAAGTAAATCTGAAACTGGATACCAGCTAGGCTTTTCTTTATAATTTTGTGCCAGTTTTAAAGCAAATCTCAATCAGCTTAACAAAAACCTATAAGCACTAAAAAAATCTAAAGCCTTATGAACTGCAAAGGGTTTTTTGTTTTTTTTTACACATTAAAAGTAATCTAAAAACCAAATTGCTGTGTCTGTGGTAACAGATCTTAACTCTCCTGCAGAGCTCAGTTGATGGTTTAGTCTTTGGAGTTTTTTTCTTGCTTCTTTGTCTGTTCTTTGAAATGTCTTGACTTGACACTAAAATAGGGCTAAAATTTTATCACTGTGGTATCTTTTCTCACTTTTTATAAATATTTACATAATCAAATTTTGTAAGGAGGAATTAAAAAGTGCTCCAAAGATGCAGTTTGCATCAGTACCATCAGCTGTTGCAGTGCCTTATCCTATATTCCCAATGACATTTTTCCATTGTTTCTTCATATCTATCCCAATATTTTTATTCAAAGTTAAGCACAGGTTTTTAGGTCAGAATCAGCATTTTTTTTTCTGTGTTAATGAGGTGAACCAACAGTTTAAAGGTCTATCTCCACACAATGACAGAGAACACCTGCCATGGTTGGTAGTTAAGTTCCCTACCATGCAAACTCTTTGGGTACTTGGCCTCCCAGAATGAGGTTTTTAGTTCTGTGTGAGGAATTCTCATCCCAGCAGATGTTGTGGTGCAGCTGGGTCAAAACACACAACACAACTGGCAGGCAGTCCAGCTCAGCTCTGAAATGTAACAAAAGGGCCAAAAGGACAAAAATGGAATTTCAATTCTTATATTTAAGAATTCGTAGTCAGGTTCAAAATCACTGGGTCCTATGGTCCCACTGAAGGGCTGAAGAAAGATTTCCTCCTGACCTCTTTTTGCTTTTAATCATGGTGTATAGAGCATTAGAAAATGTGGTATAGGGTTAATTCTATCCTCTGGTTAAGTGAATATTAATCCATGCCATTCCTACTTCTTAATAAGATAAAGCCTGAAACTAAACTTCCAACTGCAAGTACATTATGAAATGTAAATATTCCCTAAATGATGTACAAAAGGTTACTAGAAAATTCTCCAACAGAGCCAGTAAGCACAGGATGTTAAACATTAAACTTATATTTCCTCTCATGTTTGGATTTGCCATTAATAGCATTGGGAGTTTTGTACCTTGAATTCACTGGAAAAAAGCCCCAGCTGTACTCTTCCCTAGCAGCTCTAGGTTTTGGATATTTTTTTGAATACTGGATTTAACTATCCTATTTTTATTCTCTCTAAAAGCAGATGACAACATGATTTCAGTGGTAGGAGATAGTCCTTATCACAAGCCACAGCTGGAATTTGAATGCTGTTCCCTGGGAGAGATTGTGCTGCAAGCTAAAGAACAGCTACAGATTGTTATCAAGTTAGGCCAGATCTTTCTGTAAACTTGTGAGAAAGCATCATAATTTTTATATAATATCTGCAAAGATTCACTTCACTGTCCTCATCTGCAGATATTTCTTTATTGCTATATTTTAGGTTGATAAATCAGCTAACAGCCTCTTCCTCAGTGTTCTACTTGCAAATGGCAAATAGGGGTTGGGTGGAGTATTGAAAGGATGATATGCTAAGTGTTGAGTATCTGTTGAAAAGAACTTATGATTGCATAGATAAATAGTTGACATTTTCCATTGAAAACGATTATTAGCAATTTATTGCGTCACCAACAGGTTAATTCAGGCACACAAAATTCTGAAGGGAAAGAAGGAGAACCATTTACACAGAGCCTGCCCAAACCCAAAACATGCTGACCCATCTAAAAAATAACAATCCAGCCTTCCAGACCCATAGCCAAATTCTGCTCCTGAAATTGAAATCAGACCTTGGCTGTGGGGCTTCTCCTCAGGTGCTGCTAACACTGGGTAACCTCAAAATATATATCAGTCATCCCTCAAATGTGCACAGCTATCTGCACACACACATAATCCCTGTCCTCCTGACCCACAGACATTCCTAGGAATCCCTGGCATGGAAAGGGTACCTTGGCATTGCTGTTGTACCTCCTGTTTGCTATCACACCATTATCCCAGACATTCATCTCCTGTCCCTGTTCAGCTCCAGTGATAATGTGTCATCCAAGACTCCTGACTCTTAATTAGGAATCATCTGCTGTTCCTCACCCTGCTCTGTTGTGTCCTGCTGTGGCTTTTCTGTCAGTCTGCTCTTGCCTGTGATATGATACAAGGTGGGAGAGCACAGGGGTTAATGCAATTATTTACATATGGTAATGCAGTGTATAGCAGGGAATTAATGAAACAATTTGCAGCATTTCAGAGCTAAAAAGAAATTAGACTCCATCTCTTCACTGATTTTCCAAGTGAAGTGTGCTACATTGAGCATTTAAACTTTATGCTCCCTGCACAATTCCAATGTCACCTTTTTTTTTTTTTTTTTTTTTTTGAGAGCAAGGTGGAATCAAGCTGGATTTGGAGGAACTCAGAGGTGGTAGACATAAAAAATTATTCATTTAGAGTTTTTATCAATGCTTATGGAAACAGGCATTCAGAATGTAATTTCATCTGTTTATACTTTGCATTTCTCCAAATTGGTCCCAAACCTAAAGCAAGAATGGGGTGTGGTTACCCTTCTGAAAATAACTGCAAGTAATAAATGCTGAGTTCGGTCTTAGTTCAGAATCCCGACCTACAGAAGTAGGAGGGGGAAATTGCCAGGATGCCACCCACAGGGGTGCCTGATTGCCAGGGTAGAATGGGCATCAGCTGTCTGAAAATCCCTGGAGTCTCTGGTATCCATCATTGGCCACCCAAAAAACAAGACACTGAAATAAGCAGTGCAGGCTGAACAAGCTGCTGCAGAATGGATCCAGGAGGATGATTATTGCCAGCTGAGGAGCTATACACAGGATTTTGCATGTACAATACACATGTGATTTTCTTTGTATTTACAGCTATACTTTTGAGGAATCATTGATTAGGAATATAAATATTTATGCACAATAATCATTTTAATAGACAATTACATTCATTGTTTAAATATTTTCATAATTGCTCAGCTCACAAACACGAGCACTAAAAAAGAGCATCTGATAATATAATGCCATTATTCCTAATGATCCACAGGCAAATTAATGTTCTTTCTGATCCTGGTAATTTAAAATCTATCAGATTACAACTGCAAACATAGAGACATAGCATGTCAATGAAAGTTGTAATGGAAAGGGATAAATCCCAGAGCTTAGAGCATGTTCTTATCAGTTACAAGCACAGGCAATATAGGAAAAACAGCAGAGACAGACAGTAGTTTTTTAAGGCTGTTTTTCAAATGCAGGGGAATATGAGGATAGAAATATATTCTATGACAGACTTTGTACTAAGGGTGATGTTTTACTAAGTAGTTAAGACTTTGAGAGTCTATGTGACAGTATCTCAGGGTGGCAAACCTGATTGAGGCCAGATGAAATTTACACCTACTTAGATATCATCAGAAAACTTTGGGAGCAACTTCATCCCCTGCTGTCTCCCAGCTGATTCTACTCCCAACTGACTAAGAATCCCAGGACAGCTCCTCAAAGCAGTGAAAATATCAGTGTTATAGTCTCAAGCCATTCTGGGGATGTTCCTGTACCAGATGTGAGACAGAATCTGCCTCACCAGTTTGTTCAAGCTTAATTTGGTGTAGAATCACAGAACAACTGGGAAGAATCTTTAAAGATCATCTACTCCAATCTCCCTGAAATGAGCAGGGACACCTTCTACTGGAGCAGGTTGCTCAGAGCCCTGTCCAACCTTACTTTAAATGGTTGCAGTAATGTGGGATCCATGAACTCTCTGTGCCAGTGTTTCACCACCCTTATTATTGTAAAATGTTTCATCCCTATATCTAATCTGGTCCCTTTTAATTTAAAACCACTACACCTTGACCTATCACAACAGGTCCTACTGAAAAATTTGGACTAAGAATTTCCCTTTGATCACTAAAAGGCTACAATAAGATCTCCATGGATCTTTGTGTACCTTGGGAATGGGTGAGGGTGGAAAAAGCAGAGAGTCCTTTAGCAAGACCTTTTCTGTTAGATCAGGTCACTAGATGCTTCTACACAGTGGAACTTGAGTATATATTAATGGCAATGAATTCCCCTGGAAATATAGTTTCATCTTCTTAAGCTTGATTGTGTCATTTCTTGGATTAATAAATATCAAAGCTGTGATAATAACAGAATTTACATAGCCAATTTAGGTCAGAATGAGTATTTCCCTGAAAAAAGTCCAAAGCAAACCATTTATGCTGTTCAGAAACCTGTCAGAATGGGGTTGGAATGTGCATTACTCCTTAACAGAAGTGAGTGCAGACTTTATCCATCATAGTCTGTTCCAGGGATGCTGAAGTCACAAAAATTTATGGAGGGGGAAGAAGGGACCTATAGGCATACATGAGCAGAGGCAGGGATCCATTTTTCAGTGGAGGCAATACAGTCACTTAAACTAAGAAAACAAGCAATAAACAAAACCAGGAGGTGACAGCTATTAAAGGTTTGAATCATTACCATTCTGAATCATTACCATTCTGAATGCAGAATAAATAAGTGGTATTATTTAGTATGCAGAATAAGCAATAGGTAGGTGTTTGTGAGTGTAATCAGTGATGGTGAAGCTGAGGAACAGCATCTTGGTTCTGAGCCATGCAAGATGTCACAAGAGACACCAGGCAAAATCCCAGCCCAAAATGAAATTAATGAGACTTCTACCAGTGATTTCAGATAGATTAGGATTTATTGCCCTTTTTTTCACCACCAATAATCTTGCACTGTAATTTGATTTCTTAGCACTAATACTCTCATTTAGAGTACATCTTGTCACATTTGTATAGGATGGTGACTCTGTACTCACAGTAAAGTCAAATGGCAGGAGTGTTGAAAAATTTGAGGAATTCTTATACATTAAACATCTCCTTAGGAGTACAAAACTAAAGTTAAACCAGGGAATTCATCTGCAGTCTGGCTTCGCTGAGAAGTTCCAATCATCTGTCCTAAGTGTTGGCATAGCCATACATCTCCTCCTCCCTTTAGTTCAGACTTGTAAATGCACTGAAATCTTCCATGGTTTACCCAGAGAATAGAGAATTACTGTGCTTTCATGATGCTGAAATTGCTCTATAATAGCTAATAATTATGCATCTGCAATATCATAAGCACAGTGTTGTGAAATCCAGTGCAAAAAATTAGGCCCTCTGTTATAACTCAGAAAATAATTTCAGAAATAGGACGAGGCTCAGTCAGTTGTGTAGACAGATGCTATTTTGTATTTCATAATATAGAGAAGGTTATCTAATCCTTTAGAGTCACCATCCATTGTTCTAGGAGGTCTGTCAAAAACGCTGCAAAAGCTACCCAAAACTTTGACATAAAAAGCAAAGAAATATAGTGAGAAGAAAACTGAGCAGGGAGAAAACAGATTTCCTTGACAAACAGAGGGCACTTATGTATTTGCTTGTGTCTTTTGTGCTTTCAATTCTGTTGCTTTAAACCACAGTGCTGGAATTTGAGTTTCGGAGACTCTGGCCCCAAGCAGCTCCCATGAAATGTGCTGTGTGCTCACATCCTGCACTGCACTAGTTCCATTATGGAACAGAAATAAGAAAAAGCTTTTTATTAGAAAACTGAATTTTGTTTCAATGCATGCTTTCCTTTTCTACATATACAGAATCCACAGCCAGCTGTTGCAGATCCATGTTTGCTGGGACCTGTAAGGTTCCCCCAACATAGTGTTGTGTTAGTTTACATAAACCATAGAATTATAGATTAATTGGGGTTAAAAGGGACTTTTAAAGGTCATGTACTCCAAACTCCCTGCAATGAGCAGGGACATCTTTAACTAGATCAGCTTTCTCAGAGTCCCAGAATCTCCAGCAGCTCAAGGTTGAAATCTTCCATAAGGAATTGGTTCATCTTCAATATTCTTTTTCTGTTGTACTTTTTCCTTTTATTTAGAAAAGCAGAGGAGCAAACACAAGAAAGTCACAAAAGAAAGCCAGATTTTATGTGAGAAAATAGTTCTACATGTTGCATTGCTCAATTTGAGCATAATTATTATCTGGCATCTCCTGCAATTGTTACAGTCTCACTAGAGTATGAGACACAGGTTATGATTGAAAAAGCCTGTCAGTGGAAAAAGAGACAGAATCCTTTCAGCTCCTCTCTTGTTGATGTTGTGCAGATTGTTAGGTAAAGGGTTGGGTCTTGTTTCTTCTTCATTTATTATCCTTTGCTGGCAGTCAAAAATAATCATCAGACCTAAAACACAATGGGATCTTAGAAAAAAAAAACTGCAAAAAGTGACAACGAAGGAAAGAAGGACTGCAGAGAAAGGATTGAGGAGATTGTGTTGTAGGAGTGAACTTGAAAAGGGTGGATAAAACCTGGACCTGGGTAAGCTGCCCTGTGAGGAGACTGAAATGGTAAATATTGTGTACAATATCCAGATCAGCCTCTGCTGACACGGTGGGACTGGAAACACAGGGATTGTAATTGTAGTCTTGGATCTATGGGAATGGCATTAGGAAAATGTCATATATTGTTGAAATTATGCCGTGCTTGCAAAATTCCTTATTCTTTGAAGACTTCTACAAAAAAAAAAAAAGGACATAGCTTTTACCGTTCTCAGAGGACAGCTGTAGGTTTAGGTCTTATTTTCCCCCTTGCCCTGGGGAAATTTCCTATTGACTGTGGCTGACAGCTACACTGCAGACCAAAATTCCTCATAAATCATGCTGTGAGTCAAGTGCATGTCTCTGCTAAAACGTGGCATCCTTGGAGGACACTGCTCTTCCCACAGACACAGCAAGTGCTGAGCAAAAGCAAAAGGTGCCAAATGGTACAAACAGGACCATGCTGCCTCTGAGGAGGATGGATGGGGAGCAGAGACACCTTTCACTGAAGAGGATTCTTCCCTCAGCCAGAAAAGTCAGACATTTCAGGGTCTGTCCCACTTCCTGAGCAGGTGTCATGCTCCCTCTGCAAAGCATTTGTCTGATTTTGATTGAAAGATGAGCACTTAAAAATATTTCTTCTCTTCACAGTGTGGGAGGTTTCCCCGGGCACACGCAAGCTCATTTTAGATAGACTGTATTCACTGCCTCAAAATATTTTTTGGGGGTAATTGCTTTATAAATTGCTCCCTAGAAACTTTTTATATAATGCTACAGCTATTAGCATGAAAAGAAAAATTCTATCCTCCTACAAATTTTTCCATTGTGGGCCTTTTTTGGCTCCCACATGTAAAGATACCTCCTTCTAAAAAAAATCTTTTTGCTACACAGCTTATTCTGAGTTGATCGACTCCAGTGCTGAGAGTCCTATAACTGCATTAACAGTGGACATTGTACCTTTAATTCCTTTAAACAGGCTGATGTTAATACTTCTTGCAATAGAAGGTCTCTGCAAGGCCCATCTTGTCCACAGGTCTGACATGCTGAGCATGTCCCACCATGCAGGAGGACTTGACATGAGATTTGCCAGGTGGGTTTCTTCTCCTCAGGGCAGTCTGAGCACCAGGCTGCTGCCAAGCTTCACAGTTTGGGCACTGTGCAGTGGAGCTGAAGGGGTGTGTTGGTGTGGTAGTTTTTTTCTTTACACAAACAGGATAGGATTGCTGGGAGACATTTCTTGAGCTTTATTTGCAGCATCAGCCTCATTACATGACTGAGACAATAGAAAGATGGCAAAGCCAGCAGCAGCCAAAGATTTCTGTGTTACAGAGCATCTTAAAAACTTCCCAGCCCATAGTATATTGCTAAGGCTTACAGACAGTTGTTTTAGCCAATCACTAAAAACACAATTACACCTGCTTGACACAGTGCTTGCTCATCCTCTTTCTATCAACAATACACAATACACCATTATTCAGCCTAGAACCTTCTCGTATCTTGCTAAGCATATTTTTCTGCAGTCTTAAGGTCTGTCTTGGCCAAGCCTAAGACTCAAGCCATCTTTGAATGTCCTTGCTTGCTGTACCATTGTAACTTTTTCTACTTTCAGACTTTGCAGCTGCAGCTAACTCTAAATTTTCTGTTTTTTCTCCTGCTTCCTGGAAGCCTTCTTAATTTTACTAATTCCCACAGAAGGGCAAGGTTTAGTGTTTGAAAAGAGGCCATATGTGGTTTTTCAGGGTATCCTGCTTGCCCTCCACATGCCTTTAAGGAGGATACAGAGCTCCTGGGTACCCCATGCCACTAGATATAATGTGATTTTCCAGTGTTGTGCCCACACACCAGCCTCTGAATCCAGCCCTGACTGTGCATCCCCCCAAATCAGTGAAGGCAAGCAACAGCTTTCCTTTACAAAGCTTGGTAAGCTTCTTTATACCCAACATAATTAATGATCTTTTGGTAACTACATTCTATTAATGTCTCTCCCATTGGCTTTGGCTCAGTGCTTGATTTCCTGCCCTCAGAACATCCCCAAACATTGGCAGATAAGCATCTTTAGTTTCATATCTCTGAATGACAGATATGTTTATTTGTTTCCTCAGCTGGAACAACTACACCAAAGAGATCTTGCAGGGGCTTTGAGCCAGAAAGTTCTGCTGAGTGTGGCCAGAGTGGTATTGTATTTGCAGGCAAGCCCTGATGAAGGCAGGAATGATGCATCTGATTT
>JAHXMQ010012342.1:29319662-29338156 GCA_020466415.1 Ammodramus savannarum pratensis
CAATAATTACAGTTGACATCCTCAAGGTTTTTTAAGTCCTTGTTTAAGCCTGAAGCTGGCATTCCTGTCTTCTCTCCCCACTGCTCTTCTGGAGAGGCAGCTGTAGCCCATATTCAAATGCCTTTTGCTCTCCTAGCCTTCTTTATTTAAAAGGACTTCATAAGCCTCAGGTCAGATCTAAAGTTACTTGTTTTCTACATCTGCATTCCTGAGTCAGAAAAAATACTATGGAGGGAAAAATTAAATAAAACCCAGAAACAGCAGGAAATAGTTATATTGTGTTCTCCAGCAGTATCTCCACTTAATAAAATAACTTTTAATTATTTTTCATCTTTCTCGATAACTTGTGAAATTAATTTCTTCAGATATTGCAGCTTTTACTTTTGCACTCTCATTTTGTCTATTTTTGAAAATCATGCATTGCAGAGCAGAATATATCATAGTTAACAAGAATAATCATTTATCTTACTGTAATTGCATGTCATCACTCATTAGTCAGTAACATTGATTGGCAGTGCAATTTTCTTTGCAATAAAACTAATTAATATTCACAGCATTATCTGCTGTTCGGATATTTCTAAAAGCAGAAGTTGATATTTTTTAGCAAGCAAGTCATTAAAAGGAAAAAGAAATCATATGGAATGCTGAAATTGGTATTTTAATACATGAAAAATATGTGTAGAAAAAGAAATCATATGGAATGTTAAAAATGTTATTTGATGACATGAAATATATGAGTAGAAGCTGGCTTAGAATGACCATTTCCATTAGAGAATAAATTTTAAAAACCCAGTATCCTCTTTTAGTTAGATCTGATGGATTTCTTCTGGAGAAGCAGCAGAGTAGTTTTAGCCAATCATAACAGCATAAAATGTCAGGAAATGATGGAGAAAGGTTTATGATGTCTCAATAAGAGCACCTGACTTCACCTTTGAAATGAAGCACAGTTTTTAGCAATGTTTCTCAGTGCTTTCCCTATTGCATCATCCTAATTAATCATGTGCTGAATTAAGGAAGTTCTTAAAGGTTTTGTGACTAATTCCATCTCACTTCTAAAATAGAAACATTATAAATATTAGTGGTAGCAGGGGATTGGGTGCCAAGACATCTGGAAAACTGCAGTTATTTTTCACTTTCTTAAAACATAGAATTAAGTAGATTATGTAGTGGTTCTAAATTTAAGGCCCCATATGAAGGAGTCCATGCTCTTTTTGGTACTTGTCACTAATATTTTACTTACTTCCTATCAGATAATTTGGGGGATGAAGATTGTGCTCAAATGAGTAAAAATATTGCATTCTGCCAAAGCCAAATAATTTTTTTGAATGACTTGCTGTAACACATAAGCTGCCCACAAGAATTCCAATTTCCTCAACTCTTAAATGCATCCCTGTGTATGGTTATGAATATCTGATACATTATCCTAGGAAATATTTAGACACATTTGAAAATAAGATCAGAGAAAAAATAAGCAATTCTGACATTTAATCCACAGCAATTCACCTCTCAGATTTTTTTTCAAACAGACCATATGCACTTACATTCTGAATTTCTGTTAAGAAAATCTGTTACTGAAAAAAGCAATATATTATTGCTTATATTGTAATTTTCCTTCCCTATAGTCAGGGAATTAGTTTATTGTTTTCATAAAAATGATGAATCATAAGGATTTCTCTGTCCAAGTCAGAGTTTCCTGTGTTGGTATTTTGGTTATAAAAATTATTTATGTCTGCACATTCTGTCATTACTCAGAGGGATTACAGTAATAAGTACCTTCATCATCATCCAGAGGAGTATATTATTTTGCTAAATTAATGAAGCAAACCTTGCTCCTCATTGTCAGAGTACCATCCTAGCCAGGGACAGAAAGTGCCCTGCCAGAGCCCACTTTGTTTAAAGAGCCACCCAGAACCTCATCCACAGAAAGGGAATTCCATGTATAAAACATCCAGCAGGATTTATGGCTTTCATAAAGAAATCAGGTGGCACATGGATTTTCTTTCTGTGGGTGGACTAACTCATGTCATGGTGACCCTATGAAAATTGCAAACATTTGTTACACACTTGGAGCTCAAAATTTCTATTGCAAAAATCTGCCTGAATTTTGTTCACTTTGAATGTTCATAAGGTATTATTCAGAGGAATGTGACTCCTGTAACATGGAGTAAGTTCTGCTTTTGCTTTGGCATGATTGAAACTCAAAGTGATGAACAAAAGATAACAGAAGTAAACAGAGTGGAAAATAACATAAGAACAAACACTGTTCTTTACTTGTCAAGGTTTATGCTGCACAGCTATTCAAATATTCCTGTTAACAAAACTCCTCAAACCACAAAACCCCAAAAGAATGTTAATGAATAGAGACTAAAAAGGGGAGAAATTAGGGTAAAACCAAACACCTATTCAAAATTCATGTGCACATTGCAAATCTTGCTTTTCAGAATTCAGCCAGCACATCTGTTTTGCCACATCAAAACCAAAGAACCCTGAAGCCCTCCTTGTGTTACATGTTTGTAAGGTAACTGACCCATGGTACTCAGGGTGACTAGCAAAGGAGTTTAGAGAAATGCCAACAAAAGGTTGATATTTTTATTAGAGCCTTCCTTAGTACTTTAAAAAGAAAAAAAGTGAATATGGTTGAGGAGTTTGCCATTCTAAGAAGCCTTGGTAGAAAATAAAATTTATTAAATAATTATATTACTTTTCCATCTATTATGATCTGGAAAGGTTGGTATTAATCAATGGTAGTCAAGAATTTAGAATAACTTAGCAGCTAGGGTGTCATCATCTCTCCAGGTGCCCATTGACAGAAGCCATCATTTCTTTATGCAGAGGAGCCAACCCTCCAAACAGGCTCTTGCTCTCCAAGGCAAGTTTATTTATAGTGAATTTGTCTCTAGCTTACAATTAGAGTGGTTTATAACTTAGAAGCAAATGTAGCTCCCTCCTCACCTTCAGTTTCCCTGACCCATGAATTTTAGTTGTTTGTTATACTAGAAACCAAAATCTCCCAAGAATAGCCCTGGAGTCTTAGAAAATCTACCATGACCTGGTCTGTAACTTCAGGTTAAAAGTGTTATTTATATTTGTGTTGTTGTTTTCCTAAGAGCAAACACAAGAAATGTGTTTCACCACAGACTCACCACAGCAAACACAAGTAATTACTGCACTGCTTTATGTTTAGTTTCATTAAAAAGCCCCCCCATGAATATTTATAAGTGTAGGCATGCAGAGACAGACACAAACAGAGCGAGCTGTGGTGCCACTCATGTGCCAAGCTGCACTGCCACGAGTGGGTCCCTTGCCAGAGAGGAGCTCTGGAAGGAATGAGCAGATGGCAGAGCAGACAAAGCAGAAAGGAGGCTTTTGATCACAACTGTTCAGCGTGTCACCCAGCAGAGCTGCAATTATGTCTCCTTGATGGCAAAGGAAGACATTCAATAATTTACTGAACCTGGAGGTTGTTGAGGCTGCAGCAGCACATTGGTGCCTTTGGACTCTGGGCTGTTTGGAGTGTTTGGAGTGCTTTGTTCAGGAGAATTGGACAAAGGTTTTCATTCTTTGTGTGCATTGTGCATCAAACCTGCTCAGAGATGCTTTGTAGGTTTTGTGTAAAAACTGATAGTCCTGGCTCTAGGGTTTTCATTGCCCCAGGGAAATTGGAAACAATCCCCACCATCACTCATGTTAAAGGATCAAATTTCCAGAAAGATGATGGATGAAGCTCCTAAAGTACCTAGGAACTCCAATGCTTTCTTCTGAATAGTGCCAGAGAAAGGAAACATCTTTTACTGGATGATAATGGTTGATTAAAGCTTTCCAGCCCTCTAAGAAGTTCAGTCAAAAGAAAGGATTTTATAATAAGAGAAGAAAAATTTAATTACTTAGCTATTATGAAAGAGACATGTAATATGTTGAATGCTCTTGAAATGCTTGAAGACAGTTTCTCTGTTCTGAAACTTGCAAAACTTATTAGAATGCATCAGATTTGAGTTGGATTCCAACTGATGAAAAAGAATGGGTTAAATTCTCATCATGGGATATTTCAGTTCCATTGAAAGTATTTTTGAGTGAAAGTGGTCAACCATGTCTTCATTTTCAAATGTTATCTTGGTTAATATTTTATTTTAAATAATGACATAATAGTTTGCCTAGCTATCTTTGTGAAATTAAAATACTATATTTTCAAAATTACTTATTATATTACTTACATTTTTCTCTCATTCCCCTCAATAAGCATATTTGAATAACTTGCCTTGTAAAGCAGGCAGCCAAAACTTTTATTCACTGCCTTTGAAATAGATAAAAATATTGGTTTGTTATTGCCTTAAACATTTGGAAGAGAGGATGCAAATTAAAAGATAAAGTGAAAAGTGATATTCACACCAAAGACATGTAAAAAATGCTTTTTTACCCTCACAGAAAGAAGTCTAAAAGTTAGGAAAGATTTTATTTAAGGATGTTTTTTCTCCCAAGATACCCTCCAAAACCTTAAGTATCAGGTACCTCTTGAGTTGGAGGTCACAGTATGCATTTTCTCCCATGAATTTATTTCCTTTGGTTTCTATATTTATAGCACCCATAATGTCCTGCAGCAAGGAACTCTGCAGCTGGAACATGAGATGTAAGAAAAGCTGCTTTTCTCTGGTATTTTTTTTTATTCTGCTCACAGCTAATTGCACTCAATGTCTCCCAGTTCTTGCACTGGAAGAGATGCTGGATAATCAATTCCTTTTTGCCTTTGCCAAGCCTGATTTACCAGACCTTTATCAAATACTCTTTCAGCTGTCTTTTCTCCAGCAGGACAAGTCCTTGTCTACTCAGTCAAAGTAAGAACAGTGTTCAATATTCCTTTTCATCTTTGTTGCCCTCCTTTGAGCCTTTTTGTAGAGGAGGATGAGAGCTGCATTGCCTGGATTGATGCAGGAGCATAAATGTTTCCTCTTTGTTCTCTCTTCTTTCTCTAAAAACTCTTAGCATGATATTTTCTTTTTTCAATCTTTCTGAGCTATGGAAAGTGCCTGAACTACACATCATAACCCCAGTCTCACTACCCAGCTACTTTGCTGAACACAGATCTCATCCTGTAATATGCAAATTAATTTTATATGCAAAATAACCTTTTTTTCTTCCACATACCTTACATACCATTTACCCAGACTGAATTCTATTTATCCATTTTGTTTCCCAGGTCCAGTTTTGTAGTACTCTTAGGCCAACATTGGCAGCCAGAATCTCTTGATCTCACAACTTCAGAACTGTATTTCCAACACATTTTTTCATGTATATTAAGGAATATTTTTTAAAAAATTGGATAAACTCCTAATTTGATGTTTTTATGTTGCCTTTAATGACTTGTAGTTCCCCTTGATCATTCATAGTATATTTCTTGAAAATTTTTCACCCTTACTGTATCTGCCACTTTCTTGTTCTCAGATATGAAAGTGAGTTTAAGGGACACTTTACACACCAGTAACAGTTCTTCACTTTCTGGTCCTTGAACTCCTTTTGAATTCTTAGGTAAGTGTTTATTGATGCAATTTGTCCCTGTCCAATTTCTTGTTTGCTCTGTAAAATGTATTGACACCTCAATTTGATTCAGACCTTCAGCCAATGCCCAGTAATGAAGGGTTCCAGTGCAGAAAACTCCCCAGGCTTTTACACAATAAATATAAAGGTAGAAAATTAATTTTGTTTCCTGGTTTCCCCCTTTTTTTCCTGAGTGCTCCTTTTGTACCTTTGTTATCTATTGACTCCGAGACCTTCTGGCTTTTTACTGCTAATGCCTTTGAAGGACAAAGTATGAAGTGTATAAAAGCTGCTGGTAAATACTTTTCAATTACAACCTTTTATTTTGGTCTGTCTTTCTGTGTGTCTTACATTCAGCTTGCCAACATCTGTATTCTGTGTTTTTCTCATTTGAAGACAACCGTAGGTTTTCTGAAAGCTGCTACTCAACTTGAACCACCTCCCTTCCCCAAAGTGTAGTCAGAGCTTCTTCTTTTTTTCCTTCTCAGATGATTTCTGAAACGTGATGTGCATTGGCTTTATGCCTAAAAATGTCATTACATTGCCTACTTGAAGGCTGCAAAGATTTTACTCCAACACCTTCCTCTTAGAAGAAATTTAAGCCCAAGTTTATGAAAATACTTAAAAGAAGGAAGTGGTTTGGCTGTCATATCCATATATATTTATGGAAAAATAATACACTCTGTGTCTTTGTGGCTGCCTGGAATTCCATAATCAACAGTAGATTAGTTTGAAGAAGAGCACACATTAGAAAATGACTGGTTTGTCCTCAGTTGAATTTTGCATTGACCATTGTTGAATTACTTTAAAAGTGAGGATTGCAGCACACTATGTAGCAAGTATTAACTTAAAGCTTCTTCCTTCCTGTTCTATTTATTGATAGTGCTGAGCCAGTAAATTCAGAAACGGGGGAAAATCAAACATGCAGAGTCTAGAAAACTTTGCATCAGATGAAAATTTGATTTGTAATGTTTCCTTGAAAAAATGAAAAAGAACTAGGGTTGGGGTGGGGTTTGTTGGTGATTGGTTGCTTAGTTGGTTGATTGGTTGGTTGTTTGGGTTTTTTTTTCCTTTTTCTGAGATTTTTCTTCTGGGAAAAACATGTTTTTGCAGTGCTGTGCAGAAAATACTGTGCATAAGTCTTTGGTAATTGAAAAGTTAAAATGAAAAAAGGAAAAGCAGGAGATATGAAGCTAAATAATGTGGGAGCTCCCTTCTTGTATAGGCAAAGCCTGATGTGAATTAACTTTGAGTTACTTCTAGAAATTAGTATATTGAAAAATGAGAGTGGTTTAAGATTTGGGATATGGCCATTCCTTGTATCTCTCGCTGACACTGAAGGTCCTGGTTCAAAGCCCTCAGGGAAAGGATTCTGTAAAATCTCCACCCAGTGGGATCAGCACTTTGGCTACCAGCAGGGATCAACTGGCTCACCAAAGACTCCCTAAACTGGTGTAGAATTAGGAGATTTATTTGTTGGGTTAGTTTAGCTGGAAAGTTGTCTTAGCTCACAGCAGGTTATTTGCTGCAGACGCTTCATTTCAACTTTGCTTAAAAATTCTTGTGAGCTTTCTCATCACTGTTTTTCTCCTGTTAATCTTGGTGATTTCACATATGAAATTTTAGACAAAGAAGGAGAATCTTGGTTTCCAGAGAGGCCCTTCCAAAGAATCTTCTCTTTCTCTCTTAGATTAATTGCATAATTAAATGAATTACAAAAAGCTGTCACATTGTTGAGACGATGCAGATCCACAAAATCATTCCTCTTGTAATGGAAGTCTCAACACTAAAAATAAGAGTGCCAAAATCTCCTCAGAGCTCCCTCAACCAAATGGAAAGAGTGCAAATATATTTCTGCCAATGGAGAAAACATGTTTCTAAGAAGGCAAGGAGATGATTCAAAACCTCCAGAGAGTTTTGTGGCTAAATCCCAACATTTTTCTTGGAAAATATACTCCACAGCAGAACAGCCATTTGTCTTAACACCCCATGGCTGCCTACAAACAAAGTGTTCTGCCAGTGACTGGCACAAACTTCAAGCTGCAGCCAGAAATCAAGCTGGTCCTTTTTATTCTTTTCTGGTTTGCTATCTTTTTCAATCTCTCAAGGGCACATCTCATAGCCTGGATGAGAGCACAGAGAAAAGCAGATGGCAACACCATTTGCAGCCTGAGTGACAGCAGAGGATGCCAAAACGCTGATTAATAGCCTTGTCCCCTCACAAATCTTTGTGAACTCAACTCTACTTGATTGGGTAGCATTATCTGAGCACCCAGAACAGAGCAGACACCTCCCTAAAGACTAAAAGCTTGATATCAAAAGGATCTGCAGGCTTTGTTCAACACTGTGCACCCTAAAAACATCACTGCAATAGGAAAATGCTGGGGCAGGTCACTGACTACGCTGCAGCTTGGGAATTAGGAGAGGGACTATAACACCTTCTGCTCTAGAATGGCTTGTAAGGAGAGGATTTTAAGAGGCCATTAATCCATTTTGCTGTTCCAGAATTGCCTTTTTCCCCCAGAATATGGCAAAGTTCCAGAGCAGGGCCATCTGACCATGTTGTAACAACTCCAGAGCAGCCTAGGTGGGATTGGCTGCACAGGTAGTGAAGGAGCTGCTGCCACAGGGGGCTGGGTAGGAAGAAATTGAACCCAGGGAGAAGTGATTTCACTCAAAATCTGCTCTCAGAGAAAAATTGGATGAGATGTTGGAAGCCTAATGGTTGCCATGGAGTTTGGCACACAGGGAGGGGTCCTTTGCCTGTTTTACAGGACAGAGGCTTCTCTTGCAAGATCTACCTTTCAGCTTCCATTAGTAATATAGATCTTCTCAATAAATATATATCTCTTCAGTGGATGTTCCTCTTCATCTAGTGTCTATTTTTACATATTACCCAGAAGGGATATAAATAATGAATATCGTCTGAGCCACTGGTTCAGCCCTGGAGCAGCAGGACACCCGAAGGGTATGGGAAAATGACACAAGTTTAGATAAGATTTTCACACAATGTGTGACCCAGAGTGAGGTCAGTTCTCTCAGGAGATAAAGGATGTGGGATTTGCCAGGTTAAATTGGCCAATACAGAGGAAGGGGAGAAATATAAAAGAAAATGAGCAAGAAAACATTTTTACTACTTCAGGTGGTGAATGGCAGAGTGGTGTGCATGAGGAGGATGCCTACAGGGGAAGGTGGTTATATTAATAACAATTTCTTCTTAGCATTTGGATCTGATTTTCTTATGCACTGACAGGGCAGAGCTTCCAGAAGCACCACACTGTATCCCACAGGGATGGGCAATGCAGGAATGTCTGCTCTTGTATCCAGCTGGAAAAATCTTCCTGTCCAGGAGGTTCTGCTCTGCTGCAATCCAAGTGCAGCACTGTGTTGTGGGAGGGCACTTGGCAGCATGTCAGAGTTCCTGTAGGGAGGTTGTGGTCCCCATCTTTCACAGCAATATTGCTCTTCTTCCAGGGAAAGCCATGTGGGCTCAATATTATATTAAAAACTATTCCACTGATTGGTTTTGTAATATCTTTCTCCCTGAAGGAGATGGTCCAGCCTTATTGGGATAACACTTTCTCATGAATTTGACTATTAAAACTTTCTCTGTAAGGTACTTAATATGGAATAAAAGCAGAACCAGATACCTTATAATATTTTAGTTCTGTGTATCTCTGCATTCAATGATTTTATTTTTGCTTATCACAAATCTACATGCGCTGATTTTAATGATAATTTTCTTGAATATTTAGTCTGAATTGTGTGGTTGGAAAATTAAAAGAAATTGCCATTTAAAGTAGTCCTTCATAACTGATAGAAAGTGCACTTTTGTGTCTTATAACTCAGAGGCCAAATGAAGTTCTGGTCATGAGGTGACCCAAGTGTTTTGAGTTTGTTTACATTTGTTCCTACCTTTTCTCAGTGCTGTACCAAGTGTCAGATGATGATTTCTCCTGTTAGAAGAAGGAAAAAAGATCAGAGCAGCTGCATCGTTTCTGTCAGAGTAAAACTCACGTATGAGGAGATGATTGTCACAAAAAGGCATTCAGACATCTGAACATCACTGGGGACCTGTTGGGACCTTTGAGCTTGTCTAAACCTCTGATCCCAAAATTCTTCCTGGTTTATACAGGCACTATGGTCATGGACATTCTGGAATCACTTGGGGGAGAATTTCCCCCAAGCCTTCCAGTGGACATTCTCTCCACTGACTCTGGATTTTTATGCTGTTTTTCTCTCCTTGCAGAGAGAATTTCATCAATTTATCTTTACCATGTTCTACTCTCCCAGAGCATTTTGTTTCCACTCTGTGGTCAATCAGACCCTGTCACTTGGGCTTTCTGATATCTGCAATCTACCAGCATCATAAATTCTGGATTGTTCCCATCCGTCTCATAGCTGACTTTTATTCATAGCTGATTTTTGGTTTTACCTCTCATACATAATTTTTATCATGTTTTCACCTAAAGGCATTCTTAAATCTCCATCATTCTCCTGCATCCTGTCTGCTGCCTTCTCACATTCTTAACAGCTGATGTGAAGATAAAATTATCAAACTGTAATATGACCTTCTCTGTTTTTGATTATTTTTCATTTCTTCTTTCTTCCTTCTTGACTCTGATTGAAAAACACCATCCAGCCTCTGCAGTGTATTGCATTTCATCACATCTGCTGGCCATTCTTCCTTTCACTGTCATGTTACTGCTGCCTCAAGTTTCTCATTTAGCACAGTTTTATTTTTCCAGTCTTCATCATACAATCCTGCTCTGCTACTTTCTCCTAAAAACAAACAATCTCATACTTTATCCCATTTGCTTCTGTAGAGACCAATTTACCTTCCCATTCTCATTTATCTTTATTCTTATTTACCATGCTGTTTTCAATTCCCTCTGTTCCATGCTCAGACCTGTTAGCTCTGCCTTGTATCCTCTGCACTCGATCAATTCAAAGCACTCATGCCAAAATTTTTAATGGTCTGTTCTTAGCCAAGTCCCAGAACCTGCACTCTGTCTTCATCTCTGTGGCCTGACAGCTGCCTTCAATACTGCCACCATTCTCCTTTCCTTGAAATATTGCCTTTCCCTGATGATTCAATTTTCTCCCAGTTCTCCTCCAAGCTATTTACTCACTCACTCTTTTTCCACAGGATTCCCTCTTTAATTCCACAAACAAAACCATCTTTTTTACTCTATGATAACATGATCTACACCTCAATCCCATCTGCCTCTCTTCTGGTAAAAGGTAAAATTTCCACCAGTTAGTTTTGTGGCTTAAGGATGTGTTGTCACCTAGTCTCCTCCTGTTCCCTTCCACTGCCTCCCTGGTACCTCATTTCGCACACAGGCTGTGAGGGTTTTAAGGGGTTTTTGTGTGGACCCTCCTTTTCCTCTGCAGGTAAGAGATCCTCATCCCTGAGGAGGTTTTTATTCTGGAAACTGGGAAAAAAGCAAAGGCTGTTAACCACAAACCCTCAGATTGTGCATTCTGTGCAGCCTGGTGACCAGCCACTTTTGGGGAAAATTCCAGTTAAGCATCTTTTAGGGAACAATGCTTACAGTTTTTTGCTATTTCATCTTCCACAACAGTTTTATAAAGGATGGTTCATCTTTAGCATCTCTGTACTACTGTGTACCCACAGCTCTGAGAGGCATTTCTGTCATGGGCTTTCTTGCCTTAGATTGTTACCAGTCACAGCATTGAAAAGTGAGCTCAGTTGGGGTTATTTATAAAATTTAGAGTTGTTTTTATTTTCCTTTATTCTGCTTTCTATTTTTACCAGAAAAAATAATGTACTTACATCATAGCAGAAAAATAAACTAAGATATAAAATTGCCCTGAGAGAAGAAATTACAGCCTAAACCCACAAGTGGTATGTGATTTTATTTGTTCTTTTGGTTGAATGACCTCTTGCTGACAAACTCAAGGGTCATTATTGTGGAAACTTTCAGGCAAAAATGATGTCACCAGAAATCATTTTAATGGAGCCTCATCTTCACATCCTATTGATTTATCTGCTAAGTATGAAGGGAAATCAATAAGCAGAATAATTTTCACATCTTTTAAACTTCTAGAGTAGCCAAAAAATATTGTCTGGTGCAGACATGAATCATTGGAAAGAAAAACCATAGCTGTTGATAGGCACAAAAACATTTCTTTATATTAAGAAGGTGATTTTTATGTCTTGCCTACCAGCTTTTGTTTGATGTATTTTTACTAAGGGGGAATTTCACATAGTGACAGCAGGGATAAAAAACCTTGAGGTTTTCCATATTAAAAAGGGAGATCATCAGAGAGCAGAAGCCAGGCCCAGTAGCCCAGGAGGAATACAGAGAATTTGTCAAAGGATCCATGGGTAAGGCTAGGAAACTTACAGCTCTTATAGAATTAAATATGGCCAGAGATGTTAAGGGAAAAATAACTTTTACAGGTATGTCAGTGATTAAGGGAAGAACAGGGGAAATGTGGGCCCTGTCCAGAAGCAAACCAGAAAATTTGGTCACCTGGATATAGAGAAGGCTGAAGGAGGCTGGAACTGAATCATCTTTAAGGTCCCTTGCAACCAAATCACTCTGTGATTGTATAATTCCAGCTAAATCCATACAGATTAATTAATCACAGAGTCATAGAATAATTTAGGTTGGAAAATACCTTAAGATTACTGAGTCCAGACGTGTTTGCTTACTGAAACAGAAGACCTCAGCTGGCTTCTTTGCTGCTTTTAAATGAGGAACTTCATTCCAGAAACTGCTAATGGAAGATAGCTCTGGAATATTAATTCAGGGAACTCAATTTAGGAGCTTGCTCTTTACTGTGGGTTGTTTGGGGAGAGCAAGAAGCAGGGATCTTAATGTGAGCTGTATTCCTCCTTCCTATCCACCTGGCCACTTCAGTGGCATTAAATTCACATTACAGTACAGAACTGCAAAATAAAGCAGATCATTAATTATCCTATAAACTCATTTAAATCCTGGACAAAGGTGTAAATTAAAATTTTGAAATTTTTTATTTGCATGGAAAGCATTTTATGTCTGCTGCCATTTCTTCCCTCCAGGCTAATTTCAATGTAGTTATCAGTGAGAGAAGTGCTCCTGAGAAACAACAGAGAACAGAGGTTTTCCAGGTGAATCACAAGACATTGGAAGATGAAAAAAGGTATTTTGTGTTTTATGGAAAATACAAGGTGAATGTTTACCTTCCATGGGCGCTTTGTCTGATTATCTACAAAAACTAAATTGTTGTAGTTTGATTATTTAATGATCAATATGATCAAAATTGCAATAAATTAAATGCTATTTTGTGGGGGTATTTTTCTGATTATCAAGGGGTTCTTCATTAATAATCCTAAATATATTTCTTAAAAATATTTCTTTCACCAAACAAGAAACACATTTTTCGATGTTTTCAGATCATTCATTTGTGGGGTCTGTACCTTATGACACCTCATAGAGGATGAGCTTAGTTGCTTGTTATTTGACAAGGTCAAATCTGCTTCCTAAGTAAGTCACAAAGAGCTATTTTAATTATAAATATGTTATTAAAAATATGCAAAAAAAAAAGTAAAATATGTGGTCTAGCTGCAACATTTGAATGTAGTAATTGACAAAATAATCTATTCATGCCAGATAGTGATGAAAAGTAATTTTGGCCAGCTGGCTCCCTTGGGTGTCCATTTCTTTTCACCACTCAGTTCACAGACACTGGCCTTCACCTCATTCATCACATTTTGAATTTAAAGGAATAAAACCAAGAAAGTTTGATTTACAAGTAACCACAGATTGAAACTTTGAAGCAAAATTTTGCAGCTTCATTCTGTGAATGAGCTGTCAGTTTGTCACCTCTCCTGGCCCTCTGTGGGGCTGGCTGGGAAGGGAGCATCCTTCCAGATCCACAATATCCTAAAGGCATCTGCAGTTTGACAAGTAGCAGCAGATAATGTTGTGTCAAATTCTGTTGTGTCACAGTTTGATAAAATTATTCTTCTAAGTATCGCAATGTTGTGTGCTGCTGAAGCCATGGATGCATGAATATGCATTCAAAGGGTAGTATTGTAAAAGAAAAAATGATGGTTTCTATGAGTTCAAGTGGGAACTCTTCTCCAAGACCTTTTCATTTCAAAAGGGTGTATTGGAGTGTCATGTCTGCACACCAGAATCTTCTGTTTTTCCACTCCCCAAACTCAGAGGATGCAGGCTCTGAATTTTACCAACTTTTACAGGCAGGCTCAGCTCCAAGCAGTTTCTTTCCCTTTGGCCACTTGCCAGATTAAAAGTATTCCATGTTTCCTCACAAGCACTGACCTCCTCACCAGCCTCCAGCTGAGCCTGCTTATCCTGTACCGAGGATAAAAACAAGACTTGCTCCTCTGCCTGCATAAACTCTTTACTGCAATTATGCTCATCTGGCAGATGAAACACCTCGCTAATTCACAAAAAGAATTTTTACATGAAGGGCACATCTTCCTCAAGGCTTTCCAAACTGAATTAGTATTCAATTTAAATCTTTCTTCACCTCCTAATCTTTGAAAATCTAATCATGCGTTTTTCCTTTCATTGCATTACTGCATCAAAACAAAATTTGTTGTAGATACTTATTCTAAATTCACTGTCTTTGCTTTCAACAACACTATCTTGAACAGCAATAGTTTCTAGAAACCTCATCTGTAGAGTCTTTTTTTGTCCTTTTAGTTTAAATATCTATTGGCATATTGGTGGTTTGTTTTGTTTTGTGGTTTTTGGTGGGGTTTTTTTGGTGGTTGTTGTTGTTGTTTTTTCAGGATTTTTTGTGTGGTTTTTTTGTGGGTTTGTTTGTTTTTATTTAATGGTTTTGTTTGTTTGTTTAGGTGGGGTTTTGTTTTGTTTGTTTGTTTTTGTTGTTGTTGGGTTTGGGGTTTTTTTTTAGTAGAAGAATAATGAAGCCTTTTTCAAATAAACTACCAACCAAGGGCAATGTAAATTGGCTTAAGCAGATTGATTTCATCAGGGAATTGTAAAATGCTCTCTGGGTATATTTACAACTGTTACCTCTATCAGCTTCATACAATCTTAATTGTGTATCGACTTCTGAAGAAAATTCTGCAAGGTCAAACTCCAGTCAAAACTTTGAAGAGTATTTGAAGATATTAATTATATTTATCAATTTTATAAGTATTTGGTAATTATGGTAATATATGGACTCAAAATGTTCAATCTTACAGGTGCTTTCAGCAGATATGCAGCAAATCAACAATGTTTTAATGATTGTTCTTACTGTTAGTACAAAAATTAGTGATGCTTTGCTGCATCTGAACTGACCTCCAAATGTTTAGCCTGGGATTGTGGAGTAGCCCTTGCACTGAACAATTTAGAATGGAGAAGATATTCAACCCTGATTTTTGAGAAGAACCAAGGGCAGGAATTTTGGGACAAGCCAGCCCCAAAAGCTGCCTCAGGTCTTCTGGCTTGTCTGGGTTCTGGGCAAAAGGTGAGAGCAGGAACTCCTTCCTTTCCTTCTGTTTTGCAGCTAGCTGTGTTACTCTGGATATGGAATTAACAACCTTGTTTGAGGGAATGTGTCACTGATCTCTGCATTTCCCAATATCATCAATATCCCTCATAAGTAACAAAGCTACCTGTAAAATCAAAGAAAAGTTCTAGGGAAAAAAAACCAAAATGAGTCCTGTAGCAAATGCTGGGCCATTTAGAGAAGGATGTGGGTTCCTCCCTGAAATAAATGCTTTTAACAGTTTCAAAGGTCCTGCTAACATGGTAAAGAGAGATAGATATTTGCTAAAACCTGTATCATGTCCATTTTATTCCTTGCTGGCAAAAGCCCATTAACATTCTTGACAACTTACAGTTTTTATATGTTCTAGATAAACTTCCTTCCAGCCTTATCTTGGTTGATTTTTAACGGGCTCAGCCTCAGAGATGGCCTTTTCTAGTATTAGGGTCAGAGTCAGGGAAAGCAGAGCTGCCGTGATCATTTGACATCTCCTAGGATGATACCCAAAACATTACAGTGGGGACGTTTTTTTTTCCATCTCTAATTTGAGACTCCAGAGTTTCTCCTTCCATATCCAACAGTGTGTTTCTGTCAATGGATTAAAGGATTTTTCTTAGGTCAAGGGGCTTGGACATTTCTGGAAGAAACAGTCCATAATTTTATACATTTGTGAGAGTTTGTAGGATTTTAACAGTGAATCCATCAGGAAGTCTTTCAAGAAGGAATAACTTTTAGACAGTGGGTCATGAGGAAACTCATGATCATAAAGCAAAGGAAAAAGACGAGATTTTGTAGCTCAGATCTTTGTTTGAAATTATCTGAAGAAATAAACACATTTTCCCCAGGCAGCTGTTTAAAATGTATTGGAGTACCTGCTTGCATTATTTATCTCATTCTGGGTGTCTGAGTTGATTGTGCTGGCTAACTCTTCTAAAGCAGGAGAGAAGTTCTGATTAAACCATGTGTGCCTCACTGCCTTTTTCAACTCAACCCCAACTGTACAGAAGAAGTAGACATGTGCAATCATCCCCTCATCATTTATGAGCCAGGTTTATTCAATTTCCATTTCTATTTCAGTCTGTCTTAAACAAACAGCCTATTTTTCACTTTGTATTTGAAATATCTCATTATATTCAGTCTAGATTTATATCCTGAAAAGCCTTGGAAAATGATACAAAAGAACTTAAAATCTTGTATTTAGTTACAACTGACAAATTTTGGGGCAGATTGCCATTTATTCCTATGTAACCTGAGTGCAATTAAGAAATGGTTGGAGATCTCCTACTGATAACCTTGATAAAAGATATGTCATAAAAATCAGTATTGTGAATGTGACATTGCTAGAATGTTGTGGCTCAGAATTGTTTTGGCACCTATTAAATGGTTTTTAGTCAATCTGTGCATTGGGATCCAGATAAATAGATTCTAAATCCAGATCCACAGGAGGACCTCATAGAAGGTAAACTTGCTATATTCCATTTGCAATGAAAATGAAGTTGAAGAATTCACGTTCAAGGTAATTGCTAAGGATTTGTGTGAGGGACCACCACCAAGGTAATCACCCTTCCCATGCAATTTGTGATCAAGCCTCTGTTCCAATCAGTGGAGCCCTGTTGATTTACTGTGATTAGGCATTTCTGGTAGATTTTTGAAATTCAATTAATTGATGCGGAGAAAAATAATTGTGTAGTTCATGCAATCTGCTACAGGAAGGTTTACAAGTGATTTGGAACAAGTGACAAAAGAGAGAAGCTCATGCCTTTTTCTCCTGTATTTGGTTGAATGGCCAAGAACACACATCTGGAGAAAAAGTCCGAGAAGTGGTTGTTTTTGGAAGGGCACCTAAATTCTAGGTAAGGAAATACACCAAGGTCTAGAGAGGGCCACAGTGGAGGTGAAACACTGCAGAGTGTGGTGTGGTTTGGCTCAGCTGAATGGAAATTGAGGACTCTACATGCTTGTCTGAGAAAATCTTAACAAACACAGATTTGTCTGCAATGGTTTTAGAGAACAGGATATTTAGAATAATATATTATGAATATATATTGAGAGAAAGAGAGCAGCATCATCAGTTTTGCTTATCAGCTGGGGTTCTGCCCAATATACTCATAAAAATGATGAGGCTGTCTTCCTGCCTGGCTGCAGCAGATGTGGGGAGCATGACTGACACTCCTTCCATGCCATTATCACAGACAGATTGCTATCAGAGAGTCAATCCCCTCCCAGCCTTGCAATGTGTCTCCAGGCTCTGACAGCACAGACATCAGGCATATTTTAAGCTGCCTGGAGATTCCAGAATGAATGAGAGATTTAATATGGGGAACTGTTCACTGATAAAAGGGACTTATTTACCATGCCCACTCTGTGCTGCATTCTAAAAGAGGCAGATAAAAAGCAAGAAATAATAATAAAGAAAATGTATAGGGGGATTTATTCATATATGATGTTGTCCATCACCAGGAAAATGTTTTCCTTTCTGCAGGACAGAAAACTAGGAGGAGGGGGTGAACACAATATATGTCCTGTTAAGCAGAATTTGAAGCAAGAAGAAATAATTCATAAAGAGAGTAGTAATGTTTGTGAAGACCACCTGTAACCCAATCTGTTATCAATGAGCACAGGAGCCCTCTCAGATATGGGAGGGGAAAGGTTTGATGCCAGCTGATAGGGAAAGGTTGGATATTTTATATCTCCAGATGTGTTACTGAAAACCTCTGCTGCTATCACAAATAAGCTGAATTTATGTCTGTAAGTATAGTACCAAAAATGCAACACAGATCACATAATCTTGTTTTCCAGCCAGACCACTTAGCAATGCACATAAAAATATCACATAAAAGGAGTCTAATGCCTCAGATCTTTACAAATGTCTAACAAATAACAGTTTGAGTGAGAGGAAAAACATTATGCATAAAACATCATCAATATATGTTCCCTTATTCAAAGAACATATTTATGTATTTTGGACATTTACATTTTACAGTTTGCCGTGAAATATTCTCTTTCCTTGGTTTCAGAGAAGAGGCAGACAGCTGGTGGAACCACAGATATAAGAATGTTTTCCCTTTTAAATGCCTTTGACTGTTGCCTTCCACAGGGACAGAGATCAGCTGGGAGAGGGAGCAAAGTTTATCAGTGCTGTGTCAGCCTGTGCAGAAGGATGTGAATTCTTCAAAGCACTCCTCTATAGAGGTGCAGCATTAGACATATGCCAGAGATATGCTCTGCACTAGGGAAAATGTTTAAAAATCACTTTTCAGCATGATCTCCCTATTTTTGGGTTTTGGGTTTTTTTTTGTGAGCTTCAGAGAAATCCTTAATGTTGTCTTAACTCTCCCATTGTGGGAGTGGGGACAGGGGGAAAAAACTTGATTAAAAAACAGTTGTAAATATTGTTTACACTTTTTATTCCAAATTATAAAATGATGCTTTATCATGATTATAAATTTAATATTTTGCTGAAGAGAAGTGATGGAATCACC
>JAHXMQ010012342.1:29347666-29374454 GCA_020466415.1 Ammodramus savannarum pratensis
AAGAAGAAAAATATAGAATCCAGTTATTCCCTCCTGTTAAAAAATGTAACTGCATGAAAATTTGCAGCCTCCTGCAATGAGAGCCTTGCTGCATCCTCTTAGAGCATCCATCCATGCCTTCAGCAGCACAGCTTGCCCCAGCAGTTCTTTTTTGCTGAGAATCCAAGGAGTCACCCTTTGGGCTGCTGTGGGGCAGAGCTGGCAGGCTGATTGATAACAGAGCCCTTTTTAATGTGGTGCCACTCTTTGCCCTGAGCAGCTCCAAGCAGCCCAGGGACCCAGGGCATGCCTGAGCACTCAAAATGTTCAGCAATAAAAATACCAAGGATTATTTATAGGGAGATTCACTCAGCAAAGAAAATCAGTGTGCTGGAGTGGCCAGGTGGAAGGAAGGTAAGAAGCCATGAGATTTGCAGCTCTCTGCACATCATTCCAAAATATCTCACTTCAGTGGTTTACCTGTGTGATACTCTGCCCATTAGAGAGGAACCTCTCCCAGTATGAAAGGCTTTCATCACAATTTTAGGTTGAAGTAGTAAAAAATATTTAAATATTTTTTTAACCAAAAAATTGTGCTGTAAATACTTAAAGATTGGCAAATCCTGATGACAATGCCCTCTAAATTCTTCACATTTTTACAGCTATGCATTTACAAATGACCTTTGTTGGAAACATGCATTGATTTCAAAGCTCCATTTAAAAGGAGATGAATCCAAAAGTGTGCCAAAAAGCACCGTATTTTCCAGAGTTAATGGAGAATGTTCTTTGACTAAAATAAGTTTTTTGCTGCTCTGTCACTACTCTGTTATATATGTGCCTCATGGCACCCATTGTCGAGCTAAAACACTCATTCAACATTTCACTGCTTAATGTAATTTTTTTAATAAGATCATTTACTTTTATTACTGATCATTCAAGTAGAATTTATAAGTTGTATTCCCCTCACCATTCCCAAACACAGTTATCTCCCAAATGTAAAAAATCTCAGAATGGGTATAAAAATTGAATTACACCAATATGTTTTTATTCTGCTCCAGCTCTTTCCCCACTGTCCTACAATTAAAATTCTATGTGGAATATAACATTGAAGAAATAAATCTTACAGTGTTTAATCAGAGAAGATTCAGGGAAATAAATCACTAAGGAAACAGTGAAACATCTTGCCATGAATGCATAAAGGAAAAGGTAAATCCTCAGACAAATGGATAGTTCTGTGGAGATGTTTTTTCCTATTTTAACAAGCAAAAATTATTTTTCATGTCGTAGAGCTGACTCTGCCTGTTCATTTGTGACTGCATGAGCTGGGGCTGCTTAAGGAAGCTGAGAAAAAATGAAAGAAAAAGAAATATCTGAGATCATGGGTGCTCAAGCATCAGCAAAACCTCTCAGTCTAACAGAGATGCTCTCTAAATATTTTGTGGTTGTTGTGTTACCAAGGGAATTGTGAAAGAAAGAGACTTAAAATATTTTTTTTTTCCAGTAGAACAACTCATGTCATAAAGTTTGCTGTTGTAAAATCTGCTGTCTATAATTTTGTGGGCTGAAATTTATTGTTCCAGAAAGAAACACTCCCAAAATGCAAGTTGTGCTATCACAAATATCATTACTTACAATAATCAGGAAATAAGTAAGCAAATACCACACCATGAATAAAGGAAGAATTCACTCTCTGGAATGAATCTTTCTGCAGAATAAATAAGGACTTCACTGGAACATTTCCTGGAGGATTTGTTGGTAAACATATCTTTGGTTGGAGCAGCATCCTTGTCAGCAGTGAATTACAGCAAACATCTTGCCTTGCCTTGGCAATTCCAAATCTTTAATGCTTTACTGAGCTCAAATTTCTCTATTTTAACATCTGACACTAATCTGGGATCAATAAAAGGGATGGTTTTCCCCAAGGATTTTCTGCTAATCATTGAGCTTTTGTTCATAAACACACAAGTTTTGCTGTTGCAGAAATTACAGGGTGGAATTTCTCAGTTTGCCATTAAGAACTGAGGCTATTTGATCCCTGAGTTAAGAAAACAATTAAGAATGTGCTTAAGCTTAATTGACTGAGTGAAAACAAAGTGACTGCTGCATTTCATTGAACAGTGAAGCTTTAAACATGTCAATGTTCCCTTGGGTTACACTTTGGTTACACTCTTGTCTATCACAGCATTGATGGAAATAAAGTTCTCATGCACACATTTTTGCCATAAGTGATCAGGATTAGAAACACTGTGGGAAACTCACCAATCCTCACATAATAAATCCTCCTGTGTCTTAATTGTCACTAAAATTTGAATGAAATTGGAGTTTCCCTTAAAATTTTTTCTCTGCAAAGTCTGCATCTGCCTTGCACTCAGGGATAACAGCAGAATTTCACATTCTGGACTATGCAAAGAACAAGGTGATGGTGGAAAAAATTAGCTCTTTGTTTGGTAAATCATTATCACTAATGAGTATACAAGTATAGCTTTTCTGATTTTTGAAAAAGACCTTTCAAATCACCTGAGACAAAAGGGTCAAATCTCACATTAGAGATCCTACTCCAATTTGGCTGCTAATAATGGAAAAAGCAACTGAATATCCGGATTCAGCAAAACCATTAAAACAGTCAGTTAATGAGTAATTTCTTTCAACTGGGTATCTGTACTAAATAGCTTGGAATTGTGATAATTTTAATTTGCACTTGTACTTTATTTATCATCCGAGGAGTTCAATGTCCTTTGCAAACATTACAATAAATCTTTCCAAAGAGCATCTCAGCTTCCCCTTGAGTGGAGATTTCTAATTTCTTTTCTTGCCCAGCAGGTATTTAGCTAGAGAAGTAAAAATATGAAATGCACGAGTAGAATTTGAGCACACATTGATTTGTTGATGTATGGGTACCTGATTGCCTTTGAACCCTAGAATATCAAACCCTAGAACCTCAAAATCAAAATAATTCAGCAGATATCTTCCTCAGCAATGTCAGTCAGGACACTTCACTTTAAAAGAAAAACTTGATCAGCTGTAATTCCTATTTCCAAACCTTTCCCAGCTGGAATTTTGTGAAGATTGTAGATTAAAAAAAACAAAAAAAAGTCTGTATTAAAGCATGTTAAATAGCATCTGACAAAAATAGAAACTTACTAATCAAATGTAACAGACTCATTAATGAAGGATCACTAATTGCTCTCATTTCACATTAATTACTGTAAGATATATAGTCTAATGGCCTTTGATTACTGAGTCTTTGTGGAGAAAGCAGAAACCTTATTGACTTTCCTCCTCCTTCCCACACAAATTAAAAGAAATTAACATAGTTCTGAAACCAACCAACTTTTACAAAGAGTATTTTAGGAAAAGAGCTTCCTGTTTGCTCTCTTCAGCTAAGGATCCACATTTTTGAAGGACACATTCATTCTTCTTTTTTATCCTCTCAAATGTTCCAAGAAAGGTAATTTTTTTTCCTCTTGTATTTTCTGTCTGTCAGCAGAACTTATCCACAGATGATAATGAAAACATTTGTGAGTGTTTCTTTTCATAGCTAATTTTTTAATACTATTTCTGTTGTAGTGTGCCTAATGACACTTTATCATTTTTTTTCTCCTCGGTGCCTGCCTATACTCTTCCCTCATCAGTCAAAACTGCCTTGAATTCATACACCAAGGTCCTGTTTTAAATTTTACCTTCTCTCACATGCAGATCTTGTATTTCTTGCTGATTTTTCCATTGTTGGCAGTCAAAAAAAAAGGCTATAGATCAGTTTAGTTATTAATTCAGTAAAGATCTGAAAGTGAATCACTAAATATTGCATTTTTAATGGTATAAAGCCTGACATCTTCAGGCTGATTAAGTCTTAAATCTTTTTGCTTCTTACTGTCTCGTTGGTGCTGTGTCTTGACCAACTATTGAGATCAATCAGCTCTAAAATTATTTTCACCTTCCCTGCTTGGTCTGGTACATCTGCATAGCTCTCTGATATGTTTGGGCTGCTGCAAATAAATGATTTATTTATTCCCTCTTGCCTTCTCTGACAGCAAGAAGCTCAGTCACACCAAATTCCAGTGATGTGCTGCAATTCCAGCTTTGTTTCTCAAGGGAAGGGGTCTTAAAACACCACCCACAAACCCCCATGGGAGCAGGATCCTGTGCAGGATGTCTGAGCAGGCAGAGCCATTTGGTGGCACAATTTCCAAACCCCTGCAGGGATCTGCTCGTCCTTGGTGGGATCTGCTCTTGGAAAGCCTTTGGTGAGCAGCTGAGGGACAGCAGATGTCTGATGGCACTGGGGGTTTATGTCCTTCCTGTGGCATCTCCTACCTCAGCCTGCACTAAAAACCTCAGTCAGTGCTTGTTTTATGGATTAATATAGTTTTACAGCAATAACATAAAGCTGCAGTGCTGAAGAAATCAGAAATGTGACACCTAACACTGTAAAAACAGTCACTGGAAAAAAAATCAATGCATTTATCCACATATGCAGAGTACTTTCATTTTTTTTAAGCAATTAAAAAAAAGCTTCCCTCAATTCCATCTGTGACCTTTCAGCATTTGTTTAGCATCCATTTTACTGGGGTAGTAAAGTAAAAGGTAACTCACTCTTTTGGCAGAAATTAAATTTAACAATTGCTTTATTACGGTTGCTTTAGGTAGGGAAGGTCTCTCTTGAAAGTTTTAAGACATTCTGCAAATAGTCCCGGGAGGCAGCTCAGATAAACAATACCTGCTTGTTCCTGAAAGGAAAAGCAAATGCAAGGGCTGTTTCTGCAGCATTATCCCAACTGTGCTGCACAGGTCACTGCTGAGGATGCTGCAGAGGCATCAGAGAGGGCTTGTGCCTCCATTGTCAGCACACAGCATTTCCAGGCACCATTAAATATAATTTCTACATTTTTTTCTTTTGTTCTCAGCAATTGCCAGATGAGATGAACATCTCTTCTTTATGAGGGCTCTCTAGGAGTGCTGCCTTACAATCTTGCCCAATGCTGTATAAATAACCGTGGAACACAAGGTATTCAAGCCAGAGCTGCAAGTCATGAGAGCTTTATAAATCCAGTTCATTCTGCATTTAAAAGGCTTGGTGAAAGAAATTAAGTTTCTAAAAAGGCACTCACTGGCCCAGCAGTTTGGCTGAGCAGGACAAACCACGGGAAGCCACATTTCAGCTGTCTAATTAGAGGCTCAGACCTGGAGGCTGGTAAGAAATACAATTCCTGTGATTCACCCAGCACCATTGGTGCTGCTGCACCTCAGGAAATGCAGTGGGTAAGTCTGAAACACTACCAAAGCCAAGCCTCTGAAATTAAGGAATTTGGCTTCTAAAATCACCTTTTACATGATGATGCCCATCCCTGAAACTTTTCAAGGCCAGGCTGGGTGGGGCTTAATGGAAGGTGTCCCTGCCACAGCAAAACATAAAAAGAGATTATTCATAGATAACTCATTACAAAATGCAGTGCTGGGAGTGATTGATGCTTATTTCTGTTTATCCCTCTAGACTGAAGCAGCTTTCTCAGGTTTCTCCAGGTGCCCATAGAACCCCTCTGACACTGCTTTAAATCTGTAAAAGTCCTGAGATGGCTTTGGGGTGGATTTCTGAAAGCAGCAAAATGAATCCTTGATCTTATGCACATGCACATCTCAAGTGTCCCTCTGAGGACAATCTGCATCTGCTTCAGCTCACCAGAAATGCAAACTAAACTCAGTGTAAGTGAGTTTGTTTGTTAGTAAAGATCAAAAGAGACATTTGCAGAGACAGCCAGGCAATAACCCTGTCACAGCTGTTAATGCAGTTCCCATCCAGCACTCAGTCTTTCTGCAGCCCCGTTTGGCTCCAGGAATGAGAAGAATGGGACCATAAAAGGGAGAAAATCAGGTTAGAAAAGCTGGAAAGGAGAACAGCAAGAAAGTAAAAGGCTACCAGGAAAAAGTCCCTCCAGAAAACCACATGCATGAGTGAAATATGATGCTTATACACTATATAAACAGGACTTTTTTCTCTGAGCTTGACTGTCTCAACAAAGAACTCTGTTAAGTTCCAAAATGTGCTCAGTGAGCTCTCACACTTGGCCATGGTGAAGCAGAAATTGAGTATTTCTCTAGAGCAATTGCAGATAAATTTTAAGTCCTATAAATGCTGTGGAAGCTCCATCTCTATATTCCCACCAAATAAAATTTCCTCAGACAAAACCAGTTAGGACCTGTGAGAGTTGAAGCAAAGTTTCTATTTTTATGTGATAGCAGAGAAATATAAAATACAGCACCAAATATGCTCCAAAATGCAGTTAGGTGAGCCAGAGCTAGAGAAATTTTTATATATATTCTGCAAAGATCAGAATAGCAATTCAGAGTCAGAGAATGAAGATTTATTTAGCTATTTCCAAGCTGATTTTATAGATACTTCTCACTCATCTTCTTATATATTTTATACGCAATTTTTTTGATAAAACAATGTTTTTGTGTGATCTAAATTGAACTTGTGCTCTTTAGAATTATAGGGATTTGTTCTACTTTTTAAATTATTCTGCATAACTGCATTGGAGCAAGGAATTTATAATGTATTACAGAATTTATATAATGTATATAATTAATATAATGTATTATCTAATGTGTATATATATAAATATTTATATAATGATATTTATATATAATAATTAAATTTATATTTGTATATTTTATATATTATATTTATGTATAATAATTATATATAAAATAATATAATTTATATAATGTATTGCAGGATTTCTATTGTATTACACCCCCTTATAGTTTCCTAAGATAATTACAATATCCATATGTTGAATTAAAAGCAAATAATCTACTCTAACAGTCCAAGAGAGAGAAGCTCTGGATTCATTTCAGCCAGCCACTGTGAGTCCCAGACAGGAAGGACATTTTGTAGTTCTCTGCAAATATCAAAGCTTAAAAAGCATTTCAATAAGGTAATAAGTGTATGACTTCTTTTTATTTCATTTATAAAGAAAATAAGCCAAAGAAAAATGGGTTTTATTATCTCACTTTGCTCTGGCAGTGACATTATGGGAGGAGAGCACAGCTGCCATTTATGGAAAACACAACCTCCAATAACACATTTAATGGGTTTTGATTTTAGACTCTCATCCATGAGCATGCATAATGTTTTGAGGTATCATTTTTTTACACCAATAAAAAACCTGATGTAAGATTTTATCTATGGCATTTTGTCACGCGAATGGTGAAAAGTTAAACTAAGATCAGCTGAAACATTTACCACATACTTCATTATCTCCTGTGAAATGAATATCTAGATAATTGGCAAAGCAAAAATCTTTGTTATAAGGATTTATGAATTGAATAAAATTACCTTCCTCAACAGGAACTTCTGTGAGACTGAGCTTTTATTTTCTGCTGGAAAAGATCAGGAGTTGTTAAGTGTATCTTTAGAATTTTCTTTCAAGAATAAACCTTTTTTCCTATTTTGTGTTTGACACAGAAACTGTCTTCCTCTCTCTCTTGATTTCCAGGTTATTAATATTTAATTTAAAATAGCCTTAAAATCTCAAATCCAGCTTCTGTGTCAGTTCTTAAATCAGCCTCCTTTGCATACCACATAACTAGGACACCTGTTTGACAGAACTTTTAGCCTTTATTAGCAAGTGCAGAATATTCAAAGGGGACTGCACCTACTGGAGTCTGTCCCCATAATTCCAACATACGTTTTTGTTCTGATTATCTCTTTCTCATGTCTGTCCTTAGACTGGAATGAAGGGGTTTTAAAGGGTAAAGAAAAGTATAAGAATTAGGCTTACTCCACAGAAAGGTGGGGAAAGTTGGCATGGATAGTTCAGAGGAAACACAAATGTCTAGCACAGACTTCCAATGGGACCTCAAAAAAGTCAATTTATTACTCCTTTTTCAGCTTTAAAATAAAATAATGTTTTCTTTCTCTTGACTTTTATTGGGAAGCTTAGAACTAGATGTGCTAATCCATGAATTATGAATGTTGAATACAGTTTTACACATAATCCAATCATCTGACATTTTCCATCTGATCTTCAAATATTAAAATATTTTAGCTCTAAAATGACACAGCTGTCAACAGCAGCAAAGCTAGGGGAGCTGGCTATTGTTTCAGGTGCAGCTGCCTCTGTGCTGCTGCCTCTGCTCCTCCTGTGGTTTGCAGTCCATGATAAGGACTGGACACTGATTTTATGGCCGTGCTTGTGCAGCTCATTCTTCCCTGAGCCCAGACAAACCCCCTGGCTGTGAGGGATAATGAACTCCTCATCCCAAGGACAAGGCAGAATCTTCACTTCCCAGGATTATTCCACATTTACTCTACAGCTGATCCATATAGACATTTTTCTCCAAATGTCACCAGGGCAATTCATAGAGTGGCTTTTCCTCTCACTGCATTTACACAAATGTTACCCTTGTTTCACACTATAGCAGGAGCAAGAGTCCTTCAGCTTAGCATGAATTAAATTTGGGTACAGGACACAATAGTGGCACTGTAGAAATAATCATAGAGAGAAAGGGAAGGGCATTATTTACTCCTTGCAAGTTTTTCCTGAGATAATGCATCTCTGAAACCCAGAGGTCATTTATTGTGAGCGTTACAAATACATTTGTATCCACCAAGGGCAATAAATATTGCAAATTAAGTTGAATAATGACTGCACTGTCTATTTCATTTCTACATGAGAGGCACACATGGGAAAAAAAGCAAGTCAGTATTTATAAGGCAATATATGGCATAAGCCTCATTGAAAGGTAGAATTGCAGCAATGTCACAGGCACCCAAATTTACTGTTACTGCCTGAGGAACAAGTGGAAAAACAAAATCATTGCAAACAACCAATGTGTACAGAATTTATAATGAATATCTTCATCACAAACATACTTTTTTCAAGTTATGGGGTTTTTCCTTGTGAGAAGATCTTGGCATTGAAGAGGCCGAAGGGGAAAGGTGATGCAGAGCAGCAATTACTGGAGAAGTGCTACTTGCCATGAGCTTAAATGGATTGATTGTTTCAAATGTGCTCCAGCTTACACAAACCTTCCAAATATCTCCAGAAGTAAAAACCAGGAATCAAAAATAGAATCACAACTTTTGGTGAAGAATGGATGACAGGAGGAAAACGACAGGCACTCAGTGCCATACAAAAGCATAAATAACTATAATTTCTAATGAGTTCTGGGGTGCTGGCATGTATACAACTGAGCAAACAATGTATACAACTGAGTTTCCAGGATTTTTGGTGATGCAAATGGAGCACATAAAATTTATAGCCCTGCTGTTCTCACCAGCTTCTTATGTGAAGCAGAACTGTGACAAGAGTCTGACTCTAGATTCTTGTGGGATACAGAGGGAGATGAAAGAGAATGAACAAGCAAGCACTGTGGGTGGTATAATAGCAAATTAAATTAACTGTGGAGATAAGAATCTGACAATGAAATATTAACCAAAAACAGAGGAAGTCAGATGTTTAAAAAATATTTAGTGATCTTATTTATCACATCAGACAGAGATGGGAGTCACTACATGTCCTTCAGGGTGAATTTTTGTAGGCTACCAAGTCCACAAATATATATTAAAATTTTTAGATTCTCAAAAAATTTATGCAAGGATACGGAACTGGGGCTAAAGTTCCTTAATTGGGTAGGTTTTAGTTTAGGAATTTAAAAGCCTATTTTCTGCTCACCTGATTTCCACACCCAGAGCTTTAGCAGCTCTTTGAGGACCACAGATGTCCAGCACAAGCTGTGATTATCTCCTGCTGGAGCCCAGCACTCTTCTAAATCCAGATCTGTGTTTGGATAGCAGCACTGAGGCAGCAGGAACCTGAAAATATCCTTTCATTTGTTTTTTCTTTGATAGTACTTACTCTTCACCAAATTTTTGTTCTGATAATGTCTTTCAAAAAAACAAAGAAATCTTCAGTTAATGACGGCAGATTACTTACTAGTTTTCAATAACAATCCACATTGTGAAGTTGGCATCAGTGTTCTTCCTAAATCCCAAAGTATTTTTATGCCTGGCCCAAGGTATCCTGTTTTGGTTTTGTGAATATTTTAATACCTGTAAAAGCACAGATTTAAACTCAAGGCTATTTTTAACATGTTTTTAACACATCCCTGCCTCTTTCTGTGCTCTAGAGCAGGGACACCCGAATTGTTTCTCCCCAATGCAATAGGTGCTGTGGGTCCATTCCCCTGGAAAGTTATAGGAGACTTCCCTTTCAGGAGGACTTTATTAAGTTTGGATTAGATTGGATTGAATTAGAGTGGAATGGATGTTTCAAAAATGTATATATACAAAAATGTATATATACACACATATATATATGTGTGTGTATATAATATGTATATATATATGTGTATATATATATGTATATATGTGCATGTAGGTACCTAAATGTATACATTTTTATATACATAAAAATATATATTTATATATAAATATATATATTATGTATATATAATATATAATATATTATATATATATTATATATATAGTGTATATATTTTAATATATATATATTTATATATATACATACATATATATTTATATATATAATCTATCTGGCCAGTGACAAATAACTCTCCACATATGCCGATATGCAAATATTCATTAATTTTCTGTCTATGAATATTTGTATCTTTGGATAATAGCCTTTCCTTGAAGAATTCTGGGTCACATAGAAAAGTGAGAGAGCATTTATTAAAGACATTCTCTTGAGCAGCTCTGGTTATCAAGGCTTGTCAGAGTTTCAGTGCTTTCCCAGCCATACAGGCATGTACAGTCAATCTTCCTGGAACCCAAAGTGTGAGAGTTAATGAAATTTGACAACTGATTGATGTCAGATGCAGCATTGAATTTGGAAACCCAATTACCTCCTTCCCTTTCAAAGCAGAGGTCATTCCAGCCAACATGACTCCACTGACATGCTCTGCAATCCAATCTGAGGGGTTGCATGAGATTGTGCTCCACAGAAAATTCAAACATAAAAAGGAGCAAAATTTCCAGATGAAGCTGACACACATTGACTAATGGCTGGTCACACGAGCCAGGTGCAAAGAGGCACACAGATTATTTCTGAACCAGACAGATTATTTCTGAACACAGACAGATTATTTCTGCACACACAGACAGATTATTTCTGAACACAGACAGATTATTTCTGCACACACAGACAGATTATTTCTGAACACAGACAGATTATTTCTGAAGACAGACAGATTATTTCTGCACACACAGACAGATTATTTCTGTTTGTTACCTGGATGTCTGTAGCTGAAGGTGCAAACACAGTATTCAGTGCCTCAGTTAGATCCATGCCTTTTTTCCAAGTGGAAAATCTTTTTTTCATCCAGAATTTTAATGATTCATACAGGTTTTTATACTAAAAGTTCAGGGGAATTACAGCTCTATAATTTCATTTAACGTGCTGAAGATGATACAACTTTAGTAGAGTTGAGACAAATTGCAGTGGAAGAAAAATCCAGCCAATTATTCATAAACTATAACAACCAGATTTCCAATCTCACACTTGGTTCATTGGGCTCTGCTGGTCTAAAATTGGAACTGCTGCGAGTTGTGCAGATTTCTGCGGGCAGAAATCCCCATGTGGAAATCAGATGTGCAGAAATGGAGATAGTGATCTCTGTCCTTTCTCCACTCTTTAACCTATTGCAAGGAACAAATGAATGTGGATCTTGGCATCTTTTCAGGATTTAGCATTTAACAATTAGGTGCTGTTTAAAGACATTGTAATGTTAATATTTACTAAAGAATTTTTCTGGGGGAACTGCAGAATAGTTCCATAGTTCCTTGGAGGGAAATAAGAAGAAATAGGGGATGGACCAGGCTGGTGGTATAGAAGGACCACAACCATCACAGTGATCACCCCAGGTTTGTCCAGGATGCTTGAGGCAGTAAATCAGAGCACTGGAGTTTTATTGTAAGCACCTTGAAGCACTGTCTGCATGAGAGAAGTGAAAGCAATGCAGGTCAGCAATTCAGTGTCAGGCCTGACAGACTCTCCTTCTCACCCATCAGCATAAATCAGGACAACTCTGGGGAAGGATGTACTTAGTTTTATGTTTCTTATGTGTGGAAGACATGATTATGCAGTGTATACCTCTTTTGAATTTATATTTCTATAATTACTAATTAAGTGAAACCAATAACCTGGGAAAAAGTGATACAGCCCTATTATCTCATCATTTGTTAATGGTGTTAAAATAATTGGCCAAAAGTATCTACCTGGTCTTTGATAAATATGTACTAAAGCTAATTAACTCAGGTAAAACAGAGAGAATCCCACAGACACCTGACCTTCAACCTCACATGTCCAACACAATAATCCTTTTGCTCATTTAAAACCCCTCTAAAAGATCCTAAGGTCCAGGTCATCCCTCTGGATTCTGAAGATCCTCTCCAAATAAGTGCTGACGTGGATCTACAATTTCAGGGGAATTAAATTTTAAACTATTCATGTTATTTAGAAAAATGTAATTTCTGCAATTTGCTCTAAGCTCTTACATCAGCAGTGAAGTTTAAGTTTAAGATTAGTAAAGTCTGTTCAAAAAAAAAAAAAAAAGGAACCATCAGTGATTTTCCTCTAGGCTTTCAGCAGTATCAACAGCTATTCCAGGGCAAAATACAATTTTAAGAACTCAGAATCTTCTTTTTCCTGGGATTTTAAAATTTCATCCCATTCCAAAATGTCATATTTTTCATTTAAACCACTATCTTGAGGGCCTGCAAACCTGCAGGCACAAATTTATCCCTTTTAAAGCAGAGTTTAGAATTTGAATGTACTGCTTCTCTTTAGAATACGTAAAGGCTTAACTAGATGGCATAATCTACCCTTCCCTTTTATGAAAAAAATACAAATTTGAACAGAATTACATTACTCCAAGCCTCCTTTGTGCTCTACACATATTACTGATATAATTTTCTGCCAGAGATATTAATCATTTTGAGAAATTTATCTCTTGGAAAGCTCCAGTTACAGCAGCCCAAATTGCATTTTCCAAGATTAAATGACGAACTAGCTTTTTCCCTGGTTAGGCTGCACAATTTGCATGTCAAGCAAGATTATCTTCATGATTTTACAGTTACTCAGCTCATCTCAACTTGCTGCAGGTGATGCCAAAGTTTTACTTTTTCACACCATGCAGCATTTGAAGCAAGACAGCAAACACTTAAACCCCATCCAATTTAACTGTGACAAACCTTTTTGTTGTTTTGCTTAGTATTATAAAAGAGAAAACTTGCATAGGATTGCTTTCCATAAAAAATGAAGGTCCCTAGAAGTAATTATCATTAATGCTGCAGAAGTGGTGGTAAACTGGAACCATAATGATTGGCTCCTATTTTCCTCCTTTATTTACACAGCCAGGGATGCACTGCCCTTCAATGATACATGGTTGTTAAAATGCTCTCAGTGGGGTTTCTTTTGCCTTTGTTAGATTTTTCTCTGCTAGCAAAAAAATAAATAGCAAAGATAACTTTGTCATTTTTTTTCTTTTCTTCCCCCAGCCTGCTCAGACAAAGGCCTGCAAGAGTGATCAGAGCTTGAAAACAAAATGGAAAGTACTATGATATCTACAGCTGGGTGAAGATTTTACAGTGAAGCATTTCCTGAGCAGCAAATGTCAGCTCACAAACAGAAACACTCTGAAGCAGTTTGCCAGATTTAGTGAGGTTTCATTCAGGGAAAAAACAGCTCTTGTAGGGGTTCAGCAAGGAAGAGCCCCCTGACAGAGCTGTGCTGCTGGGAGCTGAGCACGACAGACAGGGAAGGAGGAGATGACAGAAAGGGAAAAAAGAGATAAACCTTCTTTAGGAAAGGGGAAAAGGTGGGAGCATTGTTAAAAGTCTGCAAGAAACTGGCAAGGTAATGTCTGAGTGGGAATTATAAATGTTGGGAGACCCTGGGATGGAGCTGTGCTCTTCTTCTGAGCCCTACTCACAGAATCTCAGAACCACACAAGAGTTTGGGTTGGAAAGGAACTTCAAAAATCATTCAGTTCTAAAGCCCCTGCCATGGGCAGGGACATTTACACTGCATCCCATTGCTCAAAGCCCCATCCAAGATGACCTTGAACACAGCTCATCCACAGCATTTCTCTCACTCTGAGCTGAACACAAATATATTTTCTGCCAGCTGTGCTTGTACAAGCTTCAAAAAGATCTCTCAGCAGCAGCAGCATCCGTTTTTTTTCCTTTATTTTCATTCATTTATTTTCACTTCCCGACATGACACAATCAAGAAACAAGGGCAGGGTTGATGTAAAAGCAGCAGGGTTTGGCAGGAGAGTGCCAGGATGCCGCACTCTGCTCAAGGACTGCTCCCAGCACCAAAGTGGCCCTGGCTGCTCCCTCTGCCTTTCTGAGTGGCTCCACTCTTAGTATGGAAAATCAAAAAGATGGTGCTGTTTTCCTGGCTTCTCATGCTCTTGCTTGTGCACTCAGAAGTGGAAAAAACCTCCATAATAAAATGTATGGGCAGGTTGGCCATGGGATCTGTTTCCCCTAATGCAATCTATATTACTTTGGAAAGTCTTCTTTCATATCACTCAGGCAACGTAATTACACCCATTTCCTTATGAACACAGATGTGTCTTAACAACATTATTTTGTTATCTTTGCAGCTGAGGCTCTTTCAAGATCAAAAGGAATCTAAGTGCAATAAGGTCACACAAGAACTGGAGCACTGAAACCCAGCAAAACCTCTCCAAAAAGCAAAGGAATACAGGGCAGATGATGCAGTGGGACAGACCTTCACCTGCTGTTCTGCACTGAATCCAAAACTTGTGCAACAGAATGCTTCTTGATATCACTGAAAATCTGTGGCTCAGACCCTGAGTGGTCTCAAAGAGCAGATTTATTCATCCTAAGTGGGACTTTTAAAGCATTCTAATTTCCCATCAGCTACACCAAGGAGAAAATTTGCTTCTCAGTCTTCCCTCACTCATAAAAATGAGAGGCTACTTGTAAATTTTGGAGAGTCTTACATACACTAAAAACATATCTTATGGTAAATTTCAGCTAAAGGAAAAATACTCTTCTGTAGGTATTTTTTTTACCTTGAATTAAAATTATTATTATTTTTAAATATCCAGGTATGCTCTAATCATAATTACAAAAGCTCACAGTATTTCTTATTACCCCTGTAGTTTGCCAGCAATAGGAAATACTGTCACTATCAACTTTTGAATATTTCTGTTCACATAAAGCCATCTTGATTAACCTGGTACACCAGAAGTCCTGGAAGATTCTACACTTAATCCTAAAGAGTTTATTTAGAGCTAAAGTATTTTGAGACCTGTTTTTATTAATTAATTTATTTATTTTAAAAGAGAAAAGGTTTTTTGAAGTCTACTTTACTTCCTGCAATAGCTGCAGTATAATCCCATACTTACAGGCTTCCAATAGACTGTGAGCTATTTCTGAAGTCATTTGGTGTTTTGAGTCCACTTCATAAAGGATTTGCATATCTTTCAAGTATCTGAGTTTCTTCTGGCCTAAACAAAAAAGTGTCTCCAGAGGCACAAATCTCAGAAAGACTGTAATGAATAAATGAAAAGCATTTGCATACTAATACAACCCTAGTCTTACTTTTTGTCTTATGAGAAGGCATCTACTTATTGCAACCAGCTTTGGCACCTGTTGGCAAGGGCAGGAAATAGATGCACTGTCAGCACCACACAATGGAAAGCTTGTCAAGTTCTGGTTTTATCTGAATTACTTACATCATGCCAAACCTGAAAATTGTTCAGAAAGATGCCAAAAGATCACAATTTAATGAAATGGAAATGGAACAGGAGATGGAGATGGAGATGGAGATGGAGATGGAGATGGAGATGGAGATGGAGATGGAGATGGAGATGGAGATGGAGAGGAGAGGAGAGGACTGAATGTTGAGGATCTTTTGGGATCAGAAGGTAATGAAGTACCTGCCTGCAGCTCCCTTCCTGGTTCAGGATGACTTCCCAGCCTCACTACTTGGCAGCTCCACCTCACTCTTCCTTCTTAGGTCCTTGCTCAGCTTCTTGTTTTGTGTTTGACCATAACAGCAAAATCTAACATAGCCATAACTTGATCTAACATTACCACAATCTAACATGGCCGTAACACCAACCACAGGTAATTTATTATTCTAAAATTTGTGCAGATAACTGCAATGACCACATGGACATTTACCCACCATGTTTAAAAATCAGATATCTCTGTCTCTCTCCTTCTCCCAGTAGAATAGGTGTGATAAATAACAATCTTTTTTAACCTTTGTTAAATTTGTGAAAATTGTTAATTTCTGTTCATCAAAAGGTAGGAATTACTCCTTTCCTAGCCTACCAGTGGCTGTGCAGAGCACTCAGCCTCTGCACAAGGGAGATCTCTGTGGCTGCTGCAGGACTGCACTCTGCAATAGGATCAAACCTTGCCCTTTTTTCCCACAGCCCCTCTTTCCCACAGATCCCCAGAGAAAAATGTAACATTTGGAGCTCCAGGGAGAGAAACTGTTTAAACCTGCTCTTGAAAGTGCTGCACATTCTCATGTACAACCACTCTAAATCAGGTTGCAGAATCCAAACCATTGGAGTTACAGTTTGTTTTTTTGAAAAAGCCATTAACTTATTACTTCCCCATTAGTGCACTGGGAAAATGAATTACATTCAATTTTGCAATTACCTTAGATTTTTTAAGTATGATGAAGCAAATTGCATGAGGCCAAAGGATGGCTTTTCCATCTGAGCATAAAAAATGGAAAGGGACAATGAAGGCAAAACCTCCTCAAATTCCTCACTAGCTGGAAGCAAGTGGCACAGCTTTTTTGGGTAGATAAAAGAGAAATATGTAATGAGAAATTGAAGAATCTGTGCTGCACTCCAGTAAAGAGCTCTGACTCCCACAGACTAACAATATACATTTTGTGTAGTTCTGCCAAAATCAAGGACACATCAAAGGGAAGTTCTTGCTATTCTGCTGATAAGGGTCTGTAATTGGCCTTTAGCAGTGCTGTCTATTATTTATACCTACTTATCCATTTCTATTGTTATAACACATTAGGCAAATGCCCAGAGTGGATTTTTAGTATGAGATATCAGTCTAAAGACTTTTTTGTACAAATACAAATAGATATACATGCACATGCCTATAGCTGAATAAAGACTGTTTCACAGGAAGTTAATGACATTATTTTCCAAGCAGAGACTGAAAAGAATATGAGGAGGATCCCAGAATGTAAGAAATGTACCCCAAAAATTCAACTGCTTTAAAGTACATGTACTGCTGAAAGGAAAAGAAAAATAAAAGAGTGGAGGAACAGTTTTCCTCAAAAGCCTTAACCTTTCTTTCCTTGATGCTCAAACACATTGGTTTCAGCAGTCCAGGATAATGAGCATTACAAAAATACAAATCAGCATCACTAAGATGGGATAACCACATTTGGAGGCACAGTGAATTTCTGTACATTTCTAAACTGCAGAGCAAATGATTTCACAAGCACAATGCCTGCCTTCATCCTATGCCCTGAAGAACTGAATCTCACCATTGATTTGCTGCCCAGCCTGCATTTCCTCCTTGGCCTGTTGATCCAGCCCCTAAGTGTATCATCATATTCTTCATGCAAAAAGTCAATATTTAGCTTAAGGCTTTGCAGAGACCAACTCAAACAGAGACAATAAAGGCTGACAGATTCTAATGTATAAAGCACTTTCTATAGAAACACCAAGTGACAGATTTGACATATATATAATATTTATTCTGCTTAGGGCTCGTGTAACATCTTTGATCCCACTTCCATTTGTGTTCTGCCTGATGCACAGGAGATAATCCAACATCACTGGAAGCCTGGAGGGTCTCCCAGCCCCAGGACACAACAGGAATATTTCTTCTGACCTCCCTGGCCACAGATCAGGCTCAGAGATGCAGCACAATGAAAGGGACTCTGGGTTTGCTCTGTGATTCAGGTTTGATGATACTGGGCTGGCTGGCACCAGTTCTTCCATATTAAATGCTGCAATGAAGCAGTGAAAAAATTACTGATTGCTTCATGGTTATGGTAAAAAGACAAAACCCTGAAGCTCTTGGGGAGATGTGGAGGGTAAATGTGGTTTATACATCTGAAAAATAAGGGGGAAGTGAGGGAGAAATCAGAGAGGAAATCCCTGCATTCCCTTCCCATTGTCTCCCTGCCCTTAGACCTGAGTGGAGCCTCATTGCAGCTGCAGAATTTGACTTGCTGGAGATATTTCTGCTGGCAGAACAAGGCTGCATCCCTCATGGACATTTAGAAGCAGCACCACCTCTTCAATTTCATGGTCTGTACTCAGATACTCCTGTGCCTATTACTGATATTTAGTGATAATTCTTTAATACGTGATTAGTTAATTTAATGCACAGCTCTGGCCACAGCACTCTGAAAGAAGAAAATCAATGTTTTGAGCACCCATCCAGGGCAGGGGAGACCAAGTTTCACCATTCATAAGACACAGAAGGGCAGGAGAAGGGCAAGGACCTCTCTTATCCTGCCAGGTTCATTGTGGCTCATTCCCTCTGGTGGCTCTGGATCCCATGGCAGAGTTTAGTTCTTCCTGGGCACTATCCAGATTACTACCTAAAATTACTAACAGCCACTTAAAACTACTAACAGCTATTAAAACTGGTTTCTGTTTTCAGCTCTGAGAGAAAAATAACCAAACAGCAGCCACAGAGCAGCAGTCACTGCACAGTGAGTAAATCTGTGGGGGATGTGGAGCTAAATGGAATAACAGAGAGTAATCTGTCATTTAGCAAAAGCAGAAAACAAACTTTAAGTCCTGATATTTATCAAATTTCTCTGCACATAAAAGCAGTGAGTAAGTATTGCTTGGCTTACCAAATGGCAAAAAAAAGCATACCAGCTTCTAAAATTAAAAAAAAAAAGTGTGCCAGCACAAGAACAGGCTCTTTTCTAGATAATTTCTGAGACAAAACAAGCTTAGCACTGCTACAAACACAGTCTGTGAAGTGCTTGCCTTCATTCAAGGCACCAAAACTCATCTCTGAAGGCAGGGCTGGGTCCCTGCACACCACAGTGAGTGAACGACTCAACGCTGTCACTGAACAGTGACTCCAGAAGTGGCACAAGCTGCCTGTGGATGGCTCCTGCCCAGAATTCCTTCACTCATCCCTGCCTGCCCGTGGCCACACACCTCATACTGCCTTTAATCCAGATTTAACAGCGGCCAGAAAACAGCTCAGCCTTTCTGCCTTTTGAAGAACTGTGCTGCCAATTCTCCCCTGATTTCTTCATCTACCTGAACCTCAGTTATACTGTGTGAGAATTTCTTTCAAATACTGATTTAGATGTGCTGCATTTTAATGATAATCTCCTGGAGTTTGAGGGCTAGGAGCAAGGGGCTTTCTTGACTTTGGTTGTACCCCTAAAAGGAATGAAGCACTGTCAGTTAAAAGGAAAAAAAAAATTATTTCACTTCTATTACTATTATTTTTTATTACTAGTTGTTCCTAGGGGATGCATTCTGCTCTCAGGATAACTGAATTGATCTACAAAGAGATGCTCTGCATTTTTCATGGTGGTGGTATTGGAAGAAGTCCATGAGCTGTGCAATGAGATATTTTAATTCTCAAAATCCCATAAGGGAGCCACGTTCTGGAGTTCTGGGTTTAATGGAATTTTGTCCTCTGACACACAACTGACTTTTTTTCTGGTTTATATCTGATTCCATCTTTGCATGTCTGAACTGGTGAAAATATCTCCAGCCTCCTCTATCTTCGGTTGTTTCCAGAAAGAAGAAAGGTATAATCATGTAAAACATACCCCAAGATCCTAGTCTAAGATAGGTGCAATGGTAAGAGACAAAACATGGTTATTTTCTCAAGAAATTACTTTTGTCCCTACAAAAGGAGAGGCAGCCCTTGAAAACCTCTATTTTCTTGCATCTTTCTTAAAAGCAGGCTACAGTATCCTGACCTTAGCTGTGCTCCAAGCCATTCATCCTTCAGTGACACCTGCTCAAATTTAGAATTAAGCACTGAGAAGAGCTTAAGTCATCCTTTGCTCTCTTGACTGACATTTAAGAGGCTTTCTCCATAATAGCAGCCCAAGGGAAAACAACACCTCAAAAAGCAGTTTTGTGTTCCAGCCTTTGAGCACTCCCAAGCTGAATTCTGGGGCTCAGGCTGTAGCCATGGCTGTATTTTCATTCCTCATGAATTGCACCTTGCCTGCAGCTCCCTGGGGACCAAGGAGCTGCTCCTGATCCTCAGGGGAACCAAAAGTCACTGCACCTTCTCCATGCTGAGCACTTCTGTCTCCTGCTGCCATTCCCAAACCCATGATCACTTATTGGGATTTGCAATGCATTATGTAAGGTATTACTGGGGTTTTGTATGGACAAAATGCCTTTCCCTGTCTTAATTTGATGCTCCAAGCTAGACAACTTAATGCATCCCTTGTCACCCAGGGTGATTCCCAATATTTATACCAAACCAACCATGCTATAAATTTAGAAAAGTATATGAGACTTCATATGGTTATTGAGTCCAGTTACTCTCCAAACTCACTTGGGGTCTGAGTAAGGAAATGACACAAATTAGAAAGATTCTGAATTGTTATCTCTCAGGCTTTGAAATAATTTTTAAAATCCATTTTGTTTGCCTTTTTTAATAGAAATTTCTCTAACTGGCTATAGAAGAGAAATTCCATCTTGGAGGAATCTAGTTCCTTGCCAAGGCTTTTTCCTGTTATCATAGTAAAAATGAATAAGGAAAAAAAAAGAAGGATTACACATAATATAGTTTTCTGTGCAGAAGCAAAAGCGCCAAAGGCCTGTAAGAAATGCAGGTAGATAAAAATAAATGGTGGTTTGGGACCTCTCCAAGTGGATGATTCATCATCAGGCTGCTTCTCTGAGATATGTTTGATGCTAACAATATTTATGCAATATACCCAGGCTTGGGCATGGCACCACCTGCCCAAAAAGAATAAGCACCCCCCTGCTCCACTTGAGAGCTCTAAGATGTGTTATTATCTGTTGTTACTACACTAAATTGGCAGAAAATGATTCTTTTTCTATATTATTATACATCAGCCTCAATAACTTACTTTTGTCGATATAAAATTCTGGCACTTCCTAATCTTTTAACTGCACCTGTCCTGGGTTTTTTTTATTATTCATTCAATGCCTCACATAAAAAAAAAAAAAAATGAAAAAGATGGCTGGTCACTGGGGAAGGGACCATGAGAAAGAATGAGGACAGTATGAGTTGGTGGCTGTACAATCTGAACTAACATTTTCTCAGTTATGGCACTGGTGAGTCAAGAGTAAACTGCAGATAAAAAAAAAAAAAAATCTAAAAGGTGCACTGAAAGGTTTTGATCCAACATACTCCACCAGCTGCAAACACAGATTTTTGTGCCTTTCTTGACTAAAATAAAATTATGTGCAAGGAATGTTTAAGCAATTCATGTCATCTTGGTCGGATTAAATAACTAAAATGAGATTTTCATGAATGCAAGTGAGGGCTGGGTACCTGCATCCTTTTCATTTGCTAGTACATAAGAGTTCTCCTGCTGGGCTAGAGCAGAAAGTTCAGTCTCCTGTTGCTGAGAAATGCCTTTTCACACATTCTCTGTTAGTGCAAACAAAAGAATTAGAGTTAAGTTTATTACCTACTTAAAGCTTCTGGAGATTCACTTTGTTATTATGAAAGATGCCAAATGACAATTGATGTGTAAGGTTGCAATAGTGGGAAAATTGAGAGGCAGGAAAAGGTTTAAACACTAAAAAACAATGTCTTTCTGTGGTGGTGTTCACAGGGGTCCCAGGACGAGGGAAGAGATGAGAATCTTGACTACATGTTTCGAAAGGGTGATTCATTATTTTATGATCTATATTATATTAAAATAAAATTATATATTAAGACTATACTAAAATACAAGAGAAAGGAGACATCAGAAGGCTAGCAAAGGAAATCAATGGAATGATAATAAAATCCTGTGACTGCTCACAGCCTTCACACATGTGGCTGTCCTTGGTCATCAAGTAAAAACAATTTCCCATGCTGGGTAAACAGTTCTCCAAATCACATTCCAAAGCACCAAAACATGGAGCAGCTGAAGCTTCTCAGGAGAAAAGATCTTGGCAAAAGGATTTTTCATTAAATATGTCTGTGACCTCTTTCAGTAGCCCATGATGCCAGTGCAGGTCTGCAGCAGCAGAGGTGGTGCTCTATGGAGAAGGATGCACAAATGGCAAGGACAAAAATGCTGGGTTTGGTGACTCTGCACCTGGCTGCTGGAGGAGGAAATGTTTCTTTGCCTGGGCTGCTGTGGGACCTTTGCTCAGCCCCCTCCTGCTCAGAGCAGGTCCTTCCCTCCACAGAAACTGGGATGTGCAACCTGGGCATCGCTTGGGACGCGCCCTCGAGGTTTCCCACACCACAAAGAGCTCAGGGACTTGCCAAGGAAATCCCCTCTCTTCCACAGCAGAGATAAGCCAGAGCTATCACAGGAAAGAAAAGAATATCCAGGTGATTGTGGCTTTGAGGCAGGCAGAGCAATCCCTGCAGGAGCAGAGCCCTGTTCCAGTTCCTTTCATCCCAGCCTGGCTGCTCCTGCAGCATCCCCACCCCACTGCCGAGCTCACTGAGCTTGGAGCAAAGATCACAATTGCTCTACAGCACCCACCCCGGGTTCTGCTGCTTCAAGGAGCACTTTGTAGCTGCTCCCACACTTCATACAACACAATTTTTCAATGCTGCAAAGAATGCATTTTGCTGGCTTAGAGATAGGACCCAGCTTACAGCAAGTGAGGACACTCAGCTTACAGCAAGACCTACTAACTGATATTCAAATTCCTCAAAATTTGCCCAAAAGGCATAATTTTAATTCCAATTATAGATAGAATATGCAATTTCATTCCAAATTGTAGCATTTCCTACAATATTTTACTTTTAACTATTTGATAAAGCCCACAAGGTAGGACCTCAAGCACTCACTGGTCAAATATGATCATATATTTCATTACTCTATTATCTCTCTCATCAACTTTCTTCGATATTCTATATATATCTATATTCTTTCTTCTATAAATTCTATCTATAATTTTCACAGCAAAATGATTTTTTTTTTAATTTAAACTCATCTGTTCCAAACAAATCTTCTTTTGGGGCTTCTAAAGAATCTTTGCTTTAACTGTGAAAAAAAAAAAAAAAAGAGTCACATCTCCCAGTGTTTCTAAAGTGGCTTTTGGATCAATTTCCTGTCAGTTACCACCTCTTCATTTGGCTCTGGCTGGGTTTCCTGTTGAGGTCCTTAGTTCTAATGAGCATCCTTTTACCTCAATTTGCTGGGTGTCAGCACCCTCAAATCAAGCTCCTTTTGAACAGCCCGGTGATGACTCCTGTCTGTTTCAGCTGCCTCTGAGCCACTCAAATGCACCAGTGGGTGTCCCTCTGCCATGTCCACCTCTTCCTGCTCTGAAATGGAAGCATTTTGCTCAGTGGAGCTTGAAGAGCGGTGTTTCATCACAACAGACACATCTGTGTTTCCATATTAACAATTCAGTATTCTCCAGTACCTCTCTAAGGATCTGAGCCCCCAACCTGGCTATAAAATGTACCTTGCTGCCATCTGCCTCTGAATTCCACGAGTCTTGAGCTCCCAAGCCCTTCCATGTTTATCATTACAGCTCCATCAAGTTTCTTATCCCAAAACAAGCAATTGGGGAAAGCAATCGCTCCTGATTTATCTTCCCTAACCTTGGGAATGAGAACAACATTTCTGCTTTTTTCCTAAATCATTAATTTTTGTCTGCAAGATCATTACTGTACTCTCTGTGTGAAATCTATGACTCTTCCTAGGTATCCCTTAATGTTTCCTGAACCCAGCCTTGATGTGCATTGGACACTTGGGATTCATTACTGCTGTTAATCTGCAGCCATTAAAAATGCAAGGTCGTTTTGGAGACAGAAAAAAAAAAAAAATCAGGCAAGCATCTTCCAGACCTGCACTCAGTTCTTTTCACTCCTCATTAAATTTCAATCGGTGAAGGCTGCTGGTCTTCCTCAGCCTTTTGTCAGGGGCTGCAGCACACCCAGAGCATCTGGTGGTGGGCAGGGGTCGGGCACAGGGGGTTCCCAACAATGTGGCCTCACATCACCCAGCAGCTGCCAGCTCTGCTTGGGAAAGCCAGGCTTGCCTTGCTGTGATCTCACTGCTCAGCCTGAGCCTCCCTAACAGGTTCTATGATAGCCCAAATGCGCTGGTTTTGCAGGGATTTTCCACAGGAATCTGTAAGCAGTGCCCTGTGAATGAACTTGGTTGTTCGTGTAGTAGATTGTAATACCTTTTCCTCAGAGAGCTCTGCTTTTCATCATGAGAATTTGCTGCTTAATGCAGAATCTCTGGGGGGATAAAGCCTTTGGGGCTTCAGATTCACCACAGCATCACAAAGCAAGCAGCTCAACCAGAGATGCTCAGTGAGAGCATCTTTAATGCTAACAAGCCAACACTTGAAAATATCATTCATCACATCTATCAACAAAAACACCAAAAAATTTCAGGAATCCCTGATAACTAATAAACTGATAATAATTAATAATTAATACACTGATTAAATCTGATTTATTAAATTAATAACCAAAAAAGTGTTAAATTTAATGTCATTGTCTTAGCACACAGGGTGTGTATATCATACAGCACCATTTTAAGTGCTCTTCCATTCTCCATTTGCAAGGTATTATGTGAGCAACCCTTATTTTTGTCATTGTGTTTAATGGCTTGGAGAGATAAAAGCTTCACTTCTACTTTACTTACTGTCGCCTAAGGACATGCATCTTTATATGCAGTTTGTGAGGCAGAAAGACCTCTATACTCAGAGATGGAGCTGTGTTGTCTTTAAAAATATTTATAGCATCCTTTCTTCTTTTAAATTACACCTGTCAGTCAAACACAGCACTCACTGAAGAAGCCTCAATCCAAATCCTGTGCAATTTGAGCTATTTTCTGTATTTCTGCAGAAGAACACAGATTGCCTATTTTTCCTGCAGAGCAAATGATAACCTTGTATTGATCACGTACATTTGCTTTATTTGACTATTTGTTTTTTTTGGTTTTTGTTTGTCTTCCAGACATCAGCATACTTTACAGATGGACGCAGGGTATTATCCATCCCATTTCACACTAGAAAACCTGACTTCCAGGGTCAGCAGTGAGCCAGGCCAGCACCACAGAGCCATCTAGCAAAGCCATTGGCAGTGTGTCAGAAGGTGATTCGTTTTGAACCATCAAAAATGAGACAAAAAATAAAGATTTAAAAAAATAGTCAAAAAAAAAATTTGCCTAAGTTCAAATCCTGCCATGCCTTTGGATTTGAGAAGGGCTCCCAGCTAACCAAGCCAGGGTAGCACTCCCAGGCACAGTGTGGTGCAGGCAGCAGCAAAGGAAAAGTCAGATTTCTAACTTATAAATATTTTCATCATTGTATAAATTATTTGCCTTTGAGGGGGATGACCATGACCTTCTCATTCTATTTTTGAGAGTGAGAATTTGAGCACAGAAAGCACGGGTGGAATTGAGGGAAGAAAGGGGAAGAGCTGCCCAAGAGCAAAGGCTGGATGACAGAAAGCTCATAGAGTCTTGTACATCTGTGTGTAAAGGTTGAGATAAGTTGTGCTGACTTAGGAAGGCTGTGGAATAGAGATGACGTTGAGAGACTGTCTCACTATTGACACTCTTGTGTCTCATGTTCATCAAAACTGATAATGGAATAAAATATTTTATAATGCCTCTCAGTTGCCTCATCTCTGTAAAAGCTGGAAAAACCAACAAGTTCACAAGGAGCTGGACAGAAACTCCCCAGTAAACCCCAATTCTGAAGCAAATGAGGGAATCTGTGCCCCATAGCCCACACTCACCCCCTGAGCCTCATGAGCCCTGCAGAGGCACCTCAGTGCCCTGCATGACCAGTGGTGGCTGTATGAGCAAATTCCAGGCATTGCCATGAAGTTACAAAAATGAAAGTTACAACAAATGAAAAATAATTCAAGAGTCAATGGGAAAGAAATGTGTATAAGGAGCAAGAGTTTAGACATCATGATGAGCAGAGAATTTCCCTCAGAAATACAGAAATCAGAGGTTTTTGTCTCTCATGCTGCACTCTTTAAATTGTTGATTGTTTTATATATTTAAGTTGGCAAATTGGAATCAAATTCCGTTGAAAAGGAAAAAAAAAAATCCATGAGTATTCTGGTTAGGACTGGCACAAGTCTCCATCAGAACTGTCTTTTAGAAAGAGATGTGGGAAATGTGATTTGTCTTCAATGCCTGTGCAAAACTCCTATGACAGCTGCAACAGCACAGAAGGGTGAGACTGGAGATGGAAGGCTGCAGGGGTCACCTTTTCCTCTCTGTGACCCAGCCCTGGCCCAGTCCCCCCTCCCAGCACAACACTTGCAGGCACATTTGTCACAATACAAACTTATTCTATTTATTATTACAGATTTATTAGTTCTGAGGAAAGGAAAGGACTAACATGATTCCTGAATAACTCAAATGGACAAAGGCAATTGCTGGACTGATCACAGGCTTCTAAGGCCCAAATCATCCATCAAACTCAGACCTCCTCCTCCTGTTCTTGTTATCCATCAGCCTTTCCTTTAGGTAGGATGTCAATAAATTTTGTGTCAGCAGGTCAGAGAGGATGACGCAGTTCTCAGCTTCAAAGGGCTTATAAAGCAGAAAACCAAGGCAAAGGGTATCAGGAAAACTGCAAAACACTTCCTTTGCCACAGCAAGTGCAACTGCCCACATTT
>JAHXMQ010012342.1:29374554-29401947 GCA_020466415.1 Ammodramus savannarum pratensis
GTCTAATCTGATGCAAAATAAAAGTAGAACAGCCAGTCAAGAAGTGCCAGGGAGGGACCTGCAGTACTGAAATATGTAAGAATCATTCAGAGAGGGAAAGTATTCAGAGAATTGTATGAAATCAGCAAATAGATTCACTGCAGTCTTGCTTTATGAATTACAGTAAAAATCCAGAGCAATTTCTCAGGCAGATGGATTCAAATATACAATCCAAAGTGAAGCCAAATCAGAATCTGTCCCTGTCCCTTTCCCTGTGACAATACCATCTTCCCCTCAAACTAATGGTGTGCATAGCACAAGCCACCTTCTATAAATGAAAGAAGATACTGTGTGTGGTTTCCAAGATTGAACAAGACATTCTATCAACATGCAAAATGAACTAATTCAGCCATTGCAAATGAACAGATTCACAAAGCAAAAGATAAACTTTCCACATCTCATTTAATTTATGCTGTCTCACTGCACTGAGAAAACAGCTTTACCCATTCTCTAATGTATTGAAACGTTAGAAACTTTAATAATCAAAACAAAACCAAATAAACATTATGAACTGCTTGAGAGCATATTTTAAATGAGCAGGAGAATAAAGAAAATATTCATAATTCACAAGAGTTTGCAGTTTCTGCAGTAGAAACCTCCCTAAGGTTGTATGCGAAAGAAATGAGCATGAACTGGATGCAGTAGGGAACCTTTGCTGGGGACTGAATTTAGGTTTCCATGCACACCTCCTTGTTATAAAAAGAGTTTTAAGGGTATCTAAAACCTTTAAAACTTGTCATTTAATTATTTGGTTTTGTTGCTTATGTTAGATGCAGGTTGAGACACATTTCTGAGAATGGCTCCATACAGAAAATCAGGGGTGTGAACAATCCATTGTAGCCACTGGGCCTTTTGAGGTTCAATTCCCTCTCCTGCTCCCACTTTCTAGTTTGGTTGAGCAATATCAGATTTGCTCTTCCCTGCATCTCTGAGTTACATTTATAAAAAGAAAGTTTAATTTAGCTGGAGATTTCTCAGTTGTGAACAGAGAGATCAGTCTCATCCAACCCCCCCAGCTGGAGGGTAGGGAATGTTTGAAGGCCATTTCATGACTGATTGCAAACTTGCACTATAAGAATCATCCTAAAAATTTACAGAATCAAAGAATTCTATTCCATTCCTCGGAAGAAAAAAAAAATATAAAAAAAGATTTTTCAGTGATTGTACAACTTTTGGGCAGGGTTAGTGTCTTTAGAAAGCCAAATTTCAGCCTGATAACTGAACTTAGATAGGAAGGCAACAAGAAAATATGGTAATTTTCACTGCTTTTATAGCCAGGCCTTTCCCCGAGAAACTGAGAAGAGGAAAAAAGTCAAGAGTTTCTTTGAATTTTTGTAAGAAGCTGTAGAGTTTTCTCATGGCATAGACACAAAGAAATTATAACCATTCTCCCATCGTTAAGAAATACATTAGGCTTTTAATAATTATTTTAAATAGCTTAATCTACACTGTTTTGGGTTTTTTTTCATTTTGGATCCACTATCAAAAATCCTTGATTTGCTCTATGCATCCACTTGCAGTAACACAACCCAAATGCTTCTGTCTTACAGGCTACAAACCACCAGACTCCATTTTCCCTAGAGTACCTTTTGTGAAACACACTCTTCTCTTTCCTGACAAGTATAAATACACACATATAGCCAAAGGTATCTGTTCCACAGCATCCTCTCCCTTCAGTGCAGACAATTTAAGTCACCCACTCACCTGCAGGAGCCTTGCTCTGCTCCACTGTGGGTTCCAGTCCTTGTCCTTGGGCACAAACCAGGAGAACACATTTCCAAGATGCTTTTCCTCGCAGGTTTAATTCGTCTTTCTCTTTAATTAACCAATCATGGGGGAGTTCCCAGCAAAAAGAGGCAGGAAATAAAATATATCTGGTTTTAAGAGCAAAACATTTCAAAAGCTGGCTCTTTTTAGCACGTGTACAAATAAAACTCTTCTGCCTTCTTTTTGTCCTTTATCTTCAGTAGTTTTTCAATTTTCATTCTCAGGATTCATGTAAAGGGTAAACTGGGCACCTGCCCCTCATTTTCCCAGCAGTAAGAAATAAATTATTTCATAAAGTGATTTTTACCTTAAGTGTTTTAAAATTATGTACATTTTCAGCTGGACAGAAATGCCCAGTCACAAAACTGTTTTCTTAACTGAGAAGCTGAATTCCCACCCATGTTGCACATCCAAGCCAAACCCACCTCACTATAACTCTGCAAGTCAACCACTATTAAAACCAGACAAGTTCCTGCTCACTGGATAAGCTGCAATGAACTGGAATGATGGAAATGCCTGTTCTGTCTAGAAAACATCAGGTCCCTCATTACTGTGAGAGGTAAACAAGCGCTTAAATCCATTTTAGATACTCAGATCCTCAAGTGAGGAACAGAAACCCCCTTTGTGAGGAGGGCTTGCTGAGCTGCTGAGGTTGAAAGCGTGATTCCCAAGTTATTCATCTGTAATTATAGATACCACCTGGTCTGAGACTGCTCTCAGTCTCAGTCTCAGTCTCTCATTGAGGTTTTAGGCACCCTGGCCTCCCCTGGGTGATCTTAAACACCAATTCTTTAACTTCTGTGTCAGCAGGGCTTCAGTTCAAGAGCCCTGGCCAATCAATGGCACCTCACATTTCTAGGCATATATATTTTGTCCAAATGTCACAGACCATGTCTATTTTCCTTTTACTTGCATTATGAACTGACCTTTTCTTGTTCATTTGAAAAGTCTTTGGTTCTATATCTTGTTTTCCTCAACTCATTCATTGCTCCATAATGATAGGTGCTATTCAGTAAAGGACTTGAAAAATTACCACTTTTCTCTAATAATGTATTAACAGCATGAGGAAAGAGGCAGTTTAGAGCATGCTTTAGCATTTTTCACTTCTATTTTTATGGAATTGAAAACATTTAAAATTATTTAATGCTGTATTAACTCCTAATTTGCCTCATCTATGTGTAGTTTATCATATAATTCCGTACCAGGACTGAGGATTCCTTCTAATTCATGCCATGCAAATCAACAAAATGAATATTTAAAAAAATATACCCTGGTGTTAAACAGTGTTTTATAACCTAGATTTTTGTTGGCTTATATAAACTTTAATTAAAGTTAAATTTAATTAATTTCAGTTGGCTTATCTGCCGTTGTATAGAGCAATGACTACTCTGCTGCTTTTTTACTCCTGTTTTATTTTGACATAAAAGTCAGACTTCAGCACAGCACAGTGTTGAAAGGTGCGGGAATTACACTGGGAACACCCTTGGATGTCAGGGAAGCAGTTTGACATTTACTGTGATGTTACACAAGGGATTAGAGCCTCTAACAGTGACACCCCAGGGAGCAGCATCACTTGGCATGTGCCTGACTTAGCAGAGCTGAAACACTCTGTTGGGGAAAAAACCAGCAAGGAAAGTGGTGCTAGACCATCAGGAGGTGATGGGGAAATGCCACAATTAGTAGGTTACAGCTCCTGTCAAACCTTTCATTTTTAACAAAGATTTCTGTGCAGTGCCAGCTCCCCTCACTCACCTGCCATGCATCCCCTCACACAGCAGATCCTTCAGGCCTGTTTGGTGGAACATTTTGGTAAAAAATACACAACCCCAAAAATATGTTTTGGTTAAAATGGCATGATTTTTCTCTAGAAAAAATATTCAATGCTCTTAGACCAACTTTCCCCAAATTTTCACTATTTTAATAAGAGTTATAACAACTGAATATTTTTTACTCATGATGTTGGTTAATTGTGATGAATATATTCTCTTGGAAACATTTCAAGGAAATCTTTAGTGACTCAGGCCTCAAGATTCAGATGTTGAGAAGAGAGAGATTTACTTGTTTTGTGCATTATATCTACAAAATAAATAGTCACAATTTCTGACTGCCAATGTTTCTAGCTCTACCTCACCTTTTTTTTGAGGGAGCATAGCAATACACACAGTATCCAGGATTTTTGGATGCCTTTCTAAAATATGATTTCTACAACTACATAATAATGTTTCCTCTTTTATTCTTTATGTGTCCTCTATAATCCCTAATGCTTTACTTGACCCTCTTGCTGATGAACTTCATGCAGTACCCAGAGAACAATCCAGAATGATTCCATGATCTCTCCCTTGCATTAGTAGCAATGCAATTAGAGCCTGCCATGCACAAAAATAGAACAATTTCTCCCCTCGATGCATTAATTTGCATTATTGCTGCTGAATTTCATTGCAGTTTTATTGCCCAGCCATCCAGGATTTCAGGATTCTCCTGCACCCCTTGGAGTCAGCTCTGGACTTGTCAGAACAAAGCAACTTTGCATCATCAGCAGAGTTGTTTTCTTGTCTTCATTTTCTTGTCTTTTTCCTTTGTTTACGAACATCTCAAACACATTCCAACACTGTTTTCCCTGGAATAACTAAATTATGAGTTCCCACCTTTGCTTCCCATCTTTTACATAGTTTTATTACTAACTCTTCTGTGACATAAAAGTTCAAATCAATAAAAGAATTTGGTAAAGGACTTTGCTAGAAAACCCACAAGTAACAAATGGCAGAACAGTCCTGTGCATTTGCCTTGGCTCTTGGGGCAGAGAGGGTTCCTGGAAAATTCCCATCCCTCTTTCCCACAGTATCATCCCACACCATGAGCCTTCCTGTTTCCATATTGGATGCAGAATTGAGGCTTCCACCCTTCTCCTCACTGTTAAAGACTGGTATGGTTTGCCTCTCTCCTGTCTGCTCCTGAGATGTATTTAAACACTCCACATTGCCAGAAATTGTTCATCAGCTTCACACTTCAGATCCTCTGAGAGCTTTAGGGCACAAGCATCTGAGCCCAGCCATTTGTAACTGTAAATTTTATTGATTTGCTTTAAAAACATTTCTGCTGAGGTCTCAGCATGGTCCCATCTCTGCCTTGAACTCTTGTGCAGAGATTCATTGCACCTGCCCACGATGCTCCCTTACATCCCCTCCCTTCCTCCCCTCCCACCCCAGCCCCTCAGGCATCCTGCAGGCTCTCTGCCTCTCCAGGATTTGGGAAGCTTTCCATCATCAGCTTTTAGGCCTTCAGGAAACCATGTCTTGCACTTTCTTCCAATCCATCTGCTGTGCTTTACATTTCAGCTACCAGAATTGTTTTTTTCTCTCATTCTTACATATTATTCACATTTTAAAGTACATCTTTATTACTCCCAACAGCATCTTTTACAATGCTCTTATACCTGAATGGCTGTGTGTTTTTTTTTTTTTTCCTTCTAAACAATTTTTTTTTTCTTTTAATAAGGTGTTTATTCCAGGCATCTATTAGAACAGTTTAAACAAGCTTTATGGCCTATAAGCTGCTCCTTGGACTGTTTTTTCTCAATTTAATGCCATATTTTTTTATGTGTGTCTTCCATCTTGAGGATGTTGCATAGAAATGTTGTATGTTCACTGATACAGATGGGGTCTTCTGATAGATAAATCACATGCCAGGGTCAATGAACTTTTCACAACTAAACCACCACCTGATTTTCCTCCTCCAGCTTCTGAGAAAGAATTATCAGCATCTCTAAATAGGTCACCTCTCCACCATTTTCTCTATGGTGTAGGAACAGAAAGTATCTCCTGTTCTCACAAGTGTATTCTCTAGACATCTCTAGATTCTAATCTTTTAAAGAACCCCAAGTTCTTTGAATTCAAGTCTACTTACATGGTGAATGAGAGTAGGATAACTAAGAGGCACAAAGAGAAGGACATAATAATGGTTGCTCCTACATTAAACCTTGACAATCCATAATATTGCTTCCTGAAGTGTCAGTGCTCTTAAGGACTTACCCAGCAAAGCAAAACCTCAGGGATACCAAAAGCTGATAAAAAAACCATTCAAATGCAAGTGGGAGAACTCGCCCCAATTGTCTCTGTCATTTTTATTTTTAAAATAAATACTGAATATTACTGCACATTACCAATCTGTATTTACGCATCCCTGTTGTACATAAGACCTCGCTCACCTGTAAACACCTTTCAATACAAACCCAAGCCATTGAAATTACAGGCTGATGTAGACTGACATGCAAAGTGGGGTATCTTCAAGGATCTCTTCTCAAAACTCTCCTGTTACAGACAGGACAAATCCTGTTACTGCCTCCACCACCTCTCTGAGGACAGCTCTCCCAGGCAGCAGGACAGAGAGTCCTCTGGAGATTCCCAGCATGACTGAAAATCTCTGTCACCCACTGATAATATGGCCACTTTGCTTTCCTGAACTGGCCAGCATCATTAGAAGATCTTACCCTGAGACCCTGTGGCTCCAGGAAATCAGTTCAGTCCATCCTCTGGAGCTGAGCAGAATTTGGAACAAGGTGGCCATAATTCCCAGGGAACTTGGCTCATGGCATCGGTTCCTGGGAGGACTAGATATGAATAAAGCAGGAGGCTACACATTTTGTGTGCCCGTCAAATTAGGGAGCATCAGTTTATCTCACTGGTTTTCATCAGGACCAACAGCTCAAAATAATATACAAGTAAGTTTCCTGAAAGTAAAAATTTGGCAGAAAATGGAGCTGTCAACAGCAGGAGAAAAAATGTGTTCATCAAGAGATGCTTCCTAAAGAGAGAGCAGGGATGTCACTGAGAGAAGCTTAGGGATGGATGAGTCTTGAAAACCATTCTTCATTTTTTATACCACTGATTGCTGCTGTCAGAGACCTTCAATCTCCTGAAGAGGCAGCATTTCAATCTCATATACAGGCAGAAGTGTCTCTATAAACACCAAGAAAAGGGGTTTGCTTGCATTAGGAGGGGAAACACTGGTGGATACTTTTACCCAATAAATGAAAGTTTTACCCAGACAACCTTTTCTTACCATTCTGAAGAAACATCCTCAGACACATGTAGTCGGCAGAATGCGTTGATTTTAACAATCCAAGTGATTCATCATTGCAGACACCAACTAGAGGTCATTTCTGTCCATAGGTAATGAGGGCAGGACCAGGTTTCCCCCAGAATACAGACAATTTCACCCCTGGTTATTATTTCTGCTAACCTCCCATTCATGGGAGCTGACAAACACAGCCTCTCAAAAAACCCCAAAGGTACTGGGGAGGATGGAGATGGAAAATCAAAGCAGTCATGCAGAGACTTTTCGGACTCCTCAATAGTAACCATGAGGAGGGAAGTGTGGGCAACAGCAGCAGGGAGGGAAGTGACACAGCTCTCTTTTGTTCTTCATTGACTCTATAATAAAATTTCAAAACTATTTTAAAACTAAGAGAAATGACACTGGCAACAACCACAACAGACATGGGATGAGACAAGGCAGCCACTGAAAGAAAATGATGCAGTAAGGTCCAGTAAGTCTTTTTCTGGGCCACATAATTACTGTGATAGTTGTTTATTCCTCCTTCTCTCCTGTTAACTGTTTCACACAGCACCCAGCCTTGTTTTTGCAAGACAAAAATCATCCCTAAAGCAGGAGAAGCCCACATCAGTGTGTTCAGCTTCCCTCCCACACCCCAGGCTCACCAGGCACTCAGGAGATGTTCAGCTGAGAGGAGAAAAGTTTCTCCTGCTTTTTATTCCCACCTTCTGATAAAATAGAATGCAATCCACAATGGATATAATACTCCACTTCTGCTGAACACAAATGCTCTGAGAATCAATACAAATAATTATTTAAGCATATGTATAATGCAGACAGTTTGTTTTGCTTACTCCCTTTGCCCCTCACAAGAACTCTGTTGGTACAGCAGAAACAGGCAATATGCCAGTACATTGAAGTGTTTAAGGCAAACACATCACTCCTCTGCTGTGCATTTTCACATCACTGTGTGCCTGTTCCTCTGCTTCACACATGGGGAACCAGAAGCCCCAGTAGTTAGGCTGTGTTCTTTTTATGCCATGAAGTAAAATACAAAAAGTAAATGTGTGATACATTTTGAAATTTATGATGTAAACATAGCTTGGGAGAACAATTACCTTTGCAATTTCACTGGGCACAGTGCTTGGGTTTTCAGGCTGGAAGGGCTGTGCTTCACCATGGTTAGAAATGGATTAGGGAGACTGGGAACAAGTCAGACTAAATTGGCTGAAACATTAGTAACCCTTATCACTCCTCCTTAGGGGCTGTTTACAAATGGGTGAGCAGGACCAGAGTCCCACATTCAATACTTTCATTGTGGCAGAAGAAGAATGCACACAGCCACAGATCTCCCTGTTACAGGGTAGTATCTGTATCTACAGTAAAGGACAATGCTGTGACCATCACTGCCCAAAATCTCTGCCAGACTTTGCACTGGCTTCACTTGTGCACAGATCATAAACCCAGAAACCTCTGACCCCCTTGAGCACAATCAGATGATGAGAAAAGCACCTCAAGTGCAATAGGTAATTTTCTCATCTCAAATGAAATAGAAGAACTCTTTAGTAGCATTTTGGTTTAGCAGTGTTCTTCTGAAAAACTTCATGCAAATGCTTTCACTCATGAAGAGGGACAGTCCAGTTGCTGTGTCTGAAAAGGTGTATCATGCATGAATGTCTAAGAAAAGAATTAATAGAATACAGAAGGAAATAAAAGAGGTGAGTGGGATAACCTGCTCCTAATCTTGTTCTAACTTATAGTTCAAAATTACATCTAATATAACCTTCCTATCTCTAGATAAATCCTTAGGTCTGGATTCAGATTCTCCAGTAGTCTGAGTCTGGCACAGATTTTCCACAAAGCAGCAACTGTATAAAACCTCCTTCCCTTTTTCCCTCATCCATGTTAATCCATTCTGTATCTGTGGTCCCTGCCTCACCTGTAGATACATTTCTCCATCACCCAGTGGAGTCTGTAATTCTCTGCAGCTCTTAAAATGGTCAGACGTGCCAGTCCATACATTACATCATACAGCTGGAGAGACTTACATGAGACATTGACAATGTGAATAATCAATTTACTTGGAGAATCTGATATCTCCCTTGGCAAGTTGGATGTGTTCTTTCACTTCCATGACATTATTGTAATTGCCTGAACCACTTTTGCTAGGGTATTTTTCCCAACCTTAATTACCTTGTAATTTATTATTAGGCATTTTAATATGGCCATTAAATGTCACACTTAGCTTTCAGTTTTTTCTCCCTGTCTGGTTCACAATCCTGCAATTTGGAAAGGTCCAGCCATATACATATTTTCACTCTTTGACACGTTTAAAACTTTGCTCAATTCCAGGTTTATTACAGCATTAAACTGATGAACTTGCTCTAATAATCAATGTATAAATAATCAATTTAATGCTATAATAAAGGAAACATAAAACAGCCTCAGTGCTGTTGCTTGTGCTGAGGTGCAGTGGCATTTGGTGGTCATGCATGGCAACATTTGTACAAGCTTCATTTAGAGAAGGTGGCAGGTTAATTGAGACAGAACACAAATGCAGTACAGCATCCATAATAAGCAGCCAGTGATATAAAAAGGGAAAAGGATCTGGAAGCTTGCTTCCACTCCTTCCAGATATACCCTCTCAAGGTAATGTTCAGAAGAATTTGCATCAGTATATTTTCATACATTAATGGGAAAATACTCAATGATCTCTGCAGGCATCAAGCTAGTTTTTATCAAAAAAAAAAAAAAAAAGTTTGTCGCTCCAGAATCTCATTGCAGTTCCTGGATGAAGTGCAGACATGGCTTCCTTTTATTCAATACTTGGTTCCAGAAACTAATGGAAACCAGACCCAGTATTGGAGGGACAACACTAACAAAATGTGTGTTACACAGTGTTCCTTGGTTTCCTGTTTACACATCCTCATGTATTTCCCCTCACCCCAAGCCTGTCACTGAGCAAAATCCAAACCAGGATTTGATGGAGAATTGAAAGCTCCTATGGCAACAACATCAATATTTATCTGTAAAAATTACAAGCTTCAGCTAGGATGTTAGAAAAAGGCCCTTAAATCTTTCAGATTGATCAACAGCCATATTTTACACTGCAATTTTTGTATATAGTATTTCTGAGTTGTGCTCTCTTCCCAGGGCGCCATGCTCACACAGAGGAACCAAGGCTGATAGGCTAGGAAACAGTAATTGCCAGTCAAAGTTTGCTCTGCAGATGGATTAATTGTGAAAGACTGGCTTGAAAAAAGTGGGTGCTTATCACTGAATCAATTTTTAACATGCTCATATTGACCGTATTATTTTTTTCATCAAAACTATAATCCTAAATTGAACTATTGAACTACCAGAAGAGGTTAGGTTTGCTTTTTATTTTCCCTCTTTCATGGACTGAAGGAGCAAGACATGGCCGATACCCTTCATCCATCACCTGCTATAATGAATGGATACTCATTAGCATACCAAAGAAATTGCACCTTCTCATCACATCATAGTAAGATAGAAAGAGTCTCATCCTAATGCTGTTTATGAACCACATTTCAACTTCCTCACTTGCTATAAACAGCACCTTGCTCTATTTTCCCACTGTGATGAGACCTCTTCCTAAAGCACTGTGCTCCTCAAAATCAGCCTAATCCCTGTTCTTCCAATTTTTTATTGCTAAGCTCCTAGCTTACACTATGGGCTTTGATTTTTAAATATTTTTTTAATAAGAAGATGACTGATAGAGACTCAGGTCCCTGTTGGAAAAATCTGCCCACAACTTTGCATTCAGCCTTGCCTCAGAAAGTTCTTGAACACAATTCAGGATAAATTTCTAGACTAAAAGTTCTGTCTAAATCAATTTTTCACACTGCCTTCTCTTTTGTCTTGCTTAATTCTTATTATACTGACAAATTACTGTACCTGTTCCTTCCTGTTCCCCACTTTCCCAGATATGTATATAGATATGATGTTCTAAATTTTTCATATGCTGTTCTACAAGCTCTCCTTCAAACATTTCACTGGTATTCAGATTCACTGCATTTCCATAAGCAATTTCTACAAAAAAGATAAGCTCCCCTGTCCAAGCTCAGTGCAATTTCCACTACAATTAAAAAACCTGTGAGCCCAATAAATTTAGTGTCTACTACAACCCAAAAGGAAGAGCAGTTAATCTGGCAATGTAAATACCTTTAAATGTAACAATTTCCACTCTTTAAAAATGAAATCTTTTACTGTAACTGCTTCTTTCAAATGTGGAATAATATTCAACATACCTCTTGTCTTTTAATGACTATCTGAAATGTAGGGTATAAATGAAACAAAGGACAGAAAATCTGTAAGAAATTACATAATTCATCGCTCTTTTGTGGAAATAACAGAATGATCTGCCTTTCCTGCCTTAGTTGAAAGTTTATTGAATCAAGCACTGGCTACACTTGTCTCTAAGGTTACCTGTGCACCACTTTATTTTGGAGTGACAGCTCTGTAGAGAGCAACATATTGCAATAAAGTGTCTCCGTGCTTGTCTTCTCAGAACACTTTTCTTCCTTAACCCTCTCCTAATGGTGCTGAGACCCTTAAGACAGGACTCAACACACTCTTTTATTTGCCAAATGTATGTGCCAGGAAGGGGCTGAGGGGTGGAACAAACCAGAGCACTTTTTCAGCCACGTGCTGCTCTCCATTAGGATTTTGGAAGCATCATTTTATTAAAAGAGCTCCTCTGCAGCATTATCAGGCACAAGATATTCTGTCCATGCACTACATGCCCTTCCTTTTTTTTCCCCACAGGGAAGCTGGAGCATTCACAGACCCTGCTGGAGCTGTAATTGCTGCCAGCTGCTCTGCCAGCTGGGTGTGTGGAGCTGGGCACCAAGTGCCCTGGCCAAGGTCTCACTCTCACCCCAGACTAACTGGAGAACAGCAAGATGCCCACATTGCTCTGTCATTTTAACAATATTCCTCTTATTCCCAAGGCAACAATTTAATACCTTTTCCTATCAGTTGTGTTATTAATGGACTAAACTCTTGGATTATGACTCTCCTCCACAGAGAGCTGGGAAGGTTCTGCATTGCCTGGGGGATGGGAACACGTGCCTGAACAGGAACCTGCTCCCCACACGAGCCTTGGGACATCAACATCCAAATTCCCACAGAAGAACCTCAGGGAGCTGCACTCTCAGCTCACTCAGCACACAAAATATGTTGCAGCAGAAAACATCAATTTCCTCACAGAAATGTTTCCTATGTATCTCCCTACCAGCCCTCTGATGGGTTTCATCAATCAGAAGCTTTTTTTTTTTTTCCCCTTTGGTCATGAAATCTAAAAAAAAGGCTGTTACCATTTCATGGGATATTTTTAATTAAAAATAATTGTGTATATATATATACATATAATTTGTGTCCTCATGAAGTATAGGCATTATTAAATCAATTTTGTTGTTAAGTTCCACTTAGGTAAAATAGGATATTGGATTTCTAAATTAATTATACAGGAAAGAGGTCTAGTCCCGAGTTAAATGGAAACTTTGGATTGCATACACTCGGGTGGTTTAATTTCCTTAATTCTATCCAAATACCCAATCCAACAGCACTGTAATCTGCAGACATTGGAAAACAAATATTTTACTCATCACTGCACATTTAGGTGCTGGATTTGTAAGATGCCTGTAGTTTTACCCCCCTCAACAAGAGAATCACTAACATTGTCATACACCTACCTCCTTGAAGTCGGGCTCCTTCTCCACTTTCGTGTCTGAAATTCTTTCTTTCCTTTTCAAAGCTCCAGGTGCCTGGGAAGTTGTGACTCTCCTTAGCCACATCCCAGGAGCTCCCCATTCTCTGCAGCACTCTTGAAATCATCCAGAGGATAAAGAGAAGGAATCCTGATGTCACTGAAGAGGTGCAGAAGATGCATCAGTAATCAATAGCAGTGAGGTTCTTCCTTCCCTGGAGGCACCTGACTTGCCAGGATGAGTTACTTGCAGTAAATATAAAACACCAGGACCACTGCATCTTGCCTGGGTACTTTTAAACTGTGCAGAAGAAAGTGGTATTCAGGATCTCTGGGTCCTCTTCCTCTCTTGTTTCTTCTCTGAAGTCTAATAAACCTGTGTGGAGGGATACGAGGTCACACCTTGTATCCTCTGCATTTTATTAGAGGAGTCAACACTCAATATTCCAAGTTTCTAAGGAGAATCTTTGGCTTCAGATCAAATAAAAGCTCTTCTGCCTTAAAAGGTGCAATTTCTCAATTAAATTAACCTGACTCCATACTCAAAGTGCCAGAGCTAAGAGAACAGAGACAATCATCTTCACTTTCAGCCACAAAGAAAAATCTACATATGCCAAAAACCAAGCAACAAGGAGCAGTTGGTTATAGCAAATCACAGCAGACGTTGAAAGAACCAGGTCATAAATAATTCCATCCCTGCTGCCAAAAGATTAAATAAATTAGTTTTTAAAAATAATCAGCCTTTCTTTGTACTCAACAATCTGGGGAAAGTATTCCAATTGACATGCAGTTATGCCTGGTTTTGTAATATAATTGAAATTTCAATATGACCTACAGGTTTCATAGATTTTGCAAGTTGTAGTAGCAGAAAAAGGAGCGAGGAAATCAAGAAGGTAAAGATAAGCTCTAGCAAGCAGTAAATGGATATGCTGATTCCCTAGCTTTCCATAAATTGGTCTATTCTAGTAAGTGTCATATTTTAAGGACAGCTGAATCAAAGAGCAATTTTTCAGACCTAAAATGTCATCATGGTGTTTAACAGCAGATAAGCTACAAAAAGTCTAAACTTGTGCTTTTTCAGTGCAATGTATACTAACTCTTGCTCTTCTGTAGATCACCTGGAGTAATAAATGATTGCCATTAGTTATGATGTAGAATCTGATAGGTAACACTGTTCAGTGGTGCTCTTAAGTGGAAGGATTATTTCAACAGGTCAGCAAAAGTAAAGGTAAGTTCTTCAGTCTAACTAGCAGAGCTTGCATCTGGCAAACACTTTTGCAATATCTGAGTCCAACTCATGCATAAAAATATCAGTAAAAGCAATTAATTTGTGTCTGATTCTCACCCTTGTGTACATAATTACATAAAAATACCTGTATCTGTAGGACAGTGTGAGAAACCATGAACACATTAAAAGCATACCACATTCCCATCCAGATTTCAATTAACACATTTTTTACATGTACCAGTCTTGCCAAAGGCAGTCCCACAGAAGGCCATGTCCTGTGAGACGTTCAAAGCTGGAAAAGCTGGAGGTGTGATATTGGGGTAGAATGAATTGGGAATGGGGACCTGAAACAGAGCTATAGGGAAAGGAGGAAACAGTGCAGGATCCAAAGATCTGAGATAACATTTCCTGAGCACTGCTGAGACACAAGCATTCCTTCTGCAGGTAACTAACACAACCAAGTGTGACACATGGCAAACATAAGCACAGAGTGGCTGCTCCGCAGAGGAACACCAACCAGCACATCTGTGGGAATTGGCCTTTTCCCAAATCCTCCACACGCTGAGTCCAGGCTCAGAACGCACCCACAGCCTGTGTTTCCTTCATGTGCATTTGGCTCAAATTGGGAAAAACCACCTCAGTGAACTGAGCTGGATGAGTTAGGAGCAGGTCTGGTTAGGAGAAGCAGCAGTGTTGTCAGGTGAGCGTTTATTAAGTGACGGGTGTCATTTATAAAATCACAAAGCAGCAGTCCCAGCCAACAAAAGACTTGAAAACGACGCTCCTCCATAGAAAACAGGATTTGAAAAACCTTGTTTGAACTCTGCTCTTACTTTTCTGTTGTTGTTTTGTGTGATCTTACTGTAGTGCACGTTGTAGCCCCCATAAATTATACCCTACCTACACTATACATATCTACTCCATATGTCCTATAAATGCCACAAAGCAAAGCCATACTTTGTGGTGACACTGGGACCCAAACAAGATATTATTGCACATTAAAATTGTATTAAACTAATTGAAAAATAGTTGAACATTGCTAACAAAATGAGAGAATTACTAAACATTAAAAGACAAGAGACTTTTCAGTGTTCCATAAAACCACGCCTTTCAGACAAATTAATTATTTGCATCATAAAAAAAATCCTAACAGTGAAAGAAAATATTCCAGAAGGAAGTGATGAGTAAAAAAGCTTCAGGTGATTTTTCATTACATTAAAAACAATTCTCATTCTCATAAAATATGCAGAACTTTACATCTTAAATAGCATATTTACCTTCAAAAATTACTTTCATTTTAGTCTTGCAAGAAATTAAACCTTAATTATATAGGAAAGTATTTGGAATATATCCAGAAATAAGAAAACTACAGCTATTCCCCTATAAGTGGCACAGCATCTGTCAAGAGTTTTCACATACCTTCAGGAAGATACCTCAAATTAAACCAACACTGTACTCGCTTTCCATGATCAGAGTTAATATTCTGCAGACCCAACCTGGCTGCCTTGTTTATTTCATAGTTTCAATTTCTATTGCTGTACTTCACCCTGGCAAATAAATGGATGCACGAGGGGCTCGCCCTCTGAATAAATAATAAAATCTAATCTGTCAGATCTTCCTTTGCCTTGAATGAAAAACATTTCATTCCTCTGTGATGCTGAAGCTAAATCTTGTTGCAAGAGACTGAATGAGCAGCCTTGGAATAAGAACTAAAGGTGTGTTGGAGCTACGTCACCACCGTGATGAACATCAGAATTACATCTGAGAGCAGACGGGAGGAAAGGAAGATGCACTGTACAAAATATGTCCTCATTTGAGGAGTAAAGTATTACTCAATGGCATTATACATTGTTAATAAACTTTCTTTATCTGAAACTATAATTTAATATTTATGTATCTAATTTACATGTGACAAAGTAGCATATTCTAAAATTAGAGTGTAACCGGCAAACTATTAACTACTATAAACAATACCAAAACACAACTCAAACATATTTTAAGGAAACAATAGATACATTTTGGACTGGGGAATGATTTCAATTGCAGATATTGTTTTAAATACAGCTGTCAATTACATCTTGAAAAAGTTTCTTCAAGATCAGAAAGAATTTCTGCTTAGGGATTCCTGGGTATACACATAAAGACCAAGAGCACACCACCAAAAAGACCCCTATTGGTTACTAATAGGTACAGTAATAATTTTAAATGCTTAAATTGTGTGTGGGAAATAATTTTCAATAACCATGTTATATGATGCACTAGACAATATCCCCTTTGAGCAGAAACTAGAGAAAATACCGTGCCCTTTATTATCTCTGTGGTTTCTTATGTGTAATAGACAGCAGAAGAATTGCACTTATTGTAACATTACAGTGTTAGATTCCAGTTCACCTTTTAGAATATTAGTGGCCATAATACTTACGAGAGGTTGTGCCTTATGCAAAGATGAATAAAGATGTGCATTTAAATTAAAAAAAATTAAACAAAAACAAAAAACAAGCAACCACTTACAGAACCAACAGTGAGGCTTAACATAACAAACATGCACTAACCCTACACTTATGCAAAACTAAGTTCTTCCAGGAAACTGTAACCAACAGTTGACCTTCCACAAAGGTAAAGGTTTTGTCCCTTGGTAATATGTTTGGACTTTGCAGTTGAATTCCAGTTTATTAGCTCATTGTCTGTAAATGTGCTGTTCCACTGTGGTATCCTTTAGCTGCCCTTGAGCTTCTGCAGAATCTGCAATCTTACAGTCACTTTTATTTAAGGTTTTATTGAGCTGCAGAGTAAGTCCCCTTCAGTACTACACAAATAGGCTTCCTTATTCATCCTCTTCAGGTTCCTGTGGTAAAATTGGTGTCTCCTCCTTTAAACAAGCACTAAAAAACCCAAGGATTGTGCTGTAAAGGTGATATTTGCTTTTCTCAGAAGCAATGTTATGACCTTCATCCGGATAGATCTGGCAGAGGAGAAAGGAAAAAAAGTAAATAGTTTTTAAAGGCTTTTCAAATATTTAGGGCTCTAATTTTCTTTCTCTGATCTTCAACATGTTTTAGATGACAACAGGATGATAGCATGAGTTTTATGGCATCGAGGAAAGCTAATAAAACCCAAAGTAAGACTCATTCTCTTGGAATTTGAACTTACAACCACTGCAGTGGGATCTGCAGAAGTGAAAAAAATTTATATTCTCAGCCATTGTGCTTACAACAGTTTACTTTAGCTAGCATTTTCAATAGTGCCTAGGCATCCAAATCCCATTAACATCCATGAGGATTAATTGTCTCATGCTTTTAAGGACCTCTCAATATTTCAGCTTCTAAGTGTTTGGCAAAAACCCTTTTTATTCATATCTTCACTATCTTCCTATCTGGTCCAAAGCCCATCTTCTCTCTCTCGTTGGGTGGATGTGGGCATTTTCATCTCTTAAAACAAATACTACTGAGAATTTCTCCCAGGTGAGGCTAGGCAAAGATCTGCAGGCTGAATGAAGAAATCCAGGCCACAAGACAAGAGACCTAAGGAGGCCTGAGGCAAAAAGCTTCAGCTGCCTCCTCCAACCCAGGTTATCACAAGGTTGTATGAGAACAGCTCAACAGGGCTCTTCTGGGAGAACTCTCTCATTCCTGCTTCTTCCTCTCTTCACAGGCCTTCACCTCAGCTGAAACCACACTGGCAGCAGGAACAGTTCTACATTTAAAGTCTTTTTCTTTCCTCTAGTGGCACCAAGCCCCTTCTTGCCACCTCCTCCCTGACACTCCAGTGCAAACTACAGGATCACCCTAAGCCCAGCAGGGTGGAGGTTTGCAATGGCCAACAAGCATCAGGAGTATTTAGGGACTGATTCAATCAAAACCCTCTGCCAGCAGCATCCCTGTGCTCCAGGTGGGTACCATGCAAGCCCATGCCTTTACAGAAGCCCTGTCATGCTCTTCCAAGAAATGTAAATGTTGAAAAGAAAGGGAAATCACTCTCACGTCATCCAATACCTTTTTAGGTAAAAAGGAACCCAAAGTAGTGACATCTCCATGTTACAAAGGCTGCCCATGGATTCCAGAGCACTTTGTGTAATTGTAGGATAAACAGGTGGAAAAGAGAAAGATGAGAGAGGAAGAGAAGAGAAGAGAAGAGAAGAGAAGAGAAGAGAAGAGAAGAGAAGAGAAGAGAAGAGAAGAGAAGAGAAGAGAAGAGAAGAGAAGAGAAGAGAAGAGAAGAGAAGAGAAGAGAAGAGAAGAGGAGAGGAAGAGAAAGAGCCCCGGAGAACAAGATGATGATACAGCTCCTGATATCCACACAAACAGTGAGAAAAATGGGATTAAACAGAGTTCTAACTGCAAATTAAGGAAACACCACTGTGTTGTGGTAGAGAGGATCCTTTGCAGTGAAGAAATAGCAACAGGAGGTTAAATGGTCAACTATGTTTATAGGAAAAGTCACAGGTGCACATACCTGCATAGTGTAATTAGCCCCGGCTTTTATTAGACGCTTAATTAGTTCTGCTGAATGCTGGAAGTGAACTTTAGCTGCAAGAAAACATTTGATATTATTAGAAACAGCTACAGTAATGTGAAATACTTATCTGTTACACAGCTTTGGCTGAACACATTTCCAGGCTCTATAATTACTGGATCTGAAGCTGACTATTTCCAAGGCCAGCCCCACATGCAACAGGGTGTTAAAGAAGGAAGGAGCTGGAAGCCCCAGGGGAAGCCACACTTTTCATTTAGTGAGGACTCCTCTGTTTACCTTTGATTTACACATACTGTGATAGCTTAGAGATGTGTAAAACTATTCTGTTTGAACATCATGGCATCTTCTAATTTGCTGGAAAGAAAGCACTATTGCTCACACCCCACTCTTTAGGTAATGGATTTTCTGGAACTCATTGGTAACCTGACCTTTGTGTGGCAAGGCCATGATTACCATGTCTAACCCTGCAGAGTTTAGGCTGCAAGTGCTCTGGGCAGTGTCACTGGATGTGACATTGAGCAGGGGCAGCAGACAAGCACACTGCCAGGCCAGAGCACCCTGCTTTGCTCAGACATCATCAAAGTCCCAGCTCTCTCCAGATTGGTTCAGAGGGGCAGAAATTGCTGCTGCCTGTTGGGCAGTAAAGCCTAAGCCCCTCATGCCTCCCGAGTCACCCAGTTTATTTTCAACCCTCCCCGCTGTGCTCTGGGGAAAAGCACTGGACAGGGTTTGCACCCCTCTGGCTGCACTTTGAATCTATAAAATGGGTTTGACACGTCAGGGATGATGGGCTGGCACTGTGCCAGCTGTGCATGGTCACTGTCACCTCAGCCCTCACCACTGAGAGGCACTTATCCCTTCAGACTGAGTAAGAAACCTAGTATTATCCCACATCCACCAGAAAATACTGGGGAAGAAGCAGGCATGTCAGTCTGTACAGAGCAGCTGTTTGCACCACTGTAATTTGTGCCTGCATCAAAGCTCATTCTTCACACATCAGTTAAGAAAGTTCAGAAGAATACACTGCAGTGAAATCTGCAATTACAAATTATCTCAATTCATACATCTTATAATTCCATCTGAAGTGCTAGAACTTACCCTGTGCTATTCATTTTCTGTGTTAATCTACTGCTAGAAGTATTGGTGCTATTAAAAGGTTCTGTGTAGCTTCAGAAGGTTTGCAAGTACCTTGTAATTACTTAGATGAAAAGATTAACTTCCCATTTGGTGATGTACTTCACCAGCTGTACTGATAGTTCTGCAGAATTTGTATGAATTTAAGACAACATTAAAAATGTATGTTGTTCTATTAATAATTCATGTAATACCTTTCACTAGCATCACAGTGGCCCACAAGATTTAAACAAATTAGAACATACAGCACCTAAAAGGTGCAAATCCTCAGCAAAAAAAAAGCTTCACCAGTTCAGAGTTACAAGTGACAGTTGAAACAAAAGAAAAAAATCCTATCAGAAGGGAAAAGAAACTGCAAATGTACTTGCTAGGTGTGTGCCTCACTAGCCCTTGAACACCTGCCTATTAGAAGCTCTGACTCCAAATTATCTGCATCTGTAAATACTTACCATCAGCTGTCCCATGAATTATTAGCAAATCCACTTCTTTTAAACCATGAAGATTGTGTAATACACTGGATGCCTAGTGAACAAACACACACAAAGCTGTAATTGAATTGCATTTTAAGAGGAGAATGGTCATTTTAAGTTACTTGTTTATGCTAACTTACCTGATAGGTAATTTCATCTTTTGATGGAATCCCAAGGTATCTTTCTGAAAAAGCTGATGCTGTAAAAATAAAAACAAAAAAAACCAAAACAACAAATCTTGTGAATTTCAAGTTATTTCTATTTTAAAATTCATCATTTCAGAAGCTATTTAAGCCATGAAGTCAAGATGTTCATTTAGAGACACAGAATGTACCATTTTGATGCACCATTTAAACCCACTTTTAAATAGTCAAAAGAGAAAAAAACCAAACAAAAATAATAATTAACAATAACCAGACCCAAACAACAACAAAAAACCCCAAACCCAAAAGAAAACACAAGCTAAACCCCAAAGAAAGTCTAACACACCATTAAAGTAATCTGGTCTGGTTTTCTGTGTATCACAGTGCCCAAAACTTCACATACACAACCAAATAACCTGTGATTGAATGACAATGTGGCTGATATTGTAGGGAATTCACTGCTAACCTTAAAGGATTCATTCCTAATAAAATATTTGATTCATGCTGATATACATAAAGAATTCTTAAGAAATGAGGTAACTGCAAAATCAGTGCTATCAATAATACCAAGTCTGTTGTGGGTTTTGGTGAACTGTCCCAGTGTCAGCTTTACTTTCATTTAAAGAAGAGACCAAGAGAGTGAGGTGAAATCTCACTAACATTGTTATGTTATCTGCCCTTAGTTAAAATAGAGCAGCTCCATGAATAAAAAGGTCTTTTGAATAAAGTATCACCCAGGTTTAGGGCAGGGATTACTCACCATATAACTTCATATCTGTGATTGGTGCCACAACAGCTCCACACTTGAAGAGCCGCTCGCTGGATTTCAGGATCATTGATGTAATGTAGCCACCATACCCCTAACAATGGGATGGAAATTTTGGTTTATTTATTTCATTCTAGCAAAAATAAAGCTAAAAGCCATTGTGCTAATCCAGTGGTATATTTTTTATAGTCTAAGGGTGCATAAAGATCTCATTGACCTGGTCATGACTTTTAATCTATGCAGTTAATGAGTATTGAACATTTCTTCACCATTTCCAAAGTCTAACACATCTCCCCTGAAATAGCTGATACCAGAGAGTCATGAAACCTTTTTGAAAGTTTTAAATTGAAACCACAGATTTCTTTGAAATGACACTGGCAATCCACTTCTGTATACCTGTAATCATTCTAGACTCACAGAAAATGGAATTCTGAATGTGGCACCTGGAATCAATGATTTACTCGTATATTACAGGCTTCTCAAATTTCTCTGCTTGCCATCTGTTTTCCCTTCATTGGTACTGAAAAATTGGTACTTCTTCAAGGATTTTGTTGTTTTTGTTGTTTTGTGTTTGGCACAACACATTTCAGGAAGACAAAATTATCCCATGATAGGGAAAATGTAATGCAAAACACCAGCTGATCCAAAAAAAGATTATGCATCAAGTGCTTACAGTTTTCTCAGAGACTTTTATAAATGCTGCCTGCTCCTGTTCTTCATGTCTAAATATTTATTGAACAGATTATTTTTGTGGAAGAATGGCAATATTTGAAAACCCTTTAACCTTATATAAGAAATATAAGTAAAGAAGTTTCTTGTACTCTGCAATCAATCCATATTAAGGGATGGACATTCTGAAGAAAATAATACCAAATAGGAGATGGATTTTCAAAGGAAACATGTGGGGAACTGAGTTATTCCTTTCCCATACAAATTTCAGCTTGGGAGGCCAAGAGCCACCCAGATCTGCTCATGAGCAGGAGCAGATTTCACCTAAGACAGAATTTCTGAGTGGGCACCTCTAATTTGTATAATTCAAAGAGCTTAAAAGAATAGCAACTTTCCCTTGCCTCTGGGTTTTCTCTGCTTTTACTTTGGTTTAATATTCTGTTTGTGTCTTGCCCAGTAGCTCCACAGCACAATTTTAATCCAAGGATAGGTATTGCCAGGTTATTTATTATTTATTCCATGTTTTCATTAAGAGCTTGTTTAATTCTCCTGACAGTTTCTTCCCTTTGTGCCTGTGTCCTTCCTTCCAGCCAGGCTTTCCAGGACAAAAAACATTACAGAGTGAATTATTTATAAATTCTTAGAAGCATTTCACAGTGACATTGCTATTCCATATGCCCTGATGCAAGAACATGTGCTGCCTCACTCACCTGCTGGGTTTCTGGGGTTGCAGCCTAATTGCCACATTTTTAAGAAAGACGTAGGCTGTAGAACTGCAACTTATTTTTAAACTCTCTTTTCCCTTCCATGAATAAAACCACAAACTCCATGGAACCACACTTGCCTGTCTAACAGCTCAGGCCCTTGGATCAAGCATCACTTAAGCTTGCATCCCTCACAGAGATAAGCAAGGGGCTGTTGGCAGATTGCCTGGAAATTTTACCCACTGTGCCCTTCTGGACAGTCTTGTTACTCTTGTGCCTCATTGACATCACCAATTGTGACAGGAATTTTACTTCTGTATAGCTTTGAAACCTCTCAGAGACCTTCCTGTAATGTACATGTCCAGTTTTATGAGATCAACACTAAGCCATTCCAAAGTCAACTTATCTTCAAGCAAAGTGCATATTCTGTTTCTAACAGTACAGCAAATTTAATGGAAAAAAACTTGTTTCCCTATCACGTTCTTGTATGTGATATAAAAGAAATGAGTTTTAAAAAAGATTTTTAATTGACTCTAAAACAAGCAGAGTGGAGAAAAAATACCATTAACCCTAAGAAGTTGTTAAATATATTTTTATTGTTAATGGTAAAACTGACTTTTAAATTTTATGGTTTTTTTTTTCTTTTGACAGTAAAAAAAACAACTCTGAAAGGTTAACTTGGAAAGGGAAAATTTCCCTGAATTCAAAGCAGTGTTGAAAGCTTATTGAATTTCCCACTCTTCATTCCTCAACACCGCTTTCAGAAAATAAATGCAGGAACATGGCAATCAATAACATTTTGTGAAAGAAAAGAGAATTTGGGGTAGGTCTTGGCAGATACGTAAAGCCATGGTTACAGGCATGCTCTTCAGTAACTGTCTCATCACATCACTCTTAGGAAAAAAGATACTGATGAATCTCTGGCAGAAAACAAGTGGGAATTTTCAAGTAGCAATGAAAAGAATTTCTGCAGGCAAAACCAAGCAATTCTGGCTGCTCAGGGATTTCATTCCAAAACCAGTATTTTCAATCAAAGGATTGAAAGAGGAAGAGGATATGGAGAAATGTTGATGCTTCTATGCCTGTGTACTTTCATATACATTGGTAACAGGCATTAAAACCTGAGTAGAAGTGTGTGCCACGGTCACCTGGTGCATGAAATTGGCCCTGCTTGTACATTCTCAGCTGGAAAATCTCTGGCTGCTCCCTTATAACCCAAACACTGGTTTTGACCCATTCTTGCAGTGAGGGTTTCTTTCTTAGCTCAAGGAGTGCAGCAGGAGCTGAGATCTTTGAGGAAGGTCATGTTCATGTGAAATGTTAATAACAGTCACAAGCATCAGCCAGTCGTCAAAATGCTACCAATGCAGGAGGTAAATGTCAATCTCCTCATCCTGCATCCAGACAGGCTGAGACATGCAGGTTAAATGACTTGCCTGAGGCTGTGCAGCAGCTCAGCAGCAGAGTGAGAACTAAGGCACTTCATGGAGAAACACATGCTGCTCTTAAAAGAGATGACTGGGGCGTACTTGATCAGGGTTTGCTACTGCTTTGAGCTCAAAGGCAGAAAACAGCATCATTTTTAATAAAAAAACCCAACAATTTAACAAATTTAAAAGGTTGCACATGCCGGTTCATGGATGAAGCAGCAGTTGTGGGGTGTTTCTAATTGCTGCTTTTTAATAGATATCAGTAAAATGCTGTTTAATTTGCTACTAAAAGTCGAGCCTGTGCCTTGTTGTATCTCGTGCTAGGGGCAATGACACACAGCTGATAAAACAGCAAAGGCAAGATTTCTCACTGGTGCAACAAGGAGCTTGCTGACAGTACCACAGGGTAGGTGCTCAGCTAAGCTCAAGGGTCAGTAAAACATTCAGATATAAAACTTGTATTTTATAGGACAACATTGTCAATTCAACTGCAGCCCAAACATAAAACTGTAACAAACAAGCTTTCACAAAACCCAAGTCCCTATTAAAAATTTCTAAAGAAAGCAGGAAGCAGAATTTTTAACAAATACTTTCTCCTTCAGATTCTGAAATGTAAATAGTTTTATATCATAAAACTGATTTTATTGACTTAAATACCTGTTCTGAGAAAAAAATACTATACAGAACAAGCAGTAAATTATGGATGGCTTTTTTCTCCTGTTTTAATAACTAAAATTGTCTTTGGAAAATATATTAATATACTTGTTTATGAACTGACAGCATTTTCTTAAAAAATCATGGCGATATAGCCTGTTATTTTTGCACATTACCTTTCCAAATATGCCCAGTCTCTTAGGATCAATGAAGGGCTGTTTCAGAAGTGATCTGAAAGGAAAAGAAGTTTCTTTTTTAATTCTGTCAAAGTAAAATGGTGGGTTTTACTTTCTAAATTTATGATGTAAATAACATTATTTGTGCATTAAGGAATTGCCATACATGGAAATCATGTCAAAGAAGATATTACATCCATACAAGTAGTACCACACTGGGAAATGTGATTTGTTTCTTAAATTCTTTTTTATAAGATAAACAGTTGGTGTTTGGCCAATCTCACCTAATTTAGATCTCTGAATTTAAGCATCTTGTCTAAATTATCCACTTACATCTGCTTTTCAGTTAATGGAGAGAGGAGAGATATCCCTTAGCATTCCTACACATGTTGGAAACTTCTCTCATTCTGAGAAGGGTCACCCCTCAGAAATGCCAGGATTTTCCACTGACTAGAGCTGAAATGACTGGCTTTGACCAGGTGCCTAGCACCAGCTAAAGGAAGGTAAGATGAATGGAACTTCTTGAATCTAGATAATTATACAAATAATTAATTCTCTCATCGAGGCCATTAATCATCTGTGGTAAATTTCACACAGAAAAGACAGAATAACCTGAGGGGAAATATCAGGCACATCTGCTTATTCGTGGAATGGGTGAAGCATTGACCCCTTTCAAAAGAAGAAAAAATATCTGTCTTAAAATCTGTCTTTCCCTGGGAAACCCCATGAAAATCCATTCAGACCTTGGTATGAGCCATTTGACACATGTACCCTGAGTAAAGAGTGCTGTCCAAGCTATGCATGACTACTCCACAGACAGAAATTACTATTTTCTGCAGCTGGTAGAATCATATCAGTCTAAGAATGATAATGCAAATGAGAAATAACAGACATTTGCCAAAATACTCTCATTTCTACCACAGAGTTCTGGAGTAATTGCACAAAGCTAATGGAGTTCTAGCGGTCTAAATTAGAGCAATATTCTCTGGTATTGACCTAAAATATCGTAACACAAATGTATTTACATGTTAATGCGGACAGCAAGAAATTTACCTATGGAATATAGACAAATATGAATTAGCTCAGGTGGCATATTTGGATTGCACAGAGCAGTACAGCTCTATCAAAGAAAGCACCAACTCAAAGAAAACCCAAAACCACCTCTTTAATCCTTCCGTTATAAACAGCAAGTAAAAATCAAAGTTTCAAATTCTGCAACTGCATTAAAAGCCAAACATGAACAATGCAGATAAAACATTCTGGGCAGTTTTAGTCCAAGAGCTCATTCATCCAGGAGGAGGCAGGGTAAAAGACAAGAAGAGTTTGCACATACGTACTCTACAGCTGCTATTTGGTCCTTCACTTCCACTGATCCTAAGCACCGATGGACCTCCTGTAGGATCTTGAGGCCTTGAAATCCACTCCCTCTGCCATCAAATCGAGCTACGATGACATTATCAGAGTTGACAAGCACTGAGTCCCAGTCAATGTGAAACTTATCTGTAACCAACTGGCTGCCTGGAGCTTCATCACTGCAAATACCAACACACCAGACACAAACGAAGACTATTGACAATGTGATGCGCTGTGCCGAGCTCTGATATTTTATTTAGCCTGCGTGGCAGAGTTCAGTTGGTTATGCAACCCTGCTGAGCTACTGTCACTTCCATCAATACCATCCCATTAGGGCTGCAAGCCCTGCAGCAACAGAATTTCTTTAACTTTAGAACCATTGTGCTGCGGTGCTGCCAGTACCTGAATACACTTTGCTGAAGGACACAGAAAACTAAAGCAGGTAGTGCTGCTTATAACAAAGTGAAGGAAAAATCCCCAAACAATATCACTAATGGCTAGCTCAGTTCTGGGAAGGCTCATGCAGAATTTGTAAAATCTCACTGAACACACAATGAGGTAAATTCATTCAGCACCCTGATTACCATTTTGTAGGATATATAATACTATTAAGAAGGATGTCACCTGAGAAAACAAAAATAATTGCATTATTGTATTCTTGTACTGTATTTTTGAAATACAGTACAAAGAAGACTAAAGCATACACTGGAGAAAATTCTATTTTCGTCATCAAAATTCATATGAAGAAATGGATGCAGCAGGAGTGATAAGTCTATTTTATGACAAAAAAAAAAAAAGGTGGTTTACAGCATAAAAGGTGAAATAGAATGGGAGAATGCAGTTTCTAGAAGAACAATAAGATTTTCCATTGAAGCCAAATACACCATTTTCCTTACAAAGAAAGTAAAATGTCAGTTTTAAAAGGGAAGTTTGTCATTATTTTCCCCCAAGATAAACACAGAATAAAAGAACAGGCTACCATGAAGTTGTACAAAATGCAAAATAGTTCTATGCAGGCTGCATCTGCCAGTGGAATGCAAATTAAAATGTAAAAGTGCCTGTGCTGGCTGTTTGGAAATTAAATTGGATGATCTGTGGGAATATCCTGTCTAAGGTGAAAGAAAGATGAAGACAGAAATTATTATTTTGCCAAATAGACTTATGTAAAGCCTGGGGAGGAAAGAGAGATAAAATATCCTCCAATAAGTCCTGTTTTATAAATACAATAATGTGCTGATTCAGTATCTGGCTTGGGCTGTGGATAACACAGACCACCTTCAAGGTAATCACTCAGTTAATTAACAAGCATATGATGAGTGTGTGTGTTCTCAACTTCAGTCAGACCTATTTATTGAGTTGCTATCTTGTGTACTGAAATCAGGATTACTTGGTGACAGACTCAGCCACAATATGTTATGCTTGATTTACCATTATCTTGCACATCAGGTTTATACTTGGCCCTATAAAAAGAAAAGAAGGGTATTTTTTTGGTGTTCTTAACCAATTCAGTTGTGATTATACTAATTACTAACATTGTGAAGCAATGAGTCTGGAAATACTGTCAAGTGAGCTCTGCAGAAAAGGATATACTCAGGAAGTATATA
>JAHXMQ010012342.1:29402047-29436539 GCA_020466415.1 Ammodramus savannarum pratensis
ATCAGTAAAATTATTTGTAAGTTATTCCAGCTTTCCACAATAGTACACAGAAATATCCATGTTTGACTAGGTAACCTTCCAACAGATTAATACATTCCACACAAGTGAAAACATTGTGAGTTAGCCTGCTTTCCTCCCTTTAAATATGAGAACAAAACTAACACAGTGATCACATTTGATTTATACATGTTCTATATACATCTGGTGGATTTAGATATCTATGTTGTATTTGTAGACACTTAGGAATAGGAGAAGCACCATTACACTTATAAGCCCTTCTCTAAGCCAGAAACTGCTTAAAACCATAAAGTGTTTTAAATCAAAGGTGATACCCTCCCATAAAATTCCTCCCATAAAAAAAGAAAACAAACAGAACCTCAGCAAGTCTCTCAGTGGGTGAGAACTGACAGTGCTGGTTTCTTAAGCTCCTTTTGGAGGTCATAGCTGGGCTACTTTTGGGCTCAGAGTTTAAACACTATACATTGTCCAGCCCTGCATGATGGATTGTTTATGTATTGCTTTAGGAAGCAATTTTCCAGTGCCTAGTTTATTTTTAAGAATGTCCATATAAATAGTCTGTGATAAGCATTTAAAGTTATTTCCATTGAGGTACACATTAGAACTCCTATTAACACCAAAAGGTCTCTTTACTTTTCAGCTGCCACTGAAAAATGATACAAAGCATCTGAGGTGTTTGTCCTCCACAGAGAGACAGCAGACATATATTTCCCAATATTTGCATTATGCCTTTCTATATTTCTTATAGTCTTTTAATGGCTTGTTTTCAAAGCTGCACGAAAGATTCACTTTCCAACCATACTGTGCCATCTTGCTATCAGTCCTGAGAGTGCATTCACTGGGGGCATAAACATGTTTGACTCTTTGTGAAAGGCCCAAAACTTTCATCAGTTCAAAACCAGGTAAACTAACCCCTACTTATGACCAAAATATAAAAAAATAAGTAAACAAATAAAACCCCCTCAAATACCAGGACAATCTTTTAATTGATTCAGTTTTACAAAATCAACTTACATATTGGACAACTTCAATGGCATTAAATAATAGATACTGATATTTAAGATACATTATCTACACATTTGAAGGAATGAGTTTAATTATGATCAAGGCAAAATAAAGAATGATTATCAGCTCTGATTTTACTACCCAGATCAAATGCCAGAGTCTTTACTTAATCATTTCCTGTGTGTTACCAAGAAGAGTATCTTCCAACTTTTTTAATGAGTAAGGTGAACCGTAATGAGGAAATCAAGGATTTGAAATTTAAACTTTGATCTTAATTATATAGAAAAGAGACGGTAATCACTTTTTCAGGCAATTACCATGCAGCTCTCTAATATATAGTTACACTGTGTGTATTACATCAGAAGAAAACTGAGTGTGAAACATTATCAGTGGTTTAGGAGAACAAATGGAAGAAAGAAAAGTGTTTTAATCTATTTAACATTTTATGGGCTATTCATCACAGTTCTAGAAAGAAAAAGAGTGCCAGCCAACATAAATGGTTTCTACATGAGATCTGTTAGACAGCCCAGCCATCCAGATGGACATAAATTTTAACACAGCAATACAATGACCTACTATTTGAGTACTGCAGCTTGCTTTGCAGCTGCTAATGGATGAATGTTTGTGCAATCTTTATGCTGATAGTTACAGCATAATCAGGTCCTGGTCCTTAGGCTGAGCTTAAGGATGTCTACATGGAAGTGTACTCAGTTCAGACCCAGGTTTCACACCAGGAGCAGATTCCTTTGGTACAAGCTTCCTTCCAGGATTCAGCCTTAACACTTGGGCATCTGAGGGCCATGTGCTGGAAGTTCAAATTTACCTGCAGACATCCCTGCATGAACACTGAAGCCTTTTCATAGTCATGCACCTTTGAAATAGCTACTAGCTTTCAGTGATTTGAAAAAAAAAAAACCCGCAAGTAACAGATCACATCAAACATCATCCCCATAATAAAATCACTCATCACCTGCCTATCTTCCTTCCTCTTTCCTCTTTTCCCTCTTCAAAGTGCAGTGCTACTGAGATGGGAAAGCAAACAACTCTTCTCTGCTAATACTCCATTTTTCTGTTCTTGTATCTTCTGGATTTCTATTTCTAAGTGCATCTTCCCTGGATCAAGATGTTTCATATAATCTCCTTTCCAAATAATGGACATACAATCAAACCAACATTCTTACCAAGGACATTGATAAACACTCATTTTCAAAGGTTCTTCTCTCAATAGCTGGAATATAATTATAATCATACCATGGCTGAGAATGGAAGAAGGAAAGCAGGGACAGCTGAACAGTGGAAAAGACAGCACTTGTTATCAGCCCCCAGTTCTCATCTAACACTGGTGGCAGTAGGAACAGGGTGTTTCTCCATCAGTCCCAACAGCACCACTCTGAGACTCAGCAAAGTCAAGTATCTGGGAAATTATACCATCTACACAGCTCATCAATATTCCCTATAAAAGCTACATGTTCTCTTTGGACCTAAATGCTTTTCTCTTTTTTTCTGAGAATAGTAGTACTGATCATGAAATAAACCTTAGGATGTTAATTTGGAGCTGTGTAGGTCAAGAAATTACCCCCTATACACCTACAGATATCCAACAGTTCTTTCTCAGGAGCTAGACAGAATTTATTAGGCTCAAATAATCATCCCACAAGGGAACCTCCCATAACTTCAGTGACAGTTTGCAGTTTTATAGTTCATTTGGGGACCTCTTTAATAGAAAAAGGGATTGCTGGCAACCTTAGCTTTAAGTCTGTAAAAAGCTGCTGAAGAAATACAGCTTCATGTAACTTCTTTTTCTTCTAGGGAAAAGGAAGACACAAAACATGCTACAGTACATGAGCCAAGACAGATTTAAAATTCTGAGTTTCATACTTTCAATGGTGTATAGGGTTTTCTAAAAATAACCCCTGCTAAAGTTAACATTGAGAATTCAGTATTGCAAAGAATCTGACTGAAAAGAAACAAAGTCTCCATACTATAAATGTAGATACAACAATCTGTATTCATAAATTGACGACTTTCTTTTTTTACCTCACATGCCTATCATAAAAAGCCCCCAAACAATTATAAAATATAACCATACATCATGACTTGGCCACATTATTTGGTCACTGGGTACCAACAACTTTGGTAAGTTTAAATTCAGACCCTGGCTCAATACTGTTCTCACTTCTTCCAATTCTTGATCTTGAAAAACAATTCAAAATCATATTTTCTTTGGCTTTTTTTTTTTTCTTTTTCTTTTCCTGTAATTTCTGGCCTTGAACTTGTCAGGTTTCTGATCTTTCCCTTCTGTCTTCTCTAGGTTCTACATGAGTTTATAACCCCATATTTTCCCACAGCTGTATATGGCAGATTATGCATTTTTCTGGGATACTTGAAAAGGGAAGCGTTGCACTGCTTACACCTTTGTGTTTCCCTGCTCAGGAATAAGCACAAGTCCCTGCAGTGCTGCTGGGGTCAACTCACAGAGTCAGTTTGCCTTTGGCACTCATCTAAGAGCTGCTTAAAATATAATCATGCCTCCAAGATCATGCTGCAAAGATGAAATAAAATCCATGTGTCCTGTTTCTCCACAAGGGAAGAAAAATATGTTCGTGAGCCAATTAAAGCAGAGAGCTTCCACAACTGCAGATAATTACAACTGAAAATTCTGAGTTTTAAAACACAAACTGGGCTTAGAAATAAGCAGGTTTGTGCCTTTTTGTCCTGTTATCTGATCTGAGCAGGGGAATTTGGGATCATTCAGCAGCTCAGGTCTGTAAACACCTCACATCCAACAATGAGGATTTGTGCTGTCACTGAGGGAAGATCTGCTCCAGGTGACAGCTCAGTAACGTGGCATTTTCATCAACTTAGCAGCACACATCTACATTTTACTGAAATTCATGTCAATTTTTTCCAGCTGGGACTGGAAGGAGCTCTGTAGGTCCAGGAAAGCTCTCTCCACCCATGCTGAGTTCAGATGGAGACAGGAGTGATGCCCTGAGCTGGCCACACTTTCCCAGGTAGGCTTCAGGCACTCTCATGACTCGGTTCTTTTCCTCTGCTCTGTGCAGATACAGCTTAAAGGCTGACTCTCCCAGCAAGAAACACACACTCCATCTCCTTTTAAAGGAACAGTATGGGTTTCCAGGGAATACCATTCTCCTCCCATGCAGCTTTTCTACAAAAATCCACAGACTTTGGATCATGCCTATCATGCCTTCAACCACTGAAGATCAAAAATTACTTTTATTTCATTCTGGAGTTCCTGAAAGCAGCTTTGCTTTACCCATCTCAACTGAGCCCCTTCTGGAAGGTCTACTCATTTCTCTCAGGGATAAAAAGGAGCACATGCTCTGAGGGAGATGCTCTGTGGGCAGGATCAGTAGGAGTCCAGGAAACACCGCAGGACTTCTCAAAGCTACACCATCAGAAACACCAGTGCCTCCCAAACATGAAAGTACAGCAAAGCACAGTCAGGTTTGACTAGCTCAAAAAACCCCAGGCATCTCTACCAGACAGCACCTGTCACAAAATCTTCCCAAGAACAAACCTTTTGATTTCTCAACTCAAATCCATGAGATTTTTTTTCCTACAAAAGGTAAAAACCAAAGAAACAAAAAAAAAATCACCCTAATTTCAGATCTAATATTTTCTACAAAACACTTTTTTATTATTTTGAGTGATTCCAAACAGATACTTACATTATTACCAGAAGGGCATACTGGTTTCGATCCGTGAAATCTCTTGGCAGTGACAACTGTAAAGGGAATTCTTTTAAGAAAAGAGCAAAACATTAAAGGCTGGTAGTTACACAGATGAAAAACAGTAACATTGAAACAAAACTTTTGGCTTGCTAAAATAACATTTTGCCAGATTTACCGTAATCCTCAATGTGAAGCATTTTGATTTCAGTCTTGTAATTCTTTTTCTTAAGAACAACTTCTTTCAACACAGGGTTATTTTCCAAAATATAAAACTCTAGAAAACAGGAAGAAAAACCATGTTGAAAGGCATGGAGAATCATCACACCAGAGATACATCAAGATTCAAAAAAAAATTTAAAAAAAGGAAAAATTTCCAATGATTGTGCAAATTAGCCTTATAATTAATCTTGTACATTAATTTATTCTGTAAATACTTTTTTATAATGCAACTACTTTTCAATTCAAAAAGATGCACATCCAGTTCATTTTTTTGGCTTTGGAGGGCTTTGTTTTCTTTATGCACTACCAAGGAAATTTCTGAAGACCAACATGAACATCAGCATCTCTGACAAATCCTAAGAGCAGCTGCAGCAGCACAAGGCTGCTCTGCTGGTCAGTATCCTAAACCTCATGCAGGCATCTTCTTCCTCAATATTACCTATTCCAATGCAATATTTAGCCAGCACAGCTAAATGTGGTCACTGTATGCCCTTATTTGTCTTCTGCACTCCAGCCAAGAGCAAGACCATCAGCTTGGTTTAAAGCTGCAGATTAATTTGAGGCAACCCTTTTACACATAAAAGAATGGCTAATTTGTTGTGGTTTTTGTTGATTTTTTTTTCTAACTCAAATTACCGATCTTGCTTCCAAAATTTAGATTTTTTAAATTAAATAATAAACTCTTCACTTAGGGCCAAAACAGATAATCTGAGGAGAATGCTTGTTCTGGGCAGTCAACCAAAATGGTATAATTATAGCCTGAGGATAGAATAATTCAAATAATCCTTAATCATTCCTTTATGAATTGAAGAGGATAATCTCATCTTGCACTGAAACACTAATGGTAAATTATCTCTCTTATTATTTGGCTTTTTGTTGTTACAACAGACAACGTCCCTCTATCCTGACTTGCTTTATTTTACTCTAAGGTGCTGCACATAAATCTCAATTTCAGTAATTCACACTCCATAGTACTTTAGATGCAGGTAATAAAGAGCAAAAGCCTGCCTACACAGAAATGAGGAGCACCACAGAAGTCTAAAACACATTTATTTGAGCAATAGCTCCCTTTTACTGAGCTGGATAAAACTCCCTGCCCTGGGTGTGCTGTGGAACTGGGCTTTGCAAACACAAACAATGGCATTAAAAAAAAGGAAAAAAGAAAAAAAAATAGAAACTAAAGTGTAGATATTAATTAACACTTCATTGCATGGCACTGTTATTTAGGATGGTACTTCAACATGCAAGATTAGCTCCACTGAACAGTGACTGGCCCGGGACAAAGGGGATGCACACAAGTACAGTTCAGGATTTCTGGATTCTGGGAAAAATCCTGAGGATTATCCAATTAAGGAAATGAGGATATGTAGGAGTTGGTTTAGTGCTTTTGAGTGAAAAGTTGTCCCTCATTCCTGTAACCCACACCTCCATGCTAGTGGAGTCACAGTGGAGCTGCAGATGACAGAGTTGTTACCTCTGCTTCACCACCAGGAGAATTCAACTGCTGAAGGACAGTCTTCCACCAAAAAGCACCTCAGCAGTCAAGAAACAGTAAATATTGGCATCAATATACAAGAAAATAATTAGTAAAACTTGACAAATAGAGGTATAGACTACCCTCCTAAAAAGCTTTTATTATTGGATTTGTCTTCATTGAAAATATCAGTGGAGTTGTTCTGGTTTGAGAAATAGAAGAGAAGGACTAAATCACCATATGTAGGTCAGCTTTTATGATCAATCATCCCAAAACATCAACATAATTGGATTGTAACTTTAAAAACATCTCTAAAAACACAGAAGGTGTGCTGCAATGGCAGCCTGATCTACACAGGAAGTGAAAGCGATGAAGACCAACCTGCCATCTAATTTATTCAAGATTAAAGAGAAGAGATCTAAGATACCTAAAAATCTGGAAAAGTTTTAGGGTCAACTGTTCTCCTTACCATTTGCTAATATGATTGTTGCTAAAAGGTAATTAGTAGCACTTTATATGAATTAGTTTTCATGTACTTGCATGACATTTTCATGTGCTTTGTTTCCCTTCTCCCATGCTCCCCTAAGAAATTAGGGATGATAAGAAAACTTATTTCATAAGGTATACTCACTTGCAGTATTACTTGTCCTGTGCACACTTACAACTGGAACACCTGGTCCTGTTTTGAGGAGAGGAGAAAAACAGAGGAAGGGTGAGATAGTTTGTACTCTGTAGTTCAATGAAAAAGAATGGGAGCACCAGTTACCACACAAGACAGGATCCTGGAAGCTCCATAAACACAATTCCCTTCAAGCAGGATCTCTGGTCCCTCTTGGAAATGACACAGGGTAGGCTACAGTTCCAACAAAGTGTGAAACAGACACTGCCTTCTGCCTGCTCAGCAGCCCAGACCCTGCATCCAGAAAGAGCATTCCTTTTTTTCTTTAGTAATCTCCATGTTTTAGTTTTAAGTGATGAATAAAAAAAAATTATGGATTTTTTATGGCACTTAATGGTACTGTTTAAAATATAGAAGTTTGACAGGTTGACTGGGAAATTAATTAATGATAACATCCACTTATTTCATCTATGAAAAAACTATAGATGTGTTGAAAAATATATTCATATTGTTATCTTTTTAAGAAGCTCCCTTGCTATGCCAACTCTGCAAAACCAACAGCATCACAGTTAAATCTAGGTATGATGTAGTCTAATCCTATTTCACATGCTTTATTTTCACTGCACCACTAAGAAACTAAAAACAAGGAATAATTCATCATGCCAACAGCTACAAGGTGGCATGGGAAACTGGCATGACCAAGCATTCAGCATACTCAGAAGTGTCTCAGTCTGTTGTCCCTGCTCTGAAATTCCCACCAGCATAAACCTGCAAAGAAAATTTTGTGTCCCAATCCCCAACATGGAATTTACACATTAGAAGCTCTGTGTTACTTCAGTGCTTAAATTACCAGCATTCAGTCACTATTGGGTGATGAAGAACAATAGAGAAAAGCTGAAGTCCCTGAGGACCCCATGGCAGATGAAGGCATGGACCCTTTGAAATTAGGAGTTACAACTCTCTTTTTGAGGAAAAAAAACAACAATTCCCTTTGAGAGTGAAGAGACAGAGCTTAATTTATGTGTTTTGAGAGGTTGTCTCTCTCAATTAATTATGGCATGAGCCTAGGGAAATGTAAATACCTGAAATAAATAGCATGATGACATTCACAGCCTTCACTGAAGATTTTTATCAGTTTCATTCTCTCCCTCAAGGGGGACGATTGACAAAAATCTTACAGGTAGATGGTTGACAAATCACAGCTTTCTGCCTTAGCTATCTAAGAAGATAATTTCATAAGATGTCTCTTTTGTTTTGGTTTGTTTTTATTTCCAGCTCTTTTTACTTCTGAATTTGTCATTTTGCTTTCAATTCTTATTTAAGAAAGACCATTCTGAGCAGGAAAACATCAGCATTTCCCAGTGCACTTCTATTTGTCATACTAAAAGATGGAAGGATGATGACATTTTGAAAAAAGGGAGATTGAAGTAGATTAAAATGCTGATCAGAGGGAACAAAAAGGACAAATTTGTGTCAGAGGCATTGTGTTACAGTGTATCAGAACAAAGCACAATACTTGGATTTCCCATTGACCTCCTATCTCAACCTCAAACCCACAGCTTATTTCCAGCTGTATAAAAGGGGAGGAACAATCACTCCCTTTCTAAACTATCTTATTGAGTGGAGAGAAAAATATCTTGCCAGTGTTTGTGAAGTACCAAAGGAAAAATCCCCAAGCAGTGTGGAAAATAAGTGCAAAGGATGTGCTTGCCAAATCTGAGAGGCTGAGGATTCAGTCCTCCACCTACCAGGCAAGAAATAACTCCTAACTCAGGGGAGTCTCTGGAGATGGATACAGCTGGTAAAATGAGAGATCACCTGGCTGAGGGAAACTAAGAAGGAAAAACAATCCTAATAAAGGTGCTTGTGGGTGAACAGGAGGTTGAAGAATTGCAACTTACACAGATAGAACCAGTCCAGAGTCCCCCAAGGGTTTTTCTGGGCAAATTGCTTTTGTAACAATTGGGTGAAGGCTTTTTGCTGTGGGAAAATGAGTGTGAATGCACACAGCAGATGTGCCATTTGTCTCCTCAAAGCAGTTTGCTCAAACTCTCACAAGCAGAAGAGTTTTGATGCCAGTTCTGTGGTGACCTTGCCACCAGTGTTGACACTGCCAAATGCCCAGTCCAGGGCCCTGGCACTCCACAGGGGCCACATTCTGCTGCACCTGCCAGGCTCTGAGGAAACACAGGAGAAGACCCTGAACAACTCCCAGCCAGCATTAACTCTACATTAATATTAGAGGCAGGAAAAATTAATGACAGTAGTTTAGCATCCCTGCCCAACATCTACTGTAACTGAGTGGAGTACAGGTTTAATCCTGGGAGGATGATCTACAGCCTTCCCAGCTCAACCAGAGAACTGCCAAAGTCACTGAAAGTCGTGAGCTTGTGAGTAATCACATGCACAAACTCCTACTGGCATCCACATTTTTATATCAAAGAAGCACATTAAAAATTTCAGGCTGAATATATTTTGCTAAAATAGTAACAAGATGCTTTTGGACCCCGGCACATTGCTGATTCAGGGCAAAAATCTCTTCCCAATTTATCAACCCTCTCTCCTGCAAGAATCTGAGATTTACCCCATAGGAATTATATCAAGCACAAGGGAAAACTCTGCTTAAAGCATGAGGAGCTCATTACTCAGAGAAGGACCTCAAGATTAGCTCCATCACTTCTGCTACTGATTTAACCATTTATAAACCATACAGTTTGCACATTCTTCTGATCAGCTATGTACTGTAGGTGCATTTCCACAAAAAAACAACCCAAAACAACAAAATCGAAAACAAATCCCTTATTTTAGCCAATATATATTCATAGTTTCCTTGTTTGGATATATTCAATGCTCAAGTCAGCAGGTATTTTATTTTTGTGTGTGGAAAAAATAGTAGAGTTGTAAAAGAAAGAGAGAAAAAGCATGAATGTAAAATGAGCTGTTTATATGTATTTCAGATGAATTGTCATCTGCTCTTTGCACTCTGATCCTAGCTATTAAAAAATGCTGGGGGATAGCGTCTGTAAAATTTTTCAAGTTTCAAGGACAACAGGTCTAACTATGTACTTTATTATGTATTGGCTCATGCTTTTCTGAACCTTTTTTATCATTTATATATCAGAGTTTATTTCCTATGTGTAGGTTACAACTTTCTCTGTGTGGGATGGTTTTAATTTTTTTGTTTATACAGAAATTCTGAAGCCAGCTGGTGCCATGTAGTGCTACTGGAATGCAGCTAACAGTAAAACACTGTGAGTTATTTATTACAATTTCTGATATAGAGGATCTGTCCCTGGGGATTAAACCACACCTGTTTTTTGGTAGATACACCCATACACATAATTATGGGGGTGCACAGATACACTGCACATACATGTGTACAAACACTGCTAGAGAACACAGACTCTCATTTTTTAACTAGGCATAGTCACACAAGACAAATACCAATATATAAAATAATAAACTTTTACAAACCACAGTACCATCACCAAAATTCTAAATGTTTTGCTGAAGGATTTCTATTTAGGGTGAATGTAAGTTGATGTCCTCTACTTGGATAGAGGGGTCAGGACTGGAGCAGCTTTCTGACATTACTCATAATTTAGCAGAACATCTTTAATTTAATAATTTCACAGAACATCTTTACTTGCAGTTGTAGAATAGGCTCAGTACAGAACTTTGAACAATCCACTGCTGACCTCAATGTTAGAGTCCAGCCTAATGCCCTTCTCAAGGAATACATTAATTCAGAAGCCAGCAGCATTGCACCCTGTGCATTTGCTCACCTTTACAGTGCAGGAGAAAATGCCTGTTCATGGGGCTGAACTTGGCACTGAAGTAGGTGCACTGCTCCTTCAGGAAGTCACAGGAGAGACACTGACGGTTCAGTGACCCCACTGTTGATACACTGCGGGAAGAAAATGATCAGAAACATTTTACATTGGAATAAAATACAACAAAATAACCTTGGCTATGTGGACAGGATGCAAAAGCTGCCCAAAGCACCACTGGCACTGCAATAACTCACAGCATTTGCAGGAAATCATAAAAACCTCACTAGCCTCAGGTTTAAGCGCTGAAAATAAGGTGATTTTTCCCCACACTTTAAATTACCTGATTAAACCCTGTAAATATTTTAATTTAGTAAAACACAGTCATATTAAATGCTTGTATTTAGGTTTAACTTTTTAGATGCTTACAAAGGACTAGTGAAGATCTAAGTGGTAAAAATATTTTTATTAGAATTTTTTCCATTTCTTAGAAAATGGCAATTTTAATTTTGAAAAGCTGTGGCAGTTTCTTTGTTACAGCTCCAGCGTACTAATTTTTACACAATGTAAATGATTACCCAAGCACCATAGCACTTATGGCTTGGGATGAAGAAGCTGATAACACAGCCCCATGTAGCTCTTACCTGTGCAGCTGTCTTCCTCTTGGGGACTCTTCAGTGCTTAAGAAATAACTGTGTTCAAAAGAGGAAAAAAGTTAAAACTCAGTTTGGTAAAATGTCTGATTTGGGTAGTGTTTAGAGAAGTGAGAAACACCATAAGTAATATTTTTAAAAATCAAAAGTTCACAAATATCCATGAAGATTAAATATTTATATATAAACCCAAGTTCCAAGATTAAATTTAAATACAATACACAGTATAGTTATTTCAGAAGCTATACAATTTCCTGTTAAAACCATGATGAAAACAGGATTTCATTATTTTAATTTCTGTGATGCCCAGGAGCTCCAGTAGCAACCAGGACACCTCTCTGCATATTAAAAATACAGAAGAGAAATTCCTGCTTCACTCCAAGAGTTTGCAATATAAACCCAAATAGCAGATAAAGGTCACAATGAAATTATGTCATATATTGAAATAAGTCTTATGAGAGCTGAGAACCTTTTTGAGTTGTAAAACAACTTTTTCTTCTGTCTACTTTGCATATGTGGAAAGAGACTTTGCAAGAACCCCAAGACAAGCCCTTGGTGTTCCCCTGATGAGAGCCCCACAAAGTCTCTGCTTGACAGGCAGAAAGAGGCCAAGGCAATCTCTGAAGTGGCTGAGACAGCCCTTGTGACAGCCCTTGTGACATCTGTCACCTCTCTGCAGCCTCCAGACCTCACTTCTACCCCTGGGCCTTGCAGAAGTACCAGGAAATTCTCTACGGATATATTTTCAAAACTCATAGAAAGACTTGTAAAAAAAAAGTTTTCTCCAATACCAGTGGAAAGATGGGGCTTTTTGCAGCCACAAAACAGTTCTTGTTGAAATGTCATTTATTTTAAAGCAAATGAGAACTAAATATGCTTGTGTATTTTTTGCCATGGACAGACAGAAGTGAAAATGAAACAAGATCCACTGAAGTCAGGTGAAGCCTTCAGACACTTTGTGTTAGTTCTAAACTCCTCCCCAAAAGCACCAAATACGCATTTCATCCACTCTCTCACTAAGATGAGCTGTGGAAAGAGTTCTCTGTGGGTGAGAATCAGGAGCTCTGATAATCTCTACAAATAATCTGAATTTATGAAGTTGGATCAGATCCCCAAAACTCTGAGACCTCATGCAGTAAAGGTGTGATGTTTTATCAAGTACCGAAAATTTATTATGACTTCTTATCTGGATTCCAGGAAAGAAGTTACCAAAGTGTTATTACTGCTGCACTTTGTGTTGATTCCTTCTATTCTGAAAAATACAGAGTAAAGTGATATCACAGTGTGATTCTTTCCCTCTGCATAAAAAAGCATTTAGGAAAAGAATGGCAGATGAATTGTCTTAAAACTGCACCTTATGTACTCAAGTGTGCCAAAGTTATGGTAATGCTCCAAAATGAAAGAATTATTGCTGTTTAATTTTGAGTTTAAAGGATTCGACATTAATAACTTGAATATTTTTCTAGAAAAAAAAGGAAACAGTGCTTACATCTTTTGAGTATTTTCATCATATGCCAGGATTTTGATAACTTCCCAGTTCCCCGATGTCAGGTGTCTCACACTGATTTGTTCACTTTTAGCCTGTTGAGAGATGGAAAACATTAACTTTCACCTTGCTATATTCTTCTTTGCCTGGCAGGACTGCCTGCAGATGTCATTACTGATTACAGCTTTTTAAACTTTAATATGCAACATAACATCTTTAAACCACAAACCTAATAAACTTTTTGACAGACCTGAACTTCACTTATCCTTTCCCTCCTGTCTATAAGCCTTCTAAAATCATTAAAATAATCTTGTTTTTCAACACAATTTTTCTTTCAGCTGCCCTCATGTCAACAAATAACAGAAGCCAGGAAGCAATGCAGGTAGAATCAACTCTTTGGCTGGAAGTTGCAGCAGACTCTTTATCAGACACAGGTTAAAAAAAAACCAAAAACCTAAGTGAGAAGCTTATCTGAGGGTGTTTCCTAGTGCAAAAGGTAAAATCATGGCTCAGGCTATTGAAGATTAAAACTTAAACCCTCACAGCTGGACATACTTTTTGTGCATTTTTCTATATTAGGGTTATTATGCTTGGCATGGATATACATATTCTTAGTTTTCAAATTCAAGACAAAATTTAGAAAGAAAAGAGATATCTCAGAGGTGATACTCAGGGGTTAAAAGGCCTACAAAAAGTCATAAAAGCAAAAAGGTTGGCCTTTTTTTTAATCCATGTACTTCTGACCTGTGCCCTGACCTTCACATCAACAGCAGCAATAACTACAAAGAAGCAAATGCTCAAAGATAGCCTATGGACACGTTGGGAGCTGGCAAGGGAGAACCAAGTCCCTTGGAAATGATCTATTTCCTAAAAGATCCACAAGGAAAGAATGACATAGCAACTCTATGACAAGCCTGGCAAGTACCAAATGAAATCAGGAGATTGTGCTAGGTGTTGTACATCTGTTTATGATGAGGGCTCCCTGTTCAGGAAGATTCTGGTATTCAATGCTGTCTCCAGGAATGATTAAAATACATATTAGTGATTTATTCTAAGTGACTAGTTCTAGTTCTTCTTTAGAGAGAGAGAAGCTGCAACTACTGAAATAGATATTTAAATATTAAGATCACAGAATCTAACAAGAAAGAGCAATAAAAAGCATAGCCAAGCGTTAATAAACATGGTTATTTTTCAAGGTTACAGCCATAATACATAATTTCTGAAGCTTGAAGAAAGTTATCCCCTTGATCCATTAAAGTTTCTTTATAATTCTTATTTTGTGGTTGGAAAAAAAGATTTTCTAGAGTTGCAAAGCTCCATGAAAGAAATGTCTAGATACATTAGACATGATTCAATACCATTTTGAGATTAGTTTCTTTTAAATATTTCATAAGTTACTAAAAGCATTTGAAAACAATAAACCACACATCCAGCCCTCTCCATTCATACAGTAAATAATCTATGACAGACAGTAACCTTTCAGACTTCTCCCTGCATAAAGATTTAATTAGATGTCTCTGCTAACATGCTTTGTGTCATTGACACATGCTTTTCTGAAGTGCAGTCAAAGAAATGCAGCCTGAAAAACACCAGAATTTGTTGTAAGATTGAGAAATCAGCCTCAGTGATTAAATCAAAGCAAGCTATTAAAATTTGCTTCTTTATCCCTGCAAGTCCACATTGGCTCTGTTTTAACTTTCCTGCACATGAAAGCTGGTTTCTGTCACTGGGCTGATATCTCTACTGAGGGGCACCAGAGCAGGAATGAGAATCCCAGTGCCAAACTCCAGAGTTACCCGTTTACACCCCAGAAATGCTGTGAACATCTGGGTAGTGATCTGCTGACTGCTTTAAATTCTGCAGGGCACCTGCTGTGCTGCTGTGGCTCTCACAAGGTGTGACAAACATCTAATGTGACAAAGGGCTTTATGTGCAACGCTTAATATACTTTTTATGCCTCTATGTTTGCTTTAGAAATAATGGACAATCAGATTAATGCAGTGTGTAAAACACATCATATAAACATATTTCCTGCCCTTTACTGCTCCGTAGCAGCCCCATTACCACGCAGAATGTTGCTTACTGATGAATAATGGCTGATATCACATGGGATATCACATTTCCTTTTTCTCAGGAGCAGCTACATGCTTAAAGCCAAATTTGTCATTGCTGATGACATTCAGATTTGTTTATTCATGCTGATGGCAGGCAAAAATAGAAGTATTTTCTAGTTTTGGAGCTGTGTAGTACTCAGGGCTTTAATTCTGCCTAAAAGGAACAGAATACTAAATTCTGAAACATAAGCTTGGCTTTAAACATTATTCTGCTGGAATTTAAAATAAAAGGTGTTTAAAAGTAGGCATGTATTATCTTACTGAATAGGAGTGGGCTTGATCTTTGCTTAAACATTTTCCTGAATTAGAATCAAGTTTCCTGGACTTTTCAGTAGCAATAAATGTCAGAGTCTACAAGGGGAAGGCAAACTTGATTGTATCTGTAACAATGGAATGTTGGGAATGTTGCAAGTGAACTTTCAGATCTAGATCATGATTATTTCATGTATTTTAAAGCTACTTATTTACACTGTGAAAGATTTCAAAATAAGGCTTGACTGATGTGCTGGCTTTGCATTGGAGCCACCCACAGAAATGATTTTTTTCTGTGAGGAGCTGCTGAGAGCTTCCTCTGTGCCTAGCAAAACCAGTTGCTGGCTAGCTTTGAGAATAAGCATGCTAATAAGCCAATTAAAAACTAGATTCACCTCTGTGGGATTCACAATTTAAAACAAACAAGCACTGGGAATTCTCTCATTTCCTTCCAGCCTGGAAACAGGTATCAAGGCTGGCCCAGCTTTCTTTTAGTTACTGTTAATAAAGTTTTGAGCCTCCTTTGCCTTCCTCCTAATCCTATCTCACAGCAGGAAATGAGTAAGTATATTCTAGTGGGTGCACTGGCATTTGGCCAGTGCTAGACCCATCACAACTGACTAAATGGTTTTGCTCAGGTGTGAATTTTTATGTGTATTTATATCAATAAATACACCTTTACCAGTCTGTCATCTGAGTTACTGTTTCCTTTAGGAAATAGAATTTGACATGGCTGTGATCCCTTTCATCTGCCCTGACTCTTTCCTGATATATTTACTCTGGTGAATGAGTGTCTTTGTTCTTGTTTCTTCAGGTTAAACTGTCATTAGAGTTCTTTTGTTCTTGTTCTGTCTGCAGTGCACTGTGAACATATTTCAGACTTAATAATGTTCATACCAGAACACTGTCATAAAAGGCATAAAACAAGAGCTGCCTGGCACAAATCTGCTATTTTGATGTTTGGGTACCTTGGTAATCCCTCCTATGTCATATGGCTCTGCTAAAGCACCTGGATTAATGCTCTGATGATTTAAATAGATGCCTTGGAGGGTTCCGTTCCAGGGCATAATTTCCTTTATTAGTTCATCACAACTTCATACTGGTGACCTTCAAAGTCACACTGCAAATTTATCTTCTTTCAGATTCTTCTTTGGAAAAAGTAATGACCCTGGGAAATGAAAGCTGCTGAAAAATGTTGTGAAGGGTAATAAAAGAGCTCTAACTTTCACAAAAGTTTTAAGTTTGGGTATTGCCTCCCTTTACTGTTCTGTTAGAGCAGATTCTGAATAGACATTTAAAATTATTCATTATTTAAAAATATGCATGTATAGTGTATTTAGAGAAGATAAAATTAGGTTTTATTCTGGAAGAAGTTATAAATACATTCCACTGTGCTGAGAGACAAGCTGGACAGGACAAATGACCATGACACAAGTGTTCTGATTAAGCTGAATTTCAGTTAAAAGTCCCAGATAAGCAGTAGGATATCATAAACAGCCTGATCAGAGGCTTACCTGCACAATGAACATGGCTATGTGGTGGAACTCACCACGGCCACCCTGCTTCACTGGCACTGTCATGAAGAACTTACTGCCGTCCTTGGAGAACACAGGTTCCTCATTCTGTAAGTGTAACATTGTGTTAGTCTGGCACACCTCTCATCACACTTCTTAACAAAAAATCAACCTAAATATTTTTGTCTCCTTAGTTTTGATGTGCTCAGAAGTCAGTTGGAGAAGACATTCTTAGGTTTTAAGTATATTCTGCTAAGTTTACCAAGAATGTGGTGGCTAAAGCTGAATATAGCTCATGCCATGTGCAATCCTGTCCTAAAGGCTGTTTAGAATATTACAGCCCTTGCAGAACTCTCCCTCACAATAATCTCTGATAATTACCTCTGGTAATCTCATACAGGGAGATACAGGGAGACTTTCCAGGACAGTGTCCCTTACAGACATACAAATAATGACAGAGATAACTCCTGCTGCTGAGGAGGAGAAGAAAAGTTTCAATGGTTTAGACTCACTGAGTACATGTTTAACACCCACTGATTTTGATAAAGTTGTATGGAAAAAATGAGCACATTGAATTGATATTCTGAATCAGGATTTTACCACAAACTGTAGCCTGATGTGATACCGTCTCTCCCTGTCTAGCTTTGCACAGAAGTATTAAAGGAAATGGCTTGCTATAAAAGCATTGGGGTTTTTTTTTTGTTAAAATGATTTCTCATTTGCACATTGCAAAATGAAGCCTGAAATGTAGTTTAAATGGAATGTGTTTCATCCAGTTATTGGACAGTTCTTCTGAAGCTATGAAAGTGGAATAATTGGCTGACATATTAGTTAAACATATTGTTCTGGATATGAATTTAGAAATACTTTACGTTCTCATTCCAATTATAGCCCATATGACCTCTAATCTTTGAACTCCTGCTTTAATTTGGTGAGATCATTTTTAAATCAGAAACAAATCACAGTAAGTAGGACATCCCTGGAATGAGATTCATCTGGTCTGTCTTCCACCACCCCAGACTTGGGTAGTTAATCAGCTGTTCATCTAAATGCTTACTGAACTGAATCCAGACAGACCAGAAACTGAAGGGAATATTGCCTCCAAAACCCTCAGAGGTGTCTCAGGATTTTATTAGCTTATAAAATAACACACAGTTAAATAAAAATTACAATGAAGCAATTATACATTATGCACCCAGAAATAGCATTTCTACTGTACCTGTTTAGGGAGCCATAGATCTGACTGCATTTCATATTTCTAAAAGAGAAAAAAATAGGAAAAAATTGGTTTTATGGAATAGCTAGAGATAAAAAATATTTCCCATATTCAGCAAAAGGTTTCTAGCTATTTAATGTTTGTTTTTTGTTTTTTTTCTACTGTGTTACAATCTCCTCATCTCTTTGCTGGCACTTATGTTGAAACAAATGATAATTTAATTACAAAGTCAGCTGCTTTATTCAAATCTTTGGTAGAACATCACAGGGGAACTAAGAATGCCATTTCAGTGCTTTCTGATTAGCTATCCAGAAGCTTTTCATAGGCAGCTCTATTTGTTTTTTACCTCTAGGCATCATCTGACAACTGGATATTTTAGGTCCTTCATCAACACTGGGCAAACAGCTAGAATCAAGCTCAAATTGTGAGACCTTTTCAAATCACAATCCTGTGCTTTAATGGCTTGTAGTGTGGCATTAGTGATGAGAAAAAAAAAACCCAACAAAACAACCAAATATCATACATACATTGTTGAGAAAAAAATATAATACACATTAACTGTTGCAAATTGTGATAGTCACAGGGAAGTAATGAAAATTTAGTAGCTATAGAAGAATCTGTACATATATGGCCTGAAAAATGAAAATCTGTAGCTATTGCAGCAGTTGGTTTTATTCATTCCTTTTTGAAACTGAGGACGTGTGCAACATCCTAGAAAGAAAAAAAGGTTTACAGCTGAAATCAAATGGTGTGATACAATGTTAAATTCTCACAATATTTAGCCTTTCCTCATCCATTGATGATTTCAAGAGCATCACCTTATCCCAAAGGGTGCAGTGCAGGGACCCTCCAGGAGGAGCCAGGCCTGGGCTGTGCTCACAACAGTGAGAATGCATCACTATCCTTCCTCAGCCCCCTAAAAATGTCCTTTGCTGCACTGTAAGAGGTCTGGAGTGGGACTTCTCAGTCTGTCTCTCTTACATTATGTCCTGGATTACAGCTCCCTGGGTACCTACTTCCCACAAATCCAATTGACCTTGGAACACATAAAGGTTTCCCTCTCAGAAGTAGCTGCAGTGGTTCAGGAGCAACTTTCTTAATAAAAAGACAAAAGGCTCACAGGAACCAAATCTCCATGGTCACAATCTTAATCCATACTTTGGGGATTCATTCACAGTTTCTGAGTGAGGAAAAACACCCCGTAGTAGTCAGCAGAAGAAGAAGATGAGCTTGGAAATAATCTCTGACACTTCAATATGACTGACTTCAGCAGCAGGCACTGATGGGAGCCTTTTGACTCAGAGGCCAACATTAATCACTCATAACCATTTAAACTGCCAAATTATACCCTCTGCTTTGGAGCATCTGTTGGTACTGATAGCAGCATGTACAGAAAATATTTATACTTTTAGCTGGTTCTGGGAAGAGATTGTGACTCAGAATGGGAAAGCAGCCAAACGCATTCAAGATGCAAGATTGACTGAGAAAATGGGGAGATGTAATGCAGGAGTGTCAGAAGTCAAAGTCTGGGTCCAGGGGTGGAATGTGCCTGGATTCAAAAAGAAAAATGTATTTCAGTTTGGCTTACATTCAAAAATGAAATATCCCTGTTGCCTTTCAATTTTTTTTTTTAAAGTTATTTAATTCTGTGACAAAATTTGAAGGAGTTATATGAATTTTACACATTTTCCTGAAGTGTATGGAAGCTGTGAGAGATAGAAAGATCTAAAACTCTGCAGGGGGAGAGAGGAGAAAGCAGTCAGCTGAAAATATCTGTCAGAGGACAAGCTTGTCACTGCTCTAGCTATATCCCAAGTACATGATGTTCAGCAACTGCAGCTTCCAATGAAGCTAATGAATGAACAAAGCTTAGTAATTCTGAAAATGTCACTCAAAGTTGCTAACTGCATGAACTCATTTCACCACATTTGGAATTTTCTCACATCCATTTCCTCCCTGTTGACTAATTATATTCAGCTTGCAACTACTGCATCTGCAAACTGATTTCCAAATATCTTTTTCTGAATATGAAAACAAAATACAGAAGAAACCTTGAAAAGAGACCTTGGAAAAAAAACAAAACCCACAAAATCAAACAACTTACCCTGGTACAAGCTCCAGTTGTGGTTTCACAAACTGTAAGGATGGAGATATTCTGAGCTCTGTTTAACCATCTCACCACAGCCTTGGTGTTGCTTATCCATTTCACCATGGTGATATAATATTCCCTAAGCAAAACATTTGAGAACACAATGTTCAGATCATTGGTATTTCAGATTAGACTTCAGGAAAAAAAAACACCATATATATGCAGTTCATTCAAATGCTGAATTTGTACTGCCTGACTAAAGGATAGAGAAAATAACCTCAAATGTCCAGCATCTGTGTTCCTACAAGTGGGATGGCTCAGTCCTTCAGTGTGATGTTCCCCTGGGAAATTTTTGCATATATACACAAACTTTACCAACTGTGAGACATATGCTTGCAAATACACATGAACTGTGTACTTTCCAGGCAGCTTAGAAACAAGCACTGAATTCCAACAGAAGCCAGTATTTTCCTACAACAAATAACTTCAGATGACACACATTTTTGCAAAATAATCCAGTCTTACTGACAAAGAAAAAAAGAAGTTCTATAATATTAGAGTTCAGCTAGAGCCCACTTTATAAAACTATAAAGTAATAAGTATTTTATAACAGGACTTATGGATAAAAGGGAGGTCCCTCTCACTATCAATGTGTTCCTGTTTCTGTTTTAACAAACAGCTCATAATATCAGCCAAATTGTCCATCCCCCAACAGCACTGACTGAGCACATGGGCTTCCCTTGGGCTGGTGCTATGGAGGATTTGCCTCCTTCCTCCCAAGATCCTGCTGGGCTGTCTGGTTGGGGATGTTAAGAGAAGACCTGTTGCACTCTGTCATCCCTGCCCAGCTATTTCCTTCCCTTCTCCCCTGCTGGCAGCTCTCACAGTCCAGCTGAGTTATGTGCTGGAGTGGAGTCAACTTGTCTGGAAAAAACTCAGACCCCCTTTAAAACAAGGGGCTTGGCTTGAATATAATTAGGCTTTTAATCTATTACTGATAGGGATCTTATTACTCTTTGACAACAGGCTTTTACATTCAAAATATACATCTCCTTGCTAGATCAGAGATGCTGAGCAGCACCAGCAGCAAAGCTGCACACAGGAGAGGCAGGAGAGCACTGCAGCTTCAGCCAGCCTGGTGCTGTGTTTGCAGAACACACCTGAGCATCCCAGCATGCAGATTGCTTTGGCTTTCATAGCTGACTTCTAGTAAAACAGGTATCTTCACATCTGGATACCAGAATGATAAATAGAAATGGGGACTTTAAGTGTGTTCTGAGCCTAATATTGAACTTTTTTTTTTGCTGTAACAGATGTTTAATCTTACCGAGAGGCAAAAATGTATGTACAGGTAAAATAAAATCTACCATGACACCAGGTGACACAAGCAAGACAGCAATCAGTTTGTGTCCCCAAGCTTCTCAGGCTTTATTGTACACACCTCCAGCTTCCTCACAACCCCAATTCCAAGAGGAAAAACTAATTGCATTCTGGACAAAGGACTGGAGTAAAATATTAAAGATGTTTTTCACTAAAGAAAACATAACTGTACACATGAAATGGAAGCACCAAGGGGGAAACAGTAATTGCATGAAATACAACCATGTGTCTGAAGGAAGACTGTCAGTCTTTTTCTGACATTAACAGTGCATAGCAGGTGGTCAATTTTTCTACAGAATGAAACTTTCAGAAGTAAAATTTACAAGTGTTATCCTATCTTTATATCAGAATACCTGAACAGGACGAGGGAAATATTACCAAGCACCTTTATAGAATCCCTAAAAGAAGGAAATGAATTTTTCATTGAATTTATTCATTGAGTTTTTCATTGAATTTATTCAATCTTACATCAAGTTCCCAGATGCCCTAAATATCAAGGAAACAGTTTTATGTCTTCAAAGGTCCTGCAGCCGACACAATTTGGTAAAAGTTAAGAATCTGAATGTTACTTTTTTGGTTAACTAACAGAACCTCTTTCCCCTTCCCTTTGCCTTTCCCTTCCTATTTCTATGGTTTCTCTGTGCAGGAGTCAATCTCTCCATAATAGCAGATGGATATGACCTTTATAACTACTTCTAAAAATAGAGTAATAAATAACCTATAACTATTTCTAAAAAATGTTTCTGTCCTTAAAACTATATGTGATAAGGAACCATTCAATTTAATTCTGAAATACTCCCATGACCTATTTAATAACAACTCTGTAATGAAAGGGTTAGAAAAACGCTGAAATAAAATTACTTCAAAAGGTAGCTGCTACTTTTACTAAAAAAAGCTAATACTTTAAAAAAAAAAAGACAAACAACAACTCCCAATCATTGCAAACTTCAAAGATTTTCACTCTAGAAAAGCCTATTTAAAGCACATTTTTCATATCTCTATATATATTGATATATGGACACATATAGGTTGATAACCAGTGTGAAGACTGTTACTGAAATCCTGAGTCAAATTCACAATTTACAGTAAAAATAGATATGAAATATACAATCTTTCTAAGTTTTACTGCATGGAAATTATACCTTAATAGCTAAAATGAAGAAGAAACTAACTTTTTCCCCAGATTTAAATAGATTTACTCAGTCTTCTCATGCACTAGCAAGCCAGAATTTTCATCAAATGAACAACAACAATATCTTTATCAAGAACTGGCAAAGATGCTCCAGAGATCTGGCTTCAGTTTCAAGATGACAAAGAAAGTTTTAAGACACTAACATTAACATTTGAGTCTACTATTACTTTCCATCTGTTGAGGAGGCAGAATGAATCTGAAAACCCTGAAGTGAAGCCATAACATCCAAACATTTTCAAGATTATCTTTATCTTGGGGATCTTGTCTTATACATTGCTTTTTTGCTTTACTTCTTTGCTCCTTCTGACACTTAATGTTCAACTTTAATGTCATTAAGGAGAGCAAAGATGCTGATCTTGATGGCAAAAAATCTCTTTCAGATCTTACAGCACTCTAAATTAATGAAGGGTTAGCAAGCAGCAGCAGATTTTATGATGTTTTTCAGTAGTGGCCCATCAATAGACAGAAAATAATTCAAAATGCTCAACTCATTTAAAATAATTTCTCTTACTAACACAATCAGTAAGCATTCCAATTGACACTAATAATTGTAAGGCATAATTCACTATTAAATTATTCCTGCAATAAATTAGACTACCTCAATTTATGTAGAAGAGAGCTACACCAGCCTAAGATTGTTTGTACCAGTTGTGAATAAGTGGCCACTGTTAACATCCTGATTGTTTTGGGAACAATTACCATAAAACATTTCACCATGAAATTATATACCTTGACTTGAAGCTGTCAGGTGGCATCAGTTCCAGGGTATGTGCTGGTCCATACAGATTAACTACAAACAGCTTTACTGTGGGGTTTGTTTGACCTGCCTTTGGAAAAAAAAAAAAAAAAAATAGGAGTTTTAGAGGCACTGAATCAGTGACAGCTAAGCAGACTCAGTTGTTAAAATAATTCAGTATCTTTATAATAATGAAGAGTTATTAAAGCTCAAGTATCTTAAATCTGAAAAATTAATTCCATAGCCATATGAATCACACAGATAAAGATATGAAGTACTGAGTGATTCTTTCACCACCCTTTACTGATGGAACACCTTCCTGTGCAGAGCAAGTGACCAGCACTAGAATTGGCTTTGCCCACTTCAGTGCAGTCAGCTACCAAAACACAGCCAGTTCCTAAATCTGCAGGTAAATGCAGCCTCCAGCTAAGCCCTTTTTCAGATTCTGTTGTTCCTTCTGAAAAGCTGCACTTCCTCAGTCTTGGATAGCATTCCTCCTCTCTCACCTCTCTTTTTCTTTACCATTTTCCCTCATTCTTCACAGTCTTCCTTCCCTTGGTTGCTGAGCTGAAAATCTCAATTTCTGGCCTGCACCAGGAGCCAGCTGCTTTGGCAGGCCAACTCCCAGGGAAACAGAATGATTCTTGCAGCCAAAGGGGAATAACATGGCAGTTTGATAGATACCCACTGGGAAGAGTCTGATAAATCCTGAGGGTCTACAGGGAGGTGGGAATCATTCTTCTCCTGTAACATGGCTTGTTGCTAAGGGATGTTCCTGAGATGAAGGAGAGAGGCTCTGGAGGGCTGCAAGGAGGTATTACTGCTCCCACACCCCTGTCCTAGACATGCCATCCCCAAGTTTAAGTTTCGTGTCACAGGAATTACACTATATAACACCCTCAGGACACAAAACATGAAGTCTGCTCCTCAGTGGGGCTGAGCCCTGTTTAATACTGGAAGGAAAAGGTAAGAATCACTGATTCTATATATTTACTATTGTACACAACAAAATCATATACTTGGCTCTTCACAGGCTGAAATACACCCATAAATTCCAGACAGAAATTTGGCTTATCTCAAAATCAGGTCCAAATGCTGTGTCCACTCATTTCTGAGTAGTATGGAGGACAAGAAAGTGGCATTTGTATGTTTTTAACACTGCTAGGAAAAAAAAAATTCAAAGCTTTTTTTTTTTAAAGAATACATTCTGTGTGTATGACATATACACAGACACAGATAAGCATGTTCCAGTGCTCACAAAAAAACCACGTGTGTTTCATTTTATTTTTTAATCCTAGTTATAATTTTCTCTGATGGTTGCACTCTATAATAAAGGCCAAATCTTTTTTGTAATCTCTGTTGCTACACCACCAGCTTCATTACCAATTAATGATGTTTAACGAGGAACTAAATTTGTATTAAATGGAGACATTAAATAAAGATAATGCTTCTTCATTAATGAGATTACTGAAGTAGTATTGTGTATCACTTTTATGCTGAATTGCTAATGAAGTAATATTACTCCTTGCTCATTTACAAAGCTGGCTTAAAAATATTCCTTATTTTATTCTTTGCTCTGTCACTCAAGGCATTTTGCCAATGCAAGTAATATAAACTACCCCTAAAATTACTGTTGTTTCATTATTTCAGAGTATTATTTCATAGCACAAATATATTCTATTTATATAATGTATGTTATTTTTCATAGTACCTCGTACAGTCTAACTGTTCAGCCATCAAGAATAAAGGTTCCTCACCAAAAAGCATTAACAGGAATATTTTCCAAAGCTCTCAATAAACTTCCCCTGAAATGCCACAGGAGTACCATATAGGTGCACCTGTCAGAAAGGAACTCAGACACTTTGTGCAAGGGCTGGATAAACTGATCAGCTGTAAGATCAAAACAGCAGATCTGGAGGCACCTCACCAGAAAATGAGAAGTGATTTCAGGCATTATCCCTATTGGGCTGTTCTTTTCACTTTCCAAAACAAACCCAAAAAACCTTCTCTAAATCTTCTAAAACACTGACAATTCTATTTTTTTTCTCTTTTTGATGGCCATGAAAATAGGTTACTGTGGCTTATTTTATCCGATGCCAGTCTGTCACATTTATTAACAACAGCACAATCTACTAAGATCTCTGTATCTGTGAAGGAACTTGCCCTGAGCTCTGCACACAATGTCTGACTCCAGAGCAGCTGGGGCTGGATCTTTTTCCTATACAGTCCTTCAAATGCTTTACTCTTCTCTCTGAGGTGCTGGATTGATTTTACCAAGCCAAACACCAGTGATGAAATTACTTAAATTAGTTTCTCTGCTGTCCCCTCACCCGATAGTTTATTTTCAGGTATTATAATCTACTGAAAAAAAAAAAAAAATATTATTTCCTGAAAAGCATCATGAACAAAATCAGCCTCTGTTACTGTCTGGAAAAACTCTTCCCACATGGCTGAACATTATGAGTGAACACAGAAGAGGAGGTGGGGGGGTGCATTCCCACTTATCTTACCTTAGGATATGGATACTGCTTTCCCTTTGGATACAGACCTCCTGTGAACCTGGGAATGACCATGTTGGGCACCAGAGAGTCATTGATGGTCAGGAAGGCCAGTCTTTCCCCATCTGGAGACCACCAGTGGGCAATGTGGGAGTGGAGAAGTTCCTCTGCAAAACCAGATTTCCTTAGAGTCCATAAAAAAATTCACACACAGTGTCCAGCTTGTTCAGCTGGCACCAAGTTGTTCTCCCTGTGCCAACTTGAAATGTGTCTGTTGCAATTTCAGTAATTTCACATCATCCTGCCTTGAATGGTTGGATAACAAGGAACATTGAAGGAGCATTTTCCTCAAATGCATACTTCCACTAACATCAATAAATCATCTAAATGTTAAAGATGATTGTTACTGACATATGCTTAGTTCTATTGCATTCCAGGATGTGTGTTTACTGAAATTTTAAATAATTTAAAATAATTAGGGGGTTTGGGGTATTTTTTGTGATTGCCAATTTTTTTTCTTCTCCTCTTAATACAGAATTTCAGTATATCTGATTTCTCTGAGTTGTGGCACCTGATAACATGCAGATCTTCACACAGTCATATTTATGTAATCATTTTCAGAGAGCAATATTATGATTTTCTTGTCTCAGTCTAGTGGACAGCTTTAATTCTTAGGAAGTTCTGTTCTTCTGGAGTGAAACTTTCTGAAAATCTGAACCAAAAATTCTTCTTAATCCAAATTTTATTTGCTTTCCAAATGAATCCAATTCTCCAAGAATGTCACTCAATGTTTTCTTACATTTATTGTCAGTGTATATCACAATAAAAAGAAACAAACCAGAAGCAACCACAGGCACAGAACCCAAACTCCTGGAGTCCCAGCAGCTCCTGAGCAATTTTGAATTCTCCCTGTACAAGTCTTCTCCTTCCACTTATGAAAACACTCTGAATTTTCATTATGTATTTGATATGTTAGCCTGCTTAGTAAGGATTTTTTTATTTAAATCCTAAGAATTTGGCTGGAAAACGAATTGAGAATAGTGTACCAGGGGAAAAGGCCTGACTGCATACCTAATTGGAGAGCCTACCTTACAAAACTACTTAAACTGCCAATAGAGACTCTCCAAGTTGCTAATTGGATTCTGAGGGTTCTGAAGCAGCTTAATGGGTTGAATTATCTAAGTTTAGGTGAAATGAAGCTGGAACCTATATTCAAAGTCATATATTCTGGGTCATGCTTCTCTCCCTGGCTGGATAACTAAAACCTTTTACACAGGAGAAGAGCAGAGAACGAATGGTGAATATCAGATAGCAGAAAACCAAAATTATGTTTGCTTTAAAATATTACTGTTTGCATTTACACAAGGTTATTCACACAAAGAAAAGCTATTCCCAAATGCTCTGTAAGGTAAAATGCTAGTAACAATCTCATGAAAAGACAAAAGAAAACAAATGAGGTCAAAGGAGGAAGAGTGCTTGATTCAACTGAAAATCTCTCAACTTCACCTGGAAAATATTCAGCCTGCTCAGCTTGTGATGCTGTTAAAATCTGCTGAAAGTGGAGCAGTGCTCCAGGTTAATGGGAATGGAGCAGTGTTCCTGTGCCAGCAGACACTGGGGTTCTCCAGCATGTGCAGTCTCACCCTGACTTCCATGGTGTCCAGAGCTGAGAACAGCTCACTGCCTGCCTGCAGATTAAAAGACTTGGAAAATAATGAGCAAAGAAGGATTCTTCACTAAAAGAAGGCTTCAGGACATGATTCATGAGGAAGACTTTGGGATCATCTCCCACAGCACCTCAGAAACTTTCTAGTCCCAAATGAGAGAACTTTTGCCTCCCCTGGTTGTCACTCTTATTCATTTCTTATTAACTTATTAACTTATCATTAACTTTTATTAACTTCACTTTGTTTTAGCAAAACTTGATATATTACATCAACTTTGATGAGTTATATCTGCTTAAATTCTTCAACCTGCATGCTTATCATGTAAGATTTTAAGATTATTAAGTGCATATAAAATTATATACCTTTTAAAAAATTATTTTTTTTTTTGGAAAAATGCTGCCACATTAAAAGATTTCAAAGCACTAATGGAAACCTTGGAAGTGATTACCTATCTGATCACTTTACAGACTGAGGGATGCAGATTACCATTTTAACTTCAGAGTTCACTTGGGCAGAGATTTTAGAAAAAAACCCACTGTGAGTTGTTTGCCCATAACTACTGCAATGCCAGGAGATGTGGATAGACCATTTTTAATGCCATACACTGTATGGCATTAACACCATTCCTAAAAAAACTCTTCACATAAGAAATTCTATACCTCAGGTAAATAAACACCAAACTATTCATCTATAGAATACATGAGTCCCATAGAAAGAGGAGCTGAAATGTGTAATAATTTTAAACTGTTATACCAAGCTAGATAATTTGCTCCCTTTTTCCTTTTTTTTTTTCCTCTTAAATTTATCATTATGTTAAAAGCATTTTGGGTGCAGAGAGAAACATTCTGTGGTACTGGCTGTAGAAGACAGACTAAGCTATCCCCCACTCAAATGTGGTGCACTTTTCTGTGGGGATGTTTTAACTGTAAATGGATCATCACTGCTGTCCCTAAAAGCAGCCAGCTGAGTCCTTTCCCTGCTCACTTTTACATGCCACCAAGAGTTCGTTTGCTACATTCTAGTTTGAAAAGAATTCTTCTTCCTCAGAAAACACTGCTATATGCAACCAGCAGACAATATAAAGAATGAGCAGATACAAAGGCAATCTTGCAGGAAAATGAGAAGGGACAGGAACAAACCCACCCTCAGCATTTTCTGCAATGAACAGATTTGTGCTGTTGGGTCTGTACAAGGACCTTGCATCTGTTTTTGTAAACAGATATATTTGTCCAGCTTACCTTCATATAACCAGTCTGTAATTCCATTAAAAATAATTCCTTCTTTTCCTGAGGATGTCAGGCGCAATGAGCTGCTCTTTACATCAGGCTGATAGTAGATGTTATTTTCAAATATATAAATCTGGATGAGGTAAGAGAGATGGAGAGAAAACCAACATTTTGGTAGATATAAATGAATGTTCAGCAATGAATACATAATTTCCTCAGGCTCAGAACAGTCTACAGAATAATTCAGCATGAGTCTGAACCAACATTGACTTCATATTCCATTTTATTATAAAATTGGAAAAACTAAACAAACTTTTAATACTTATGGCAAGCAAATCCTTCTTTTGAAATTGTCCTTCCAGTTGAAATATTCCTATTCATGTTAAAAATATTATTACATTCTTCAAAATCATACAGGAGACAAGTTTTATAACAGCTGAATGAAGAAAGAAATTTCCATCTGGTTTTCTAACTGTGAAATGAGACACACTTCTGCAAGGACATACAGCACAGTACATACATCATAAGTTACAGCTTTATATCAGGGTGTGAGAACACATTAGAAAAGCAACAACAAATAGCAGCCTGCAGTTAATTTCTCTCAGCTTGCTGATGACTTCTGACTGACCCACCAATGTTTTACTTCAAGTGTACTATATAAATGCTCTTTATTTTTCTAGTCTGGGCTCCTCATCCTCCTTTTTCCTTCTTCACTGCCACTCATTAGCCTTGTCTGCTATTCTTTCCCTGCTCACTTTGTTGCAAAGGGTATCAAATTCATTCATTTTGTGAGGCTGAGCTCCAGGTTCCATGACAAAGTGCAAAAAATCACACTGGCCACGTGTGCACTTGCACAGCTTAACACCAAAATCAAAGCAACAGCAAGATTATGCACCACCTCAATTCACTCTGAGAAAATGCATCTGTGACAGGACTAAAGAAGCCAAATGCCACAGAAGTTTTTGTTACACAATTTCAGCACTGTACACTGATGATATACAGTGTCTCAGGGAGTGGAACAGGAACTCAATATATTTCCACCAAAGACTATTTAAGAAGCCTGATCATTTATCATTCTCTTATACTTCCAGAATACACAATTTATGGGAAAATACTAACCAAAGAGCAAAGTTTTATTATCACTATTACTGCTGTTCCCTTTGCTTCTAAATTACCATCTGAAATAGGTTTCCCTATGAGTCCCCAAACCAATGATTTTTAGCAGTAGCCATTTGATGATTTCTGCTGCAGAAAGCTGTAAAGCTGAGCTTTTTTAACATACAATGAGCAATGCAATGATTTTAACCATTACTGGGAACAGAGGGTGACTTGGAAGTAAGTCCTTTATGGCCAGATATCAAAGCTTAGCAGTGAGCTCAAATCTGAAGCAAAAATAGATGAACCAATTTGAACAATCCAAAATGAACTGAGCTTTATACTAGTACAAAGAATTTCTGGGAAGCTGATGTATCAGTCAACATCAACAGCAAAAGAAAGCAACCATGAGAGAATGCTGGATGTATCAAATGCTGGATGCTTTGAAATAACATCAACAAGAACTTCCTGTAATGTGTATTTCCACACTAAAAATGCACTTTTATTTCTAACATAAAAGAAATGAATACAAACAAACCCAAGACATGTTTAACTGCTTATAAAATAATTTAGCCAAGTATTTGTTATTTATGTCAACTAAAACTATTGCTATCATACTCCACTACAGGTAGACTAAGTAGTGAACCACCCTAATAACTAATGCTTCCTAGGAAGCAGCTTCTTACTGAGAGCTGACAATCTCTTTTTATTTAAACAGCAGCTTTCAAGAGGTTACCAAAAAAGCTTACTTGGTCAAATGATTCTATTTTATTTCATCTTCTTTAATTAAAAAAACTCTAATTAATTTTTGAAGATCAGGAGTATGATTTTTGCTCCTCTCCCCCCTTTTCAGGCTGCCAGTGTTCTAAATAGTGAAGATACCCACACTGTCTTGTCTCTGCAGTGAAAACTTTCATTTCAAATGATCAGTGACAAAGCACAGGATTAAGAATTACTTGTTTTATGACTGAACCCTGAGAAGGTTTTTAACCCCAAGAAGGCTTTTAATCCTGTTATTACTACTTATCAGGCATTGCTAATTCCATTTGACAGATCCCAGTTAAGTAAATATCTCTGAAGGATACTCACTTTTGTGCCACTGATTGTGGCTGTATCATCTTTATTCCTCACTCATTTCATAAAACAGCTTTGTCTCCATCCCTAACCAGTTGTCAGCCACTCTCTGAACATTCTCAATTTTAGTCTACTCCATCATCCAAAGTTTCTCCTTTCCTCGTCACTCCTGACACAACTTTGAAAGCTGCTCCAAACCCCCATTTTTCTTGAATGTACCTACTGGAACATTTTAAATTTCTTGGAAAGCTTCAAAGTCACACAGCAGCTCTGTCCCTAACAAGCCTTGGGCTCACTGATTATTGAATTTAACATTAAGAAGGAAGAATGCATGTTCCTTTGCAGAACATTTATGAAACACAACTATTCATGCTCCTCAACACAATTAAACTGCACAGAAGTGCACGTGGATGAGTGGTTGGAGCTTGGGCAAGTATGGCCCTGTACTCACTGCCTGCAGCATTCCAAAAGATCTATTTCCCCTGCCTTTAAATCATCTTAGGAAGATTCACCATTATGGTTAGGCATTTAATCTCATCCGGAATTTTGAATTTGTGTAGTATTTCAGGAGGTGCCATTTTCCAGAGGAAGCCCCTGGGCTGCTGTTTGCACTGACAGAAATGCACCCTTCCTACAGTGACAGAGCCTGAACTCTGCAGAAAGGGCTGCCTGCATTTCCCTCCACCCCTGACCACACCAAAGGCCTCATCTGTAACTATTTAACCCATTCACCACTTGGAAATAACGACTTGGGAGTTAAAATGTTGATTTCTGCAGCAAAACAGGCTGCAGAGGTGCAACAGAAATGGTAACATTACTGTGAAGGCTATTTAGTCATGGCCTGAGAGGCTCTCACTTCTCTCTCAGTGAATGCAGGCAGTGGATTCAATTAAGCACCAGGACTTTGTGCACCCACAGAGCCCAATCTCCCATCAGTCTGCAGCCAAGAAAGGCATTTCCAAAAGGCAGACTCACTGTGAATTCTTCTTCCCAGTATAATACTTGTATGATACAAATCTACCTTACACATAGCTCTACAATACTGAAATTTTAATAGATCACTCCTTGAAATTAATTCTGTTTTCAAGATTTGAGTAGATCCTATTGCTTTCACCTTGTACTTGCAGATAGAACAGCCAGTAGCAAAAGATGGTGGGAAATGTGAAGTGGCTTTAGGAGGAAGACATTGACTTTAATTTACGTGAATTATCAAGAGCCCACAAACTAAGAGTAGAAATGGAACAATTCCTCAGCTGAAACATGCAAAAAAATTCCAGCCCCAGAGGAAGGGAAGCCCTTGAATGCCAAACCCTCCCCTCTCTGAACAATACCTAAGATCCTTTTCTTTGCTTCATGTATTTTTCTCTTTCTTGCTCAATTTAAAAATCACCAATGCTTTCTCATGAAATCTCCTTATAATTCTTCTTTATGCTACACTAAAATTTACTTCTAATCTTTTTTTTTCAAAACCACAGAGACTAGATGAAAATTTTTATTTTTTAAAAGGGAGCTACTCCTGCTGATTACTTACAGTACAATAATACCTGCAAGTTGAAATTATGAGCCACAATTTGGTTTTAAAAGTTGAGTGAAAGAGAAAGAAAGTGGCTGAGAGAGAACTCAGACAGAAACTTTTCTTATAAGAGAGACTGAAATTCTCCAACACTGCAAAGCAGATAACAAATAATGACCCTGGAATAAAAATAATTGATTAGAACAAACAAAACCAAACAAATCCTTGGAGCACAGTCTTGCAAACACATGTGCCTTACCTGATTTCAGCAAGTAGAACTGAAGATGTGCCCACAAGTTTCCAGGAAGGGGACACAATTCATCACCTTGTATATTGTGTTTTGAGCAACATCACATCAACCAAGATTTCCCTTGCTCATCTCTCTCCACTCAGGTAAATGGGAGCAAGTAATAGTAAAAGGCTTTTCTTAGTATACACTTGGGTCTATTTACTACATCACAAGTACTAAAATGTTGACTGCAACTACTGAATCTTCCCAAATTGCTAAAAAAGGAGTTGCTAACTGTGTATCAGACAGGTATTCTCAAGAATACATCAGTAGCTTTGTGCCCAAAAAGCTTCCAATGCTTTCAGGTATAATGATAAGAAAGTAAATTGAAAAAGGCACAAAGTGGAACCAGGATATGCTACTGTATGTGGAAATTATTATTACATGTTTTTTAACCTTTTCTATCCATCTTTCATGAGTATTCTCAAAACATTTAAAGCAATTTTTAGCTGAGACCCTCAGCTAATACTGCTGTAAATGAGGATAAATGTCAAAATCTACTACCTTCAAAATTATGTGACTTTGTGGTTTCTTAGAGATTTTGCACATCAAGTCTTAAACCAAATGGAGAAAAACCCCACAGAAATTCGTTAATTATTTTATTAAGTATTTTTCAATTAACGAAAAACACCTGGAAGAATGTTTTGGCTTAGTGAGATACTAACTCTTGGTATATGATCACATTTATTTCCACTGGCTGTGAAGAATTTGAGGCCCTGCTTGCTCTAATATCCTACCACAGCACTAATGCTCAGCACAAACCACATTCTTTCACATCTGGCATCCTCTAAGCCATTTTTTCATAAACCTTCTTCTAAATGAATTCTTTCCAAAACACTTATTTACTGTTTGCAGCATGTTTCACAGTTACAGGATTTGCTTTCAGGCTGAGGTCTGGAGCAGAGCACCCAGTCCAAGTTAGCTGCAGATGGCAGACAGCTGTGAAAACAGAGACATCCACTCCCCAGCTGAACAGCAAACCTAGTGCCAGTAGCTGGAGAGGCTCCCCGTGTGTCTTTAATCATTTCAAACACTACAGGCAGAGAAAAGCTGCTAAATTACAGAAGAATACTCCACTTTTTCCCTTTTGGTGCTCCACTGAAGCCTCCAGCATGGCTATCCACACTGAATCCCTCTTGTGATTGCAGGGCAGTGTTTCGGTGACAGCACGAGCCTGCTCTGCTCCAGCTGGGCAGCAGCAGAAGCTTGCCCAGAGCTGCTGCAGGTCACTCTAAAGCCCAGTTTTTTTAGGTAGAAGAAAAGCAAAGCTGCTCTGCTCAGCCTAGAGAAGAGGAGACTGAGAGAAGACCTCACTGCAACTACAGCTCCTGTGCGAGGGGAGAGGAGGAGCAGACATTAATCTGTTCTGTGCAGTGACAGGACCCAAGGAACAGCCTGAAGTTGTGCCAGGGAAGGTTTAGGTTGGGTATTACAAGAAGGTTCTTCCTCCAGAGGCTGGCTGAGGACCAGAACAGGCTGGAAGGAAAGAAATTGTGGAGTGCAGCTATAGGCATTGTTTGCCATTACATGGATTCATCAGGATGAACGCCTTGTTCAAGGAAAGTGCCAACCAAACTCTAAAGCTACAGAGCAGATGCAGCTGGAAAGGAAACAAAAAAGTCATCTGTATCTATAAATCTTTGGTTAGAAAAAAAAAATATCCATGCTGTGACTGTGGTCACAGGGGTTTTTGGA
>JAHXMQ010012342.1:29436639-29470114 GCA_020466415.1 Ammodramus savannarum pratensis
GGAACAACTTCAGCACTCTCACTTAATTCCCCATAGAATGCGACAGTCTTCCCTACCTTTCACTCTGAAAATATGAGCTATGACAGGACTAAGAAATTTCTGATTATGCCCAGAGGGAGACCTCCAGGCATTCAGGACATGCTTCAGCCGCAGAATTCCTGCTAATGACAGTGCTGAAGACATCGCCCCATGGCCTCTGAGGAGGCAGCCAGACATCGCCTCATGGCCTCTGAGGAGGCAGCCAGACATCGCCCCATGGCCTCTGAGGAGGCAGCCAGACATTGCCCCACAAAGCTCTGAGGAGGCAGCCAGACATTGCCCCATGGCCTCTGAGGAGGCAGCCAGACATCGCCCCATGGCCTCTGAGGAGGCAGCCAGACATCGCCCCATGGCCTCCTCGGGCAGCCCAGCTCTGGCTGCATTCCTGTGTCATCTCAGCAGGGACACACATCTCTGTGGGCAGCACAGTGAGCTCAGAGCTCAGCACTCCATGGAACAGAGAGCTGAGCTACACTGGTGGCTCTCTGCAGAGGGCTGAGGACATTTCTGCTGCAGAAACCAGTGGCAGCCACCTCATGTCCCACACGGCCCACCTGGACCAGTAGTGCGCATGCAATGGCTGCCCCTCAGCACAGGCCCCGCCAAACCTGCTGATTCCTCAGCATTCTGCACAATCCCACCCCTCCTTGTGACACTGCCAGCCAATTAGCTGCATAATTAATTCTTCAAAAGTTTCAAGATGCTTTTCCATCTGGACTTGCCTCTGACCATTTGTTCTGTCTCCTGTCTTACCGTACATTAGCCAGGGCCAAGTCTAGCTGCCCCCCAGTCACATCATGTTGTAATAAGTTAGCTAAAACTATATTTTCTTCATGCAGAAAAGCTCAATCTTAATTGTATATGTTATATTTCATAGAATTATTAGAAGTTAGATTAGCATAATTATCACTGTTTAGATTAGCATTACTATCACTGTGCTATATCTCACTGGTTGACAATACATTTACACTTAGTTCATTGGTCGGTACATGGTATTTTGCAAATTTTTCAAACTTTTCTATTTTTAGTTAGTTTACATCCTTTTTCTACTGATTCTCATGGGACAGATCATATTGTTTATACAGGTGTACTTGTTCTTCGCCCTAGGAATATATTGTTGTGTTAATGAATTCTCATTTTCAAGGTGTTTTCGTATGGGAATTTGTAAGCTATTGTTAGCTTAGCTGAAGTAGCAGGGCCTAATCTATATTTTATAAGACTTTTCTAACATTTTGACCTGTCTGCAACAAGATCATTCACTAAGATTTCCACATGAACTATGTTTTTTCACTAACAACCATTAATAAAAACAATATCAGCTATTCAGGAGCAGAATAAAGTCAAATAAAGAATATTTTCTTACTTGCCCTGCAAATATTGTACTTTGCTCTTCAGAGATTAAACCACGACTTCTCCAGTTTCAGGGGCAGTGTTAAGTTTATACTACATGATAACATGTATGCACACATATATATTGAATATACCCAAAGAGTAGATGCCTTTTTGTTCTAAAACATATGGAAAGTCCAGCACAAAAATGGTCTTGCATAGAAGAAATAAATAAGTGGCATATTCAATGAAATAATTAATTTTATAATTATTTAAAACCCATTTTTATTCTAAAAATTTGGTCTCAATTCTTACTGTTGCTTTCACCATAATTATGGAAAAATGCAGATATCCATTGACTTGAAAGTTCCTTTGACTTGTATGTAATATTAGAACTAACTTTGGATTGCAGGAAGAAATTAAAATCAAAGCCCTGCATCCACATCGAGACAATTTGTTTGCCAGTTTTCAACAGCTGCTGTTAAGGTAGCAAGTTTGGTTTTCATTCAAGGATTTAAAGTATTTGTTTCTACCTTCTGGTTCACAGATCTGAAAAATTATAGAAATAGCTCCACTTCAGAAATTTACAATTAGTTTTCACCAATTTAAAAAATATTGCAAATCACCCATAGGATCTATCAATGCAATAGCTTTCAAATTAATACCTGCCTTGGCATTTTCTCTACCACTATTCAGCATCCTCCAAAGTTCTGACAGATAATTTTTTTCTGAGAGCCACTGATTACGTTAATTTTAGTCACAGTGTAATATCTGCTCTCTCCAGTCCACACTGAGCAAACATTTTCTTGTCATCTGTGATGTCACTTACAATACTCCTGGGACTCACAGATTTAAACTGAGATTGTCAGACCATTATTATACCCACTGTTACAGAAGATGAGCACCCCTTACTGCCCTTCTTCCTTGCCAAAATTTTATTTACTTGAGGCAGATTCCTGCTGAAAATCAAGGTGTAGTTAAGATTATGTGTTTTGTGTGCCAACAAAACAACAATGCAATGGCTATTTTTTCTTTTTTTCACCTTTCGCAGAAAAGATAAATGCTCATTTGGGGAAGAAAATACCATCCAGAAGGACTGGGCACACAGTGTTAGACAGGAACAGTTGTTTGCTGTACCAAGCTAGAAGTTCCATGATGGCAATCCAAACCTCCTGGCCTGTATCAAAGCTCCTCTGTGGCATGGAGTAACAGGGCATATGGTGGAGAAAGCCACAGAAATCCTTCAGGGCTGTTTAGGAGCAGGAATGAGGTGGCTTTTCCTGTGCTCTCTGCTGACCTGGGGGTGTGATGTCATTTGGCCCATTTTTATCTACAGCTGGAGACTCCTAACTCTGCTGGCACTCAAAGTGCCCATGGTCAGGACAACAGCTATACTCCCAGCCTTCCTGTGACAAGGCTCTGGAGTATTTCCAAATCAGGAGCTGATTTAATGCTCCACACAGGTGAACTGAACACACAATGTGTACAAAATCACATGGATAAACCACATTTCTAGGAGGCACTTTGTTGGAAAAGGAGCAAAATCAAGGGTTGGTGTCTGCCATTCTTGCCCACAGGAATCAGCTCTGGAGAAAGCTCTGTGGTAATGAAGAGGACACTCACTCATTGAGAGGCAAGTGAAATGCAGGGTGGCAAACACCCCAAACACTCATCATGCATTTCACTGCTGGGACTGATTATTCTGCTAATATCTTCCTTACAGCAGCCATCTCTAAAACCAAAAAAAATTATTATATTTCAGATAATATAAACCATAGAAAAGTGGCTTATAAAGCTTACACAGGTGTTAATTTTAGAAGGTTAGAATATTCTTTAGTGACTTAGTGAGTTACAATCACACAGACCTCTTCCAAAAGCCTTTTTTTTCTCACATCTCACAAATTTTCTATACAGATCACACATGTTCCAGGATGACACTTTCAAGGGAAGTTTTATAGGATTGTATTGCAAAGCAGCTTTGTTTCCTATTCCTTTCACCTACAATATATCTGTGGTCTATTTAGATTGTGAGCTCTCACAGACAGGATTGCAGGCTACATATCTGATCTAGTTGGCAATACAGCTGCTTTGCAAGTCTCCAGGAGTGCATAATGGCTCTGATCTCTTCTATGCAGATTTATTTTTTTTTCTTTTGCACGTCAATCTGTACTGGTACAAAATTTTCAGAGCCATTTAGCTCTGACTTGACCCAGCTCTTGCCCGACAGAGCACTAAATTATGCAGGTACTGGGCACCATGAACTACCTGAGCAATGCCTGACAGTAGACAAAAATCTGCCATGTTCCAAAAATCATCACCATTGCAAATAAGATAGAAATGAAATAATAGATAGTAACAAAATTATTATAATTGTAAGTAATAAGAACTATATTCACTCTTAAAGGTACCAATTTTCTAAAGGTTGTGATTGACCTGCACAACAATTCTATCAGAGGAAGCTTTCAAACCTTTAGATTATGCTGTAATTAAGGGAGAGGGAAAGTAGCTGATCAGTAGGAGACATGGAGACCTCAAAGCACAGACACCCCAATGTCATACACTACATTTTTCTGGTGTCAGTTACAATATGTTAATTTTATTTTTGCAGTAATCAAGCTGCCAGACATCGCAGAAAGAACAGAATACTGAAGCACCACTTTTCTTCTGTCTAGATTAATGCCACTGCATCACAGTAATGTGTTAGCACAATGGTTTCTGAACAACCACAAACAATCTACAAGGCTATTATATTTAATTGCTATTTAGATAGTTTATAAATCTACTGTAAACAATAGCAAGGATGCACTCATAATGCAGCTGTAAGATTAGTTACTAATGTCATGACATAAACCAGGCCATGAACTCAGACTATCAGCAACTCCATGGTAACTCTGATGTTTATGTCCTTGATTTCCAATAAATGCAGGGAAGCGTTGCCCTCTTTTGTTTCAACACACATTAATTATGTTGCCTTTCCAATGATATTGGATCATGATGCTCACTAAATTCACACCCTGCCTCATCCAATGACAGCTTACCCAGGAGAGCAAACATAGTGTAATGTGCTATATAAATAAAATCATATATAATATCTGAACTACGACCTACACAGAAAGCTGCTTCATAAATCTGCTGCACAGATCACAGCAAGGCCGCCTTGGTCTGGATCTGCTGCTTCCTGCCATGGAGCTGCCTGAAGAGCTCTGCTGGCTGCAGCACTGTGCAGAGTGTCATTGAGGATTGAGCTGCTCAGCCCTTTGATCTTTGTCTAAGTGATGTGAAGAACAGACTTTTCCAAAACCAGTGCATGCTCAGGAATTCACACTCCTCCTTCCTCACACTCACTGATTGCTTCTGACTAATGAGCCAGCATGGAGCTTATAACAAAATCATAATCTGTCCTTACCATAAAATCTTTTAAAATGATCTCTGGTTATTTCAGGCTCATCTTACACTGATATCAAGCATTCAATTATGCCCAGACTGATCAATCCATAACAAGCTAAACTGAAAAATTTTCAACCTCGTTACTCCAGAAAGAAAAAAAAGCAATGTTGGGAGACAGAAAAATATCTAAGGAAATTGTAAGGGCTTGGCATCAGAGGAGGAACTTTCTGTTTTCTTTGACAAAATGTAAGAAAGTATCATTACAACTGCAAGAACAAAAGTAAAAAAGATACAGAATTTAAAATCCTGAGCTGTAGTCATATTTACATTTTCTGCTATTTTTAGGTTGGTGGGCAACCCCTGAGAACTTTTTATGAAATACAATAGACCAGGCTGCCTCTGAGCATTTTCTACATGAGAAACCCAAGCAGAGTTGACCACAAAGGTTTGTGCTTTCAGCTGCTAATGCTGTATGGGGCACGTGCCTTCATCTCCCCACTGTACACAGGGTTCAAGTTGCCTGTTGTCTTTAGGCCAAAACCTTACTGGATGGCATCCACCTGTACAGACTCCACACAGCACATCCAATGCAAGAAACAATTTGTCTTAAAATATCTCATTAGGAATGAGACAAGGAGGAATTAGGAAATTTTGACTAGCTCTTAGAACAGCATATCTGTTTGGGACAGTTTAGCATCTGGGAAACACTTGAAAAGAACTATTTGCTTTCCTTCCACACAAAACTTTTCCCTTCTATTTCTGTAAACGTCATCCACCATAAACAGAGAAGGAAATCAATGCATTGTTTTCTTTTAGATATCAACAGAACACCTGACTTTTTAATCCTCATTCTCCAGGCCTTGGAGCTGCCAGTGTAGATACATTCCCCACAACTACACATCCACAAGCAGTTCTTTGCATTTCACTGTCTGATCCAGGCTGAGTCAGCACGAAAGAATAAGTCACTTTAACACAGTGCAGCCAAAGTTTAATCAACTCTGATTTTCAGCACAAACACAGTGGGGAAGTCATAACCCCACTGTAGGGAAAAAGAAACATGAAAGGACATTTATGGGCTGGTGATGGTGGAATTTAATGTCTCTTTTTCAAGAGGGACTTGGCTAAAACAGAGAGAAACAGCCAGAAGGACTGAACATACCCAAAGTTGTTCAGCCTTGCAGAGGAGGACAGTCACTATCACTTCCACTGACAGAAACCTGTCTAGATTTCTGATGGATGTTATGTGCCGAATAAGAAAATAGATTGTAACATACAGCAAACAGAACCTATAAATGGAAGAGGTGGAAGAACCCTGCCACAGAGCAAGAGTTCAGTGGAGTTTGCCACTACAACCCATTCCTAGAAGAACTCTGAACCCACTGGTACCATCACAGAAACTCCAAAGTCTTTTACATGTCTTCTGCAAACACTTTACAAAAGGCAAGTAAAAGTCCTGTTTCAAATTGATTAGAACAACCTCTGCCTTATAACCTGAACCAGAAAGGCATTAGAAACCTTCAAAGTATTCTGTTTTGATATTTTGATGCCTTCCTCTTTGGAATCTTCCTTTTCCAAGTTGTTAAGGAACATAGAATATAGCTACTTTCTTTGGGTTTTTTTTTACTCTTTTTTTTTCTATTTGCCAGATAAAACTGCTGTTTACATTACATTACCAAAAGATGGATAAGACAAATATTCCATCCCATCCTGTGGTGCATCTTTCTTTTAAACACTAAGTGACTACATGATTATATGGTCCAGGGACACAGGTAAGCATGCAGTGGTTTTGGGCAGGATTTTAGAGTTATATAGAAATACAGTCCATAATAAAACCCAATCTTTTCCAACTCTTAGTTTAGCTAAGGATTCCATCCAATTTCAACCTCTGCTTCACAGTTTTTATGGGTGTCTCTTTCCAAAGAATTTTAGACTTCTGAAATATAATTTTCATGTTTCTGCATTACAGAAAGCCACACATTTTTCACACAAGAAGCACAGCAGCCTTATTTTATGAGCCATTGGACTTGCAGTTAATATTAGCTAACAGACGGAAGTGTGACTATTCAGACATGCTTTGTTACACACAGACATGTTGAACAACATGATGAGAGGTGCATATTGCTATTTTCATTGCTCCCTGCAGGCCGCTGCATAGAAAAGTCCTTAGGACTGCTCCCGTCAAACATGTGTGTCTATACTTGTTTCTGTGTCTTTGTGGGATTGTATGTAAAGAAATACACATACATACATACAGATATATAGTTTTATATATATATAGATAGATAGATAGATAGATAGATAGATACACACCCACACAAGTAACCATGTGAAAAAAATAATTTGAGTTTTAGCAAAGTGATATATCAAATTTCCAATATATTTGGTTCTGGATTAAAAAAATCGCATTACTTGTGTGCAGGGCTTCCATACTGACTCAAATATTAGCTGCATGCTAGATCAGTGATAACAGAATAAGAACCAGCAAGAGGAAACATTTTTTTATCTCCTCTCTTGATTTATTCACTATAAAGCTGCTGGGCCTTTTACTGTTTCACATGAAAAACAGTGGTAGAGGAATAATGCCCCTATAAAACATACGATTTTCTCATTATTTCTTCACCTCTTTCAGATACAGCCAAGTGGCTATTCCCACAAAGGCCCAGCAATTTCTAACCCTTAATACTCATCATTTTAAACTGCCTTTGATACTAGAACACATTTGTTGTATTTCACCAAGCAAATTGATGAAGAAACTTCTTTGCTCAACTTAGCTTTGCCCCATTTATAATGTCCCATTCATAATGTTCCATTTATAATGTTGTAGTGGTCCCTGGAGCTCACAAAAATTTTATTGAATATATCCAGCCTTCATAAGTAAAACTGTATTTTTTCCTGTTTTGCCAAACTGCCTGTGTTTTCTGGCTGTCTTCTCCATTCCCCTTTTGTGAGATGGGAAGCTTTCAGACTGAGTATCACTTTTGAAACTAGAGACCATGCATTAAATGCTTCTCCAATCCATATTTAAGTGGAGTAAGCACTCAAAAATTCATAATGGAAATTCATATTTCAGTATAATACCTTCAGAGCAACTCATACTATTTTTTTTTTCTTCGAAGAACAGATTGAATCAAATAATTTAAATTAAAAGGCAAAAACCATATAGATTTTACAATGGTAGTTTGACAAATCCAAGAGAAAAATCCAATGTGTAGCAGCAGCTCAGTAGGAAGAAAGTTTAACTAAATCTCTTGAGTAACTCCATTTCTTCTGTGGACTCAGCTGGGTGGGCAATGTTCAACCACAGTTCCCTTCCTTCAGAGAAACATCCTCAGCAGGACAAAGGACCTCCAAATGTGCTTTGAACTGCAAAGTTTGGTAATTGAACCCCTCATGCATTTTAAATGAGGTATCATACCTGAAGTTAATGTCACATTGAAGTGTTCTTGTTTATTTCTAGTTTTCAGAATAAATTCCAGCAGACGTTTTGCTCTCAGTTTCACTGCCATTTGCCTCATTAGCATAGTCATTAAAAGGAAAGATGAAATAAGGCCTTGACATTTCCATATGCAATTTTAAGTTACTCATCTAAAATACAGTAAGTCAAAAGAGCAGAAGACTTTGCAGATAAAAAAAAAAGCAGAAGAAATATATTTATTTAGGACTTACTTCATTAGCATTAATTAAGCATTAATTCATTTGCATATGCAAGTGTTCTTGCCAGGAGGGGGTGCCAAGTACCCACAGCACTAATTATGCAAAAAGAAAACACATGGCAAATATTTTACAGAAAGATAAATTACCGTGTTTTATAGCAGTTGAACATTACCTTGATAGACCAAACAGTAAATGGAGCTTTCAGCAAGTAATGGCTGTTAAAGCATGTGTTGAGCAAGGTAACTGCCCAAGAACAATCCTGCTAATTCCTCATTTGCTAAAATTAGTCCAGTGTTTATCTGAGTACACATAAAATAATACAACATCAAAGAACTTTGCTGCTGCACTATTTGTCTTATCTAAAACAATCTTTGAAAGTCACTGGGAATAAAAGGCTAAACTTTTGACAAAAGGCAATTGTAAGGTAATGTCATGTTAATGCAGTCTGAGAGGTATTTGCATTTTTGTGGGGCAGTAGGTATTGGTGGGAGGTGGAGGGAAATTGAAGCCCCAAACAGGACAAAAGGATAAAGATAAGATGACTGATAAGATGACTGATCACAGAGCAAAAGGGCAGAGAGTTCTTGAAATGGTACACTTATTAACAGCAATTAAAGCAGACTTTGCTCTGGCTTATTTCTGGCTTTGAGCTAGTTTCAATACAAGGTGAGGTCGTGTTTCACTGGATATTTTTCATTCTGTATGTAAAAGCTTCAGCTTCTAAGATCTATTATTTGCGCATAACCTTTTTTGTTGCTGATTTTTTGGAAGATGAGGGCAACCTAGGGATTTCTAATATTTAAAATACTTTCTAAAAATTGATGAGAACATCCTGAATCCACAATTCCGTCACCAAATTGTTCTTAGGGTATATAGCTTAATAGGTAATTCCATTCATGAGGACCCAAATTAAAACAAAGCATTGTAAAAGATCATCTTCAGTCCTACCATTTGACAGTGTTATATTTTGTTGGTAGCATCAATTTCTGACAAAGCTTCTAAAAAATATTTTTCTTTAGTATTCTGGATAGTTTTTGTATTTTCTTGATTTCTGTTTGGTTAAAAAATGTATTAATTTATGCATAGACATTCATCTGTAAGTCAATAGATCATTATTTATACAGATCCCTCCAAATATGTGACTCAAACTCCCCTCAGAATCACTTAATGTATCAAAAGAAAAATGAGCTTACTGCAATAAATAACACAAAACTTCTATTATAAATACAAAGGCAAAGTGACTTGCATGGATGTATGTTCATAGAATAAAGTGAAATTAGGTATTTCATACAACATAAACATCACATACCACCACCAAGGCAGGAAAAAAAACATGTATAACTTTTAAGAAAAAGCTATTTCAACCTGAAGCTTCTAACCATGCTTCACTGGGAGCTAGTTGAAGTAGCCCACCAAATAACTGGTCAGAAGAACTATTTGTGTGACATGGATCACTGCTAAAGAACACAAGACACTTAAATACAGCACGGCAAACACTGGAGACATCTCCAGCCTGAACTGTGGTATCCAGGCTCCTACTGCAATACATCCCCACAGACAGATCCAGAACTGTCTCCCCTGTGTCAGACACAAGCCAGATTCTGCACAAACACATGAAAACTTTGCTCCAAACTGCTGGAGAAGATAAGGCTCAAGAAGGGAAAATTCTGGATAAAATCTGGCTATTTAAACAACAGCCCCAAAGCATTCTTCTTCTCAGTAGAGCCTTCCCACCAGCTATAGGATAGCTCTTTCTCAGACACAAGCAGTGAGGTCTTTAATCAATAAACTGGAGGCAGAAAAATGCTGATGAAACAAATTAGATCTCTAGTTGGGTTTGCCTTTCCTGGAATTACTTTGATGCTGCAGTGATGGATTCTATGGAGGTGAGATAAAGAGAAAATCAACTAATGACTTGCACAACTTCAATCAAACATGAGTAATGTTTGGCAAATAGACGAACAGCTCCCTAACATACTATGACACAGAAATGGTATTTTAGATCTGGCACAGCTCTAACACAGTTAAAAGGCAGCATTTTAAAAGTGTGACCTTGAAAAAAGTTTTGATTTTAAGAACTATGTGACCTTAAGATACATTAATTCATTAGATAAAAGTTTCTTCTCCCCAGTGGCAAACATTTTCAATTTCACGACCAAAATGTCATGAGTCAGGCAGCAGATGTTTCTCTGAGCTTTCCTCTTAATCACTACAAAACCTTCTACTCTAGGTAAATAGCAAGGAACTGAAATAACTTGCAACCACTGTGGTAGCTGGCAAACAATGGTACTGTGGCTCAGTCACCTGGCATCTGACAGAAAACTTACTCTGTTCTTCATAGCCACATGGGGCATGCTCTGGGGCCCATCAGACAGCCCCTGAAATTATCCCTAACAGTAAACTTAAACTGATGCATGCTTTCCACAAGGATGTAAAATACTGCAGATACTTGATTTCACCTGAGCCATATTCCATCTGTGCAATAAGCAGTTTGTGGCTTTAAATATATTTTCCTTCCTGTTTTTTTTTCCCTTCAAATCCTTACATTATCTGTTTGAACATCTTGCCAATTCCTCCTCATTGGACTACTTTAAGATAACCATGTAGGCTGCACTGTTACTTAGATCTGCAGAACTGTGGACTGGAAACATCTTATTTTACACTATAGCCTATTGAAAACAGTTGATCCAAGTCCATGTGTTATCCTCCTATAATTTGGATTTAATCCAGGACTTCACAAATAGCTATAGTGTAAAGTTGGGATCTTTGGCTCAGTCAGACATACCTGCACTTCATGTTTCACATTTTGTGCTACTTTTGCTGACCAGTCCTGGCTATAGTTTTGCTATTCATTTCTGCACCAGAGATGAAGGGGGACACTCCTCCTCACTTCAGAGAACCACATACACTCTATCTCTGTGATGGCACACAGCATATGTCATGGGTCCTTCTACATCAAATTTTTGTATTTAAAATTAATCCTTTCTCCAACTGTTCTCCACTTGTTCTTCAGTTACAAAGAATGGCTCTTGGAGATTATTACCCAGGTTAATACACTATGATTATTTTATTTAGAGTAAGTATTTCATTGCTTGTTTTACTATTGAATTATCACTATTTCCACAGAAAAGAGATGTAAGATTTGTTCAGGAAGGTAAACCACTCATAGTGTGTTTGGCAGCACAGGTCTGTGAGACTGCAGCTTTGTTGTACCCAGGTATATTCCATTGATAGCTACTGATGGATTTTCATCATTGGATCTCTCCCTTTATGCTTTCCCCTGTGTCCTGTTTCACTGCTGTTTGCCTCTTGTACTATTTTACTAAAACCCACTAATCCAGTGTTTGTTCCAGTGACAAATTTTATAACAGAACCATTGTGGCAACGGGTCCTCAGCCACAAACCTTTCCTCTGCCTAACCTGTTCTGCTGGACTGAACTCTCTGTCCTTCGGCTCGAGGCAGATGTTCCTTTGGACAGCAGCAACAACCATTCCTCACAACACTCTTTATTCATTCATGCTCCTTCTACATTTTTGGCTTGCTGCTGAAGTGGGAGGGCAATGCAGCAAGGCACTTCTGTCACTTTGGAAACCTCCTTCTGCCACATGAAGAGCTTCAAGAGGACATCCTTCTAATTGGCATTCCTAAAGTCACCTTCAGTGGACTGTTCCTGCAGGTGTACATCTCTATGGCAACACTCAGGGTGCCATTCAGAGTGCACAGAAGATTTTGTGTTCAAAGTTATTATTTCCTAATTCTGCAGTCCATATGGAACCATAAAATCTACAGTAGAGCAGATATTTTTAAAGCATGACATTAACTTTACTAGGGACATTAACAAAGATGAGTAATGTTATCCTCGCTCAAGTATGAATTATGCCAATGTTTTCAAATTTGGATGATTAAGGTTGTACCTAAAATGACCACCTATTTTTTTGCAGTTCTGAGATGTAATAGGAGTCCACCTGTGCCTGTATCTGAAAGGATCCATACATATTTTCAGAATAACATTTTAAGCAAAGCCACATAAGACAGCATTATTCTGATTTATTTTTCTGAGGTTTATGATTGGTAAATCTGACCCTGTTCCTATGAGACACCTCACAAAAAGAAAAAAAATATTTTCTCAGTAATCACTGCATTTCATTTTAGTTCTACTTCAGATTACTGATTCTCTGATCAGTACAGACAAATGTGCAGATCCTCTGTCCAGTAGAGAGGAATATTACAAACTGAAATTTAATTAAAGTATTTCTTAAATCTGTTCAGTTTTGCAAATGCTTCTCCTTTCTACTACAACCTACATGGTTTGCCACATTCCATAATGCTGCCTGGTAAATAACCTATGTATTTATTTCCACTAAGCCTGTTGCCAAGGTCTCATTATTAATAAATTAAGGTGGTTAATTATTAAAACATACCAAGCATGTTCCAATTACTTTTTCTCACCTGCCTCCACTTCCTTAATGCAAAACATTCCAACCGGAAACATTTTTTACTTTCCAATCATCTTGATGAATGTTATAAAGCAACAGGGTACATTCTCTAGACATTCAGCTTACAGCCTCTCTGCATGAGCAAGCTGGATGTGCAAGGAGGCCCTGGGATCATGCCTGGGGGCATTAATGAGCTTATTAGAACACTGTAGCAAGGATTATCTGAATTTCTTATGCAGAACTGAAGATTTAATCAGTCTCTTGCCTCCAACTACCAACACAGGTCAGCTTAAAATCATTGCTGTTCTAAATCCCCTATTTTTTTCTTCTTATATTGACTTTGGTTATGATGACCATGGATGATTAATGTACATTAAAAATGGCAAAACTTCTGGAAAAAAAATTATACACGAAACATGGCACCTTGTTTAATTATTATGAATTCAATGCAGCACAGCTGACCTTGGCAGTAATTTTCATACTGAAACAAAAACATCACTTTTCATGAGTCCGTCACATCACATTTGGATGCTAAGCTTTTGCTTTTGCCCACACTTTTCATTGATATTGCACTTAAAAGAAATCTGCCTTTCACCTTTAACGTTCCTTCCCACACAGCAGTAGCCATAAAGATGGTTATCCTGAAAATCCCCTGAGTGCACATTTAGATGAAGGTGTGATTCTTTCAACAACTGTACCATTTGCTTATTGGGGTCAGCCTGGAAAAACATATTTTTAATAAAAATAAACAAACAAATAGAGCTCTCCTAAAAGCTGTAATAGGAACAAACTAGTATGGTGCAGAAATACATGACAACTTATTTTAAAGCTTTCAGTTTTGTTTTTACCTCAGTCTGTCTGAAGTCCATACATTGTTAATGACTGTGCTTACCAGTTGCTGTCCATGAACACCCCAGGCTGCATACTGCAATACTGAATCCTCTACTTCTGGAGGGTTTAACTCCAAAACTTCCCTTGAAAAAAGGGAAACATTTTTACTTGAACACACTGGCATCACCTCATGCATAGAGCCACTGACAGTGACACGGTATGGAAAAAACAATGTGACCTACCTTGTGTGGATGTTATAAATCACATATGAAGCTGTGTAAGAATAATGAAATACCTGTTAAAAAAAACCAAAAAACAAAATGTAAGGATTATTAGACAATATACAGGATTAAATATAGACTACCATGAAGTAATTCAGACTCTTCAACCCCTGTAAACACTGACACTTTTATTACTGAAAGAAGGTTCTACTGAATTAATTATAACCAATAGATCTGAATCAGGTTTTGAAAGCTGTAGGAAGGACACACATACTCACCTATTAATTTAACCAGCCACTGTAACAGTACAACTGCACAGAAAATGTCCCAGTGAGAAAAATCTGCATTCCCATAAAAAAAAAACAAAACAATAAAAACAACCTCCGCCCTCCTCCAAAAAAAAACCCCAAACAAAAAACCCCACTGAGAATATACATTAGGGGAAAAAACCCATTTTTTTTTCCTTCATCAAGCTGTGTCAAAATGATTGCACAGGCATCACAGTTATTGTACTTGAAATGCAGACCAATACAGGCTCATATGGTATTTTTCTGACCACCTGCTATGAACAGCCTGAAGGACTCCAAGGTATGGCTCACAGAACAGAGAACCTCTGTACTTAGTGGGGCTCTGTTTGCTGTGGCTTTCATTAAATACGTTTTGGTCTGATTTTGGCTGACTTTTTTTGCTTTTACGAAAAGTTTGTTGACTTTTTTTGATATAAAAATAAAGTAAAATAAAGAACTATGAGACATAACTTTCTCATTCAACAGCAAGTTACCAGTGACTTCTGGATTCAAAACCTGTAGGATTCTCTGAGCAGAACAGAAGAGCACTTACAGTGTGTAGTGTGATGGACCATCACACCAAAAGGCTCAAATTAAAGCAAACAATTACACATTCTCTCTAGTCAAACATTAGTCTATACACCCATAGAGAATAACACACATTTTGCTCTCTTCCAAGATTGGTTTTCACTGAGCTCATTTTTTGCCTCTATGTCTTTTATCATGATAGTATCATAATTCTATAGTATTAGTTTTAATATGATTTGAAATTGCTTCATGGTCTTGGAATATGAAATATATTTGCCACTAATTATTACTAAACTAAGCAAAAATCAATTTTTAATGTAAACTTCTGTCAGAAAAAAATGTTAGATAACATCCTCTAGACCTACTGCAGCTTCATGTCTACAGTTACAGCATCTCTGCTTGGCATGTGGAGGATTTCTTTCTGGACAGGCTAATCCCATTTAGATGGGGACAGCTACAGCTGTAAAGCCAAAATCTTGATGTGGCTACATGTGTTGGGAGCTCTTCAGGGTAAATTTTCTGCTCTGGGAGCCTTTCAGTGTCTTCTTCAAAGAGAACAGTCAAAGGGGGATCCTACATGGACAAAGCCACTGGAATTTGTCACTATGGCACAAGACAGGGTTTCAGTGGTTGTTATTTTCCCTGGAGGCCATTCAATAACACAACCATGTGGAACATCCTTCCACTGACTCCCTTCTCATTATTAGTTTCCTGCCAACAAGTGCCAAGAATTTAGCACGCCCTAAATCTTTGCTGGCTGATACAGCAAGAATCCCACAAAGGTTTCTAAGATTAGTAACCCTACTTTGTGCAACAGCTGAATATCCCTTCCATAAAATTTCCCTTTGAGACAAAAATAATTTCCATTTTCCAAGTCTATTGTGTTGAACATCAGAACTGTTGCTTCAGTAAAAATCATACATAATAAGTATGCCCCAAACATTTTTCTATTTTATATTACAGCTTAAAAGAAACTATTTTGTCATGAAAGGTACCACCCTCTTCTGAGAAGCAGAGAAAAATGGTTCAATCATGGTGGTTTCTGCACAGGGTGTGCACTGCCAGAGATTACCCAGAGGGGCACTTGCCAGCAGCCAGTTACGAAGAAGAGAAATGGGTTTCTTGCCCTTGTGGGAAAAGGGAAAATTGTATCAAAGATAATGTGTGGAGGCTTGCTAAATATTTTGAATAGGAATATTTTAAAAGTAAATTATTAGACAGAATATATTTCAACAAGAAATGCTAAACTAATAAGTCATTCTGGCAGCTTAAACAGAAAATATACTGTAACAACAAGAACAACACTTCATATATCATGTGGAAACTCAGCTCCTGCCTTGTGTAACATTTCTGTCTAAACATTTATGCAGAAACATTAATATCTGTTAAAAAAAAGTGGAAAGAGCTGCACTTCTAGTGGAGACCTGACTACAGTGAGGTCACTTTCAGACAGGATGCTGACATTTTTTCTCGATTTACTCATATTAGTGTTAGTCCTTAACAGGGACACCATGTATAAATTATAAGTATGAAGCTTCCTAATTCATCCTGCTTGCAAGAGCCACACACTGAAACACAATCACTGTCAACATGAAATCAACAAAAAAGGATGTAGAAAATATTTCTTTTCCTAGTCTGGCTCTTATAGGAAAGTGCTTAGGAAGCTCTTGTAGTTCTGTACAAAGGCTCAATCCTTGCACAAAGCTGGGACACAGTCCTTCCCCAACACCATCACACGTCTGGCACCACAGGGAGAAGTAGCAGGAGCCCTCTCAATACCAGGATCAAACCTCCCACACAGCCACCAGCTGTGTCCTCTGTGGAAGAGGTTTGGGGAATTATGCCCTGCAACTCCTGAATTGTAGGATGTGCAATAAGCAGAAAAAACCACCAACCTGGTAATTTATTCCAATAACCAGACAAAAGCTCAGGCAGCACTGACCCCTCTCCCAGTGAATTTACAGTGAAGGCTGGCTACTCTGTGCAAGTCAAACCCAAAGTGCAACCATTCATATTCCAAAATGTTTTCAGACATTTCTTGTACTTCACACCTTCTAACTGAGGTCCTATCAAAAGACTGAATGAAGATTAATATTTAAACATGGACATTGAATTGCTCCAACAGACCAAAATAAGAGAAGTGAAACTGAGGAAAAGGGTTTGGTTGTAGTGAAAATTACTCATCCTCTACAGACAGAGTGAATCAGTTAATGACTCTGGACACACAAAACATCTGTAAGAAAAAAAGCAATGTAAGAGAGAAAAGCCTTTTAAAATATTAAATTAATTACAGCAATTTCTGCAGCAATTCCTGTCATATCAGCTGAGGAAAACAAAAAGAGGAAAATGGTCTGGTATAATTTATTAAAATAATTATAGATGTTAAGGTTGGGTACTGTAAGGAGCCTTAACTTCAGATGTGGCATGTATGCTTGCTAGGGTTCAGGCCTTTCTGGCAAGTAAATAACTTGCCTGCTTCTATTATGATAAGCTGGAAAATATTTCCTGCAATGTTAAGAACTGTGAAAATGGCTTTTTAGATCTGACAGACAGTATACCTCCCCCTCAGTACAATTTATTTAATTTTTCTTTTGCCACAGAATGCAGTCAGTAACAACCATTGCATATTAAATATTTCTTCTGAATTCATTCTTTTAAAGTGATGACAAGCTTTCATCTTGTGCTGCTCAACACTGAAAAAGTTAGATGCATTTGTGTATGAAAAAAATGAAATTACAGAACTCCATTACAAAGGACCTAAAAGAAAAAGGTGCCAAAAGTATTTCAAGACAAATTGCTCCAGTCAAAATGTATTGAAATAACAATCTATTACTCAGCTAACAGCCAACAATAAAAAATACACTTATCAATCATGATCTGAACTTTTAGATGACACATTTAGATGAAGGTGTGATTCTTTCAACAGTTTAGTTCTGGAGTTTCGTGTGTCCTTTATTCTCTACCTTTCAAGGAATTATTTTTTCTTTCTGTGGTTCTAAAAGTGAAATAATTCCATGGAACTCAGTGCATAGCCCAACAAGATGCAAGAAAACTGCCTTACACACTCTGCCAAACACACTCCTCTAATTCTGCAAAATGTTCCAGAAAAGATCCAGTTCACTGTCCCTGGGTAATTTGGAAAACATTTCTCAGCAGAATAGTGTTTTTGCTAAAAAGCTGCCAAGAAAAGCTCAGTAGCAGTATTTTCATGGTGTGATGAGAGCTCTCAGCTCCAGGGAAATGGAAGAGAGCTGATGGCATTAGAACCTCGCAGTGCCATAATCCCAAAATGCCTGGGCATGCCAAACACCTTGATGCATCCTTTATCCATTTCCTGTATTATAAACCAATTACATTCTTTCATGTGTTATTTATTTAGAGCAGCAATGATGCCTTCTTGCTGGCACAGCTTTTTGCAAGGTAGTGGAGTGTCTGTCCTGTATTTTTGTTTTCACCTAAACAGACACCTGCAATCTGAACTCCTCACTGCAGCTCTCAGTGCTGCTACACTCTGTAAATTCCCCTTTCAGGTTCCAATATGGCACTTCACAGGGCATTAAAGCACTCAGTCTGTGCAAGAACTATAAAAGCTGAGAGGATATGAAATACATTGAAAATTTCAGCACCAGCAGTGCTGAATACTTTCACTTATCCCAAAGCTTAACAGCCAAATGGTATCCATGTCTTGCACACAGCATGGATATCCACCTATTTGTACTGAACATAGCAAATAGAACACACTTTTAAAAGCCATACCCCTCCGATTAGTGAAAAAAAAAGGTAGCAGAGACTCATTAAATAACTGAAATTGCAGTGTTTGCCATCATTCCCATCCCACTTATCTCCAAACACATACCCTGATTTGAAAAGAAAGGCAGCTTCTCAGATAAGGTTCAAAACCATGCAGATCTTTCTGATTCAAGAGTGAGATATCAGATATTTTATGGGTTAATTTACACTTCTGATCCCATGAAAAATAAAATCTAGTATTTTATGAGACTACTAATGTGAATGAAAAATGACTATATTCTTGTTCTATGAGTTAAAGAATTTAATCAGTTTTGGACACAAAATAATCAACCTTAGCTGGGTAAAGTCTAAACTCCTGCAATATATGGATACCTCTCAAACAGTATTACTCATAAAAAAAGAAAGATCAAAAAACTGCTTTTATTGCTTCACAGGTACAAGTTAATTATTAGGAAGTTCAAAGCTATGAGAGAACCTGACCTGGAAAAGGTTTTCTGTGCCTGAAACCTTTTCTATTTTCTCCAGCTACATCAGCTGGCCTAATAAAAGATATTACCTCTTCCCACAAATCTTGTCTTGTTTATCCCTTCAGGCCACCACATCTGTAACAACAATGTTAGGGAGAAACAAATATTCCTAAGCCCAGCTGAAAAAAAGGGACTATCTCAAACTACAAGTGATCCTTCAAAATGAAGAACCTGCATTACAGTGCATGTCACAAAATGCATGTGAACCCAGAAATCAGGGGACAGGACACAGTGAAGCAGGGAGACAAACAGGAATTCAGCTTGCCAAGGACTCTCACTTCTCCACTCACCCGTGGCCCTTCTCACTTCTGAAGATCTTTCATAATCCATCAGTAAAATGGGCTGGCACATCTCCAAACTGCCCCAGTGGGTGCCAGCCACAGGAGCTGCTGGCTGTCGTGCACAGTGTAAAAAACAGCACCACAACTGGGATTCTGCCTTTATCCTCTTTGCTACAGTTGAATTAAGCATTTGAAGAATTATTGAAAAATCTGCTTATGCTGAAAACTGAACCAAAAAGCCTTTGCTGTGGCTAAGTGATTAGAAGGCTAAGCAAAAAGTAACTCATCATTCATCTGCCATTCATGCAGTGAAGTACCCACACACAATGACAAACAGAATCTCATTCAAAACCCAAATCTCTAACAAACCTCCACTAAAGGCTCAAAAAAACCAGCTTAGAAAAAGAAATGTAAACATATATTGCTTCCTATTTTGCCTTTAGGATACAAGTATCTTGGAAGAAAAATGGAATATCCAGAGCATGCCACAAGTACAAATACTGAGAAAGGACCAGATGCAGAGTGGAGAGAATATGAGGGGACACAATAAGCCACAGGATGGTTATGGAGATCTTTTGAAGGGATTACTGATATACATACAGTGTGCTTGTGGCCAGAAAAAATAACTGTGTTATATATTTTCAGTAAGTTAACATATATTCAACTTCATGCCCATATGAAAAACACAGCCTATATAATTTTTACATATATTATATGTAAAATTATATTTTATATATATATTATAAATTTATAATTTACTAAATTATACAAATTCTATGTCTATTGTTTATATAAATTATACAAAGAATTTATTTATTTTCAATAATTACTGAAATTATTTTTCCTGTAGTTAGTGATATTTTACTATCAATTGTGCTCAGAGAACAATGATGTAATTCAGATTCCCAGCAATGAAAATGAGAAAAGGTTTTCAGTAGGTCTTTAATATCATGTACAAGCTCCTTATTCTGGCACACATTTGGAGAACACAAGATTATTTGTGGCCAAACTTCCTCCATTGTGGAAAGAGTGGTGAAAGCAAATGAGTTACAGTGGGAGGGGTACTATCTGCTTGATGCCATCAGGATTCCAAGCAGGAACGTCTTGCTCTCCAAAAAACCAGATTAATATTCACACAACCAGCTCCTATTCCTCATCTCCTTTTTATGAGCTTTAAGACATGTGACCTTGTTGGGAATGCAGAGGAAATAGAATGGAATCAGTATCTAATGTGCTGATCACAAAACAATAAAGAAGATATATTCCTTTCTTATCTTTTTATTGCAAGATGTTCAGCACCCCGTTAGTAAAACATGTGAGGGAGTTAATAAGATTAAATTAGGAGCAGCATGACTATTGCCAAAGGCAAAGCACAGCTGCTGGATGAAACTTCCATCCATTTTGCAATTTATGTGATAAATAAATTAATAACATTAACGGTATCAATAAAATTATGGTGAAATCCAAATTTCTCTAAAGTTCTGTTATCATGCACCTTAAATGTGCCCTCCTTTGCCTTTCCAGTCTGACTCCATGAGTTCTCCAGCTTAGGAATTGCTGCTAAATGGGATTGATCATGGCACAGCCATGGTTGGGTTTCAAGTAATTGGTTCCTCGGGTGTGTAAGAGGTGAAGAGAGAGCTCTGCAGCACTGAAGTCTGAGCCACAGAGGGACACGAAACCACTGGATAACACCTGTGCTATTAGTGAAGAATTTGAAAAACCACACTCCATACCAATCGGTGGAGGCCTCTGCATATTCATTAAATATTGATTAAAGACTGGAATTCTGCCGATTTCATGCCATGGCAGCAAATACAAGGAGAGCTCAGACTGTGCATTGATACCAAAGCTCAGCTTACTTTGGGATACGCAGCAGAAATGCTTCACACCATGCACCAGTGAAGTGGCACCTTTTGCTCTTGGAGCTCCAGTATTTAACTGGTATTTTCCTGGTCTTAGATTCAGTAAGTTAAGCCAGATGAGTTAATGACTGATTTCATATTGATTATATCTGGGATAGAGAGAGCAATGGGGATTTCTCATTTTAAATAGTATGACACAACTTGTTCTTCAACTGGTTTCAGAGTAAAGTCTTAGCACAATCAACTGAAGAGTCTGTAATACTGAGATGATGAACTGCAACTCATCTGTAAATCCTATTATTTCCACCCTATTCTGGAAGAAAAAAAAATAGAGGTAAATTTTGCCATTATTATGTCTAAATATTTATATAGTCTTGCACAATTTTAGCTCTTTTGGTGAAATATCTGGTTTCTAAAAACTCTATATAATTGCAGAGTTAATTTAAGATAGCACTTGATGCATTTGAGCACTGAAGTTATATGACAAGGTTATAACTTTGAAAAGCGTCATATTTATTTGCTTCAATCAGCATTGATTATTTCTCATGATTGATAAGAACCACTGCATATCATTGGTAGTAATTTATGGTTAACATTAATACTTTGGGGTATGAAATATTGCCAGCCATAACAACTATATGCTGCTAAACCAAAATAAATATAAAGGCAAGACATTCTGAGACATGCAATTTATCTGTAAGATGAAAGGCTGTCAAGGAAGCCTAAACAAAAATGCACCTCTAGAAAATCTGTTAGAGCCTCAACTGTTCACACAGAATTTTTCAGCAAGATTAATTATCTCAAGAAAAAGACATCCACTGCAGAATGTAAATTAAATCACAATCAATTAAACTCAGTTCATATAACCAAAAGTAATGTGATACAAGCCACAGTTCAGAATAAATGCAGAAACTTCTTTTTCTTCTCCTACATCAACAGCTGATAGACCATCATTTGGATATGCAACTCAATCAGTTTTGAATATATAATAACTTCAGACGAGTGAATTATTCAAGAAAGAATGCTCTGCATTGCCACTTCCCAAAGCCTCACATATCACTGTCATTTGAAATTCTATTAGTTACACTACCACGTAAAATATGTTTCTTGAGTCTGTATGAGATGACTTATGACAAAAATTTATATGTTTTTTTTTTTTTTCTGGCTTATTCACCTGCAGCATTAAAAACCAGGAATGACTGCACTGAAATCATTGTTACATGACAGTGAAACTGGTAAATCTCAAGCCTCAAGCATAATACATGCTTTTTTTTTTTTTTTGTATTGATACACAGGTACGTGCACATCCTTTTCAAACTTATGCTCACACCCATATTCAGTGTGATCAAAATTTGGACCTAATAAGTATTTGGGGATTTATAGAATCTTCCCTTTCCCTGAACTGATTTGCTGACAGCTTTAGAGTGTGCATGTGTATTTTGATCTGGACAAGCATAAGGGAAACAAAAGATATATATTCTGACATCACAACCAGAACTTAATCTCCAAGGAAATATGAGACTGGTGAGGGTGCTTGCCTCTGGTCAATGCAGCTGAGAATCAAAACCTGTCTTAGAAAAATATTCACTTAAGTACTTTAATATGCCTGACACTTTAGACAGTCTGATCTCTTTACAAGGTCCTATGGATTACTTATATCTCACACAAAAGGCATCATCTACAGGGAATTTGGATACATACTGAAAATTGTTAACTGAAAACAAAATGTTTTAAAACACTGATTCTTAAGTGCAAAGCTTCATCAAGTGTTCTCAGAGTGTTCTGAGAGGGCTTAATTGCTCTTAGAGATACTATGGAAGAAAGAAACAAGTCAAGGCCTGGTTTTATTTTTAGTTTTTCCATGGTGAGTCAGAAATTGTATTTATTCAAACAGATTTCTAAAGAGAAAATTTCCAAATGCAGAAAAAAACACCACCTTGTTTTGAAGAGACACGCTTGGACATGTTGTGATATTTACAAAAATATGCATAAGCTGATTCATGTGAAATACGATGCCAAAAACAAAAATTTAAAAAAACATTGAGAAAATATTTTCTATTAATATTTCATACAAATGAAATGTCCAGGTTCTGAGCACAAAACTAAACAGAACTGAAATGATGAGGATACAAAAGGAAATCAAAGCATGTGATGAGTCAATTTTGAAGTAAAGACTATAGTCTCAATATCTCTTTTTCTTCTCCAGACAATCTGAGTCACTCAGGCAGCACTTAGCAAGCAGATACCGGATGCTCATCTGCTGTTTGCTTACAAATTGCATGAGGAGATGAAAAGACCCTGTGGAGCTGGAGAAAGGAGAAGCAATGAGATAAATGGCCTGTGGGTCTGAAGAAATGGAAAGGGGAAATGGAAAAGAAAACTGGGCTGAGGGAAGCAGATGGCTAAACCAGCAAGCATGCAAGATGAAAGAAGGAAGACAAAAAGGGCTAAAAATATCAGGATGGGAAAAAAGAGACATTATAAAAAGGAAGAAAAAATTCAGAACAAAACAGAGCTGAGACCCTTAAAGGGCTGGAAATGAAGAGGCTCAGATGAAAGGAGAACAGGCAGCAGGGAGGGAAGGCAGCAAGCAGACCTGCAGTGTGTGGGCATGGCGGCTGGAACACAGGCTCAGGGAACTGAGGAATGCATCCAGGCAGAACACACTGGCACCTAGACCCTTTCTCCTCTGGAGGATCAAAGACATGAAGAAAAAGCTGTTTTCTAAGCAATCTGACAGTTCAGTACCTGTACGTGAACTACCTGCCTTTCACTGCCTTGATTACTATAATCAGTAATTGCTTAGTGTGGATATGACCCATGGAACAGCAGGAAGGCACTGGGTGTTTCTTGGGTTAAGTGATCCTCTCTCCTAATCTCCCACTGTGACATCAAAACACCTTTAATGGTAGCTCTGGGAGTTGGAGAGTCCAGGGAATCTTTGTATACTACTAGAAATAAGTATCTTATCTAGCCTTTTATAGAGTTTCCATGATAAAATGACTGTTTGTTTTTCTTTGAGTATTTATCTGCCAGTTGGTTGAGCTATGAACAGCTTTCACAACTACTTTTGAAATCCATGTGCTTAAAGTGCTCTTGTACTGCAATCAAATTTTATGATTCCAGGCAATCATCATGGCCAGGTCTCCATACCTCCAAGACATTCTCTAGAAATCCTGCTTAAACTCTTCAAATAATCTGAACACTGCCATTTAGACTTCTCCCCTTCTTAGATCAGTTCTGCACTGCAGTGTGAACTCCAGTATCTTCATGTTTTAAATACAGCATGAAAAGAAAATCTTTTCCACAGGAGTAAGTCCAGCAAGTATCACTACAGCTAAATTTGGTCTTTAAACTTCCTTTTCGGTCATGCCCTATTCATCCCCCACATCTCCATGATTTCTTTGGCGCTGCTGGCCCTGCTAGCAAGCTTACACTGTTCCCCTTCTGTTCCACTACCCTGTTACAAAACCGAGCAAAATATCACCTCCAGGTGCAGTTCCCAACAATGGAGCTCACAGCCAGTTATCCTCTCCAGCACTTCCCATTAGCAAGCCATGATGCTGCTTGCAGCCAACTAGGTCTATCTTCACTAATTTTCTCTTATTGTGCCACATTTCTGTACTGGTCTCTGTTGTGGCCATTTTATGATATTACAGTCCCTTTGATGGTGGTATCATGAAGTAGACTCCTGTAGCAAGGAAAAGACCTCTTCATGATGAAGTGATTAAAAGGTCATGATAAGAGAGCTATTCATTTAGTACAAGGGAGTACTTCGTGGTGATCTCAAAGAAGCTGTAACAAAGTGATGAATACCTCACACCAAACTCATCTCTCCAGGAAACATCTAATTTGGTGCTATATTTGCAGATAATAAATAGAATTATAAAGGCTAAATTTGTGCAGGTGGTTGACTGCCTTCACTGGAACATTAATTTATTGCCTAAGACCCCACGCTAAACCTTTCATGCTCAAATACCCTAAAAGACTTGTCCTTACTTAAAAAGAACACAAAAATTGGATAATAACGGAGCATATCTTAATATTTCTCTAAAAATTGGTCTCAACCATTTGATCTGTTAGGTCTGTCACACTATCTGTGCTCCTCATAGCCTGAGATGGAAGCTTGGTTTAAAGAGTGATGTGCAACAAAGACAGCTTAAAACATTTCTCTGGGACAGTTACATAAAGGTCTAGTCTTTTCCACCTACTTCAAGGTATTTCAACTCTATGTCTGTATTTTAAAAGACCTTTCTTTTATTCTGTCTGTACCAAAGTAACTGCTAACTCTCATTTACAGAAACCCACTTATCCAACACTCCTTTCAGCACTGTTGAGAAATGCCAACACCAGCAGATTTGTCTGCTTTCCCAACTGTCCTGTTGGCCTAGTCAGAGGCAGTCACATTACTGTTTTTTGGGATCAAGGGGCCAGGAATGGGGCCAGTGTAAGAAAGATGGGATGGTTTCCTCGTGCATAATGCAGGTGGGAGATACCCCTGCCATGCATGAGAAAAGGACTGTGAGACAGGATGATTGAAATATTTGAAAAACACACAGCCTGTTTTTATCTTTGGACATTTGCCCTGGAATAAAGTTTTCCACCACAGGATTAACGAATTACTTCTTAAGAGTCAAACAGAGCCAACCATCCCCATTGATATCCACTGGCATGGTGGATTCAATTATGCAGTACAGAGGTGTTTCAAGTGAATGAAAACTCTGCCTTAGCATTTTTGAAGCAATGACCTGGGTCAGGCTGACCATTTCCCTTCAGGCTAAGTAATTTTATGTTAATAGAAAGGCACAGGGGCAGCCTGTGCAGGTACTTGTTTAATGAGAAGCAGCAATTCCACATTCCAGTGATAAAGGAGCAAGCTTGATACTTCACTGCCTTATTTCTGTTTTGTAGGGGGAAGTGACTCATAGAGTGGAGGTGGTTGGGGGGGTTCTTTCCATTTATTCTTTTTTAGAATCTGTGTTCATCCTTCTAATTTGTAGAATGCTCTTACAAAACATTTGTTCTATTTTAAAAATAATTAACTACTACTTTTGTTCTTGATGTTGAATATTTCCCAGAGAACTATTTTGTGCTCTGATTGTACATAATAGCTTGTCATAGAACATATCAACCACTTGTTGAATTACATCAGATATTAGTTCTTATTTAAGAATGCCAAACCCATTCCAGCTTCACTCTATCAAGTTAAGGATTTGGCTGGATTTACTCTTTTTACACCACTGTGTGGGCTACAAGCCAATTTTCAAAACTTCCTGACAGAGCACTTGCACATTTTCTCAGCTTCTATAGTGATCAAAAAAAAAAAAAAATCTGTGAGAAAGCTAGTGATTTCACAGAAATAAAAAAAAAAATGTTAGATAAACAAACCAGATCTTTCTATGATTTATTACACAGAGCATTCACTTTGCAATGATTTTTTCTGGTCAGCAGACTTAATTTGCAATAGATTTATAACTGTACCTACTAAGCTGAACATGACAGTGATGGGATCTTCAGAGGGATGTTTTTATTTTGATAAAGTTTGCTCCAGTGAATAAAACTATTTTTTTTTTAAAAAAAAAAGCTCTGCCTATGAACTTTCTGCAAGGAAAATACTCTTGACAGAAGGAATCATCTATTAGGAAAATCTAGGTATTAATAAAAGCAGATTAGTGTCCATCATGCTGACCACTCCCACCTTTAATATGGATGTATCTGAAAAGAGGTGGCTAGAAGAATACATCTATGATGAAAATCTTTTTATTGATCTCTGTAAACTTTGTTTAGTTCATTAATGTGTGATTTGTATCCAGGAACAACTAAGTAGTCACATTAAATATGCACTGCTATTAATTTGACATATATGCTCACAATGTGCTATATATACATATACACACACACACATATAGATATATATAAGCAAAAATCAAACTGCAGACTTTCAGTTCTTTGCACTATGAAACCCTACAGAGTTCTTTGTTCATGGAGATGAACTGAGCAGTGAACAGCCCATGAGTGTAGGCTATAAACTCAAGAGATTATGCTAGGCTGTAGCTTTCTTGCAGGAACAACAATAACACCAAGGTTGTCTTGTGGCCATACTTGACATAATTTTAGTGCTTTCTCTGCAAAAAAAAATATGTGGGAATAGAATCCTAAGCTTTCTAAAGAGGGATGCATTTAGATGTCAGATGAAGTCAATGAGATGCACACCTTCAGTATGATTCTAAAAAAACATCTCTGGTGCTGCATCTTTAGGCACTCAAATACTTCCATAAATGTGACAGATAAAAACCACAGAAACTATTACCACTCCCCTTTCCATGTGCTCTAAAGCCATTCTAATAAAAACAATGAAATTCAAGAGATTTTACATGAAATACCTGATATAAAGTGCTTATATTCTTCTCACATACTCAAGTGGAGCAAATTCCATAATATAATACTTATCTGATATTTAATTCATCTTCTTTGTAATTCAGTGTGCAGAATAAAATGATTAAACCTAAAATGATTATGTACATAATGAGTAAAAACAGATCAATTATTTTTTAATTTAAGCAAGTGGGAGTTATAAAATTGTTTAAGCTCCTTTAATATGAGGAACTACCTAGTCAAATTCACATTTGTGTTCTTTTAAAAATAATATTGACTCGAATCAGATTGAGTTGCTTAGATTTTTAACTAAGCAGTGTCTATTTGATTATAATCCACTGGCCAGATTCTCAATTGCTGTAATGATTTCTCATCTCTGTTCACTACTGCACTGTGTCCACTTTGAACATCTAAATCCTCTTTTAAAATATTTTTGTCTTTTGGTTTTTTGGTTTTTGTTTTTTTTTAAATATGGTTTATTTGTTATAAGAGGTGCACAATAGGCCACATTTTCAAGAGGCAGAACAGCCTTTGGTCTTTATACTGATATCAAGTTCCCTGAAAGCTCCTCTTCCCTTACAGAAAATTATCACCAATTTAGCAAATTCATTATAGGATTTCCTTTACCAATAATGGTGCTGTAGTTTGAATGACTCTTACTCAATACCCTGTAATTAAATTGTACTTGTAAGAACTATAAATTCAATAAGGGAGCTGAGATTAAAAAAATATACAGAATCGTGTATTGATCCAGGATTCTTTCAAGGATACGAACCTTGTCTTATATTATGAAAGCAGAAAAGCTTTGTAGATGTTGAGGAGGGACAGGATTCACAGCAAATCCACCCTCTCAGAGCGCGTAAGTGTAGTCTGCACTGGGTTATGTGCCCATGACTGAGTGGTGTAACTGGTTCAACACTTCCTCAAGATCTGCATCTTCCCTGATTAAATTTAGTAACAAAAAAATTTCATTTTTTTTAATTTGTAAAGAGCACAGATATCCTCACAAACACAACGAGCCATTTCAGGCATCTATTTCACATACAGACTGCAGGTTTCCATTAAACAAATAAATGTTTGATAAGGGTCTGTGGAGTGACCTTAACTATGCACCATTCCCATTGCAGCTAATATTAAATGAACACAGACATGTATGGATTACTGGCAAATGCTTTGGGAATGACATTAAATGTGACCCTACAGTCACTACTTGTTAAAAAGCTGATCATTCTTTTCGCTTTTTCAGTATTTAGAAGGATCATCAGTAAGAGTAATGCACCCCACAAGCACAGCAGGTAATACAGGACACATCCAGACCTCTGTAGCCTGCAACTGGTTTATAGCTGGGTGCAAGTTATATGATTAATTGCATATTCATTTAGTGGGTTAGGAATTTATAAGGGTCTATTAAGAACTTGTTAGATATCACTTTTTTTCTCATACCTTTTTTCTTCCTTTTTTTGTCCCAATTAGGTCAGTGGTACCTGACATCTAAGGCACATGTAACTAAATGCTACTGAGCTCTTTCTCTTAGCAGACATTTCTCTATCAGTACTTCAGAAGCAAAGTTAATCAGGCAGCTAATGATCTGCTTCACTCGAAGAAATTTTAACTTCCTCATCATCCATTCCCATTATTAACTGATGGAGCTTCCCACACAAGACTGCTCTCTTTACATCAGCTCTGGTGGAGCTGATCCAACTGGACTCAAACCTGGGATCCTACCACTACTTCTATCCAAGAGAACTTGCGTTTTCCATTATTCCCAAGCAGGCCCTTTTAATGCTCCGCTTGCATTTCTGGCACAGCTCCTTGCTGAATCAATCTCCACTAGTCCATCATGTAACACTGAAATTCCCTGGCCTTCCATGCAGCTGATTTTGATGCTTCAGGTTTTAGCTTTTTATTTTCTTCAGATTCTGTGCTGCTTTGGTGTGTGGGTCTAGGTTTTATATTAGGGGATAATAATCACAGAGTAGGGAGAAAAAATAATTCCTTCTCTAGCCGGGGACCCAAGGACAAATGGTTTGCATCTCAGGCCCAAGAGCATAAACAACATGGACTGAAGAGAGAAAAAAAGAAGGATGGGACTTCATGGGCTGGAGCTCTAGTCAAACAATTAGCTCCAATATGCTAATGGACCAGAACATATAAAAATGTGAGATCTTATGACCAAGCCCTCTTTTGCTTCCATCTTGGAGCCATTCAGCAGAGCAACAACTGAGGCTCTGGTACTGCCAGGGTGCGGTCTTCAATAAATATCCTCTTTATTCCCCTTAACTCCATCTAGCCCCTGTTCCAGCTGCTTAAGGCTCCTGTCTGAATGGATCTCCCCTATCCCATCATTAGCTGCAGCATAAAACACTGAAATTCCTTGGTCTTCCCTAAAGCTGATGTGAGCACAGAACTCCTGGAGCAATCCTGGGCTGGTGACTGCAGCTCTGCAGCACAGAGATGAGATAAAGACACTGCAGTGCTTTGTACAGCAAGGTTATCTGCTCTGTTCCATGCTGATAATAGCACATTTAATTCTCTAACAACCTTCTCCAGGGTATTTATCACACAGCAAAGAGGTGCATTAAATTCCATAAACACGCTGTAGGAAATGGAAGTGGTTTGGGAGTAGACTGCTCTGTGCACAATGTCTTAGCAGCAAGTTACAAGTTAACTTGAACTTTCTAACACTGGCAAATCATTCAATTTCCAATTAAATGAGTATGCAATTAATTCTGGGTATTAAACTGCTGTATGTAAGCTGTAAAAACACTCTTTTTTGAAAAAAATTCCCAAAACCTGAAACTTGACGTTCTTGAGTGGACTTCTCATGTGCAACATATTTTAAAAATTTTCGAGTACTAAAAAATTAGAGCCAGCTAAAACCAAGTTATAATTCTATATTATACCATTACAACTCTCTTTATATCAATATAGCAAATTATGTATGTTATTTTTCAGTAGGAAGAACACCAAAAATTAATAACTTTCATTACAGAATATTAGCTTTAAATTAAGTTTTCAATTTAGGTCTGAAGGCAAACAGTGCCTACTTCATGATCTTCTAAATTACTTTGGGCAATATTTTTACTCCTCTACTCATCTGATTTTACCAATCATGTGGTTTTCTTCCACAGTATCAGATTTGGCTTAATTTCTAATTCTTTAACATGCTAATGCAAGAGAGCTCAGTGTAATAAAGAAAGAGGAATTTTTCCACCTTGCCTGATAATGCAGAAGAGCTTATCAACATTCTGGTCATACTTAATGCAACCTAAACAGGTTTTGCAATCAATAGGAAAAGGGAATTTGTTAAGTCTCAAAGATGTGCATAAATAGACTTTCTCTGTTATTGGATTATCCCCTGCACTGAAACAGACTGAGCAGGGGACTGCAATACTAAGCAGTGTGGGATTTAGTACTCAAAATATCAATGCCTGATGGAAAAATGAGAGAAAAATCTGACTGAAAACCAGCCTGACATCAGGACAGAATGAGCTGCCACTAAAGCACAGAGAAGAAATGGGTTTAATCAGGTTACAAAAACATCCAAATATGGAAATTCTACAACTTTCTAAAAAAATTACTTTGGCTTTCAACTATTTTATGGTTTACAAATGTTTCTCTTCATTCCACCCAAAATATATTTGGCTACAAATTAATCTATCTAATCCTAATCTCCTACCATAAAATCACATAAAAATCATCTCACTTTACACAGGAATCTGCTACATATTTGAAGACTTGTATCCACAGCCTCCCCCTGCTGATGCTAAGGAAACTCAGTTCTTTCTTGACCTAAATATTCTTTTCAAGGCTTCACTATGTCCTACAAAAAACAAATGATTAAACACTGAAGTGTGAAACTTTTTTTTTTTTTTTCCACAGCATATGACTTTACTTTTGTGTTTAGTTTGTTCCCTGACCCATATCCCCATATATTTTTATACAATAATACTGACTGAAATACACTGCCTGTTACATATCTGTTTACTAGATTTATTCCCTAGGAAGTGTAAGATCTTACAATTGTATCCATTGAATTGAAACCTGCATATACAAATCACTTCTCCCAATTTTTTTTCATATAGCTTTCAATTCTAATTTTGTTCCTGAGGCTGCTGGTAACCCACTTTGATACCATCTGGTAATTTAAATAGATGTATTCCCTTTTCTGTTATCTGAACTATCAAAATGCTGAATATTACTGGTCTCTGGCCAGAGCCCTATGAGATATAAATCCATCTTTTTTGACAGTGAACCATTTATTTGCCAGCATTCACTCCAAGCATAGAACTGCAATCTGCTTTAATTATGATGGTCCCATTCAGACCACATTTCCTCATCTCCCCCGGTGAGACCACCATGGCCACTCACTCCTTATCTACTCACCAGCTTTTCTGTACAATTGCAGAGAAATTAAACTAATTTGTTATGATTTGAACTTTACAGATGGATCTTGGCAGTTACCTACTCTTTGTTAAATTCTAGGTATTTTCAAGCAGTTTAACTCTCTCAAAAAAAAAAAAAAAAATCAATCTTACTCCATTTCTCCACCAAAATTCCCAATAAAAATAGGAAATCCTATTTTCATTCTTTTGGGGGAAAGCCATTCTGTCCTTTCCAGTTTTATGGATCATGTCAATCTTCCATATGTCTTCAGAGATTAAAAATCGTGACAATTACTTTACCTCAGCCACTTCCCTGCAGCAATTTTTATCAAGGCCAGGAGGGCAATTCTAATATTTTCTTTAACTCTCATAAACCAAGCATTTGTCAGGTCAACCAGGTCACAGCTAACCTTGCTTTTGAATGCTGGGGCAGAAGAGACAACACTTTACCCTTCACTGCTCTAAGTGATTCCTGCTCTCACCAACAGACAGACTGACTTTTCCTTGTTATCCCTTTCCTTTTTGTTGAAGCACTTTCTAAGGACTCTTTACCTTCACTCAGTCACCCCAGGGGGACATCCCAAGTGCCTGGTCCTGCATCCCATATGGCCATGCCATAATTACTGACAAAACCACAAATCAACAGCATCTCCCTTGTTGTTTTTCTTTTCTCCTGCTTGCAGTGAGTGCTGTGGGAGGGATGGCCACAGTGCCAGCAGGGGAAGGGAGGTGCTCTCCTGATCCCCCAGCCCATCTGCAGTGCAATTCCTACTCAGCTTTCACACCTCTGCCTGTGGTGTGTGATTTTCTCTACTTGCTCATTATTCTCTTCCTGTACAAAGTTCAGCATAAGGCAACTGTTTCTGCCTTTTTTTTTTGATTCATATGTTTTCTCCAGACTTTCAGGCAGGCCCAGGCAAGAAAAAACAAAGGAGATGATGAATGAAAACAGGCAGAAGTCTGATTTCTAGCTGCTGGCTAAGAAAAAAAACAAATTATAAAAATATATACAAGGAGGAATAGGAATCAGCTATTGCTCTGCAGCTACCAATGCCTCATGCAGCTTAAAGCAACTGTGCTGCATGTTCTGTGGCTCAGCTAAGGACCTGTGCATCAAGATCCACATGGACTTTACTGAAGTTATCTGCACCATGAGGTCAGTTTTTTATTAATTTAAACTGAAATCCTATGTGAAAGCAGCATGACTCTCAGAATCATTTTAAGAGCCAGATGTAAACAGAACCTGGGTTTGTGAAGTGGATCATAGACACTGCAACCCAGTACTGCAGCCCTGAGGGAAAAACAATCACTGGTAGCAACTCAATTATTGACTCCTAGAGGTGTCCTTTTAGCATTAAAATTCTTCACACACCAAAAAGTAAAAAATTAGTTTTGAAGCAGGTGCTTAATTGCTCTGCTATCACACATAAAATATACCTGATTTCCCCAGTAGCTGAACCCTTGGCTCTGCTGGTCATCCTCAGACCACCCCTCACTGTCCCTGCCCCTGCCATGCCCCAGCAGCCTCAGCTGCTCCGGGGCCAAGGGGGGCTCTCTCCCCAACCCTGGGGCCAAGGGG